>JAWQEG010000011.1:0-600000 GCA_033782935.1 Petrolisthes cinctipes
GTAGTATTAATAATGATGTTAATATTATTGATAGTAATATTAATGATAATAATAATAAAAGAGAGAGTAAATATTAATAATAATAATAATAGTAATATTAATAATGGAGAGAGAGAGAGAGAGAGAGAGAGAGAGAGAGAGAGAGAGAGAGAGAGAGAGAGAGAGCGATTATAGGGTCTGTTTTGTTGCCCCGTGTGGAGGAATCAGTAAGCTTCAATTCAACCCACTCATTACATACACACAGACAAAAGAAAATGAGAATATTGTGAATCCAACAGGAAATATGTATGTGTGTGTGTATGTGTGTGTGTGTGTACACCACTGAATTCTGTGTTGGATTATGTGTGTGTGTGTGTGTGTGTGTGGGTGTACCTCTCTGAGTTTTCTCTTGGGTAATGTTTCTGTATGTGTGTGTGTGTGTGTGTGTGTGTGTGTGTGTGTGTGTGTGTGTGTATTGTATTTCACTGAATACAGTTATATTAATACACCTGTATACATTATGTACATTAGGTATGTAAACATATACACATTATGCACATTAGACTAGGCCTGTACACATATACACATTATGTACATTAGACTAGGCCTGTACACATATACACATTATGTACATTAGACTAGGTCTGTAACATATACACATTATGCACATTAGACTAGGCCTGTACACATATACACATTATGCACATTAGACTAGGCCTGTACACATATACACATTATGTACATTAGACTAGGTCTGTACACATATACACATTATGTACATTAGACTAGGCCTGTACACATATACACATTATGTACAGTCGCAGCACATAGTCCTTGAACAGACTTCCCTTTACACCCTGGTCAAGGACTATATGCCATAACTGTACTGTACATTATACTAGGTGTGTTTATGAATGTGTAATTATCATAATGTAATATTACAGGTGGGAATAGACTGGATGAGGGTGACTGACACCACACCAGGACACAACCAGACTATACAACAACACAACTGTAGTCGTCCACTGTCTCACCATCCTAACCTTACCATTACAATTAATTGTGACGACATTTATAGTTTGGAGAAACCTAAGGAGTGTGGTACAGTGAGTCAACCCTGTCCCATTGGTGAGTGTAACCAAACTTATCTTATACACATATAACATACAACCTGACCTATCAACACACATACACACACACACACACACACACAGGATGAAACACTAACCAAAAAATAACTCATTGGTACACACACACACACACACAGGGGGAAACAATGTCAACTACTCAGTGGTTTACACACACACACACACACACACACAGGATGAAACACAACCAAAAATAACTCATTGGTACACACACACTCACACACACAGGGGGAAACAATGTCAACTACTCAGTGTTTACACACACACACACACACACACACAGGGGGAAACAATGTCAACTACTCAGTGGTTTACACACACACAGGATGAAACACTAACCAAAAAAATAACTCATTGGTATACACACACACACAGGGGGAAACAATGTCAATTACTCAGTGGTTTACACACACACACACACACACAGGGGAAACAATGTCAACTACTCAGTGTTTACACACACACACACACACACAGGGGGAAACAATGTCAACTACTCAGTGGTTTACACACACACAGGATGAAACACTAACCAAAAAATAACTCATTGGTATACACACACACACAGGGGAAACAATGTCAATTACTCAGTGGTTTACACACACACACACACACACACACAGGAGGAAACACCAACCAACAAATAACTCAATGGCTTACACACACACACACCTCATTGGTTTACACACACACACACACACACACACACACACACATACATATAATTGAAAACACCAACAAATAACTCAAGGGTTTACACACACATATACCTACACACACACACACACATCAACTAACAAACAATTCATTGGTTTACACACACACAAACACACACACACATACCTACACACACACACACATCAAATAATAGACAACTCATTGGTTTACACACACACACATCAATTAACAGACAACTCATTGGTTTACACACACACACACCAACCAACAGACAACTTAATGGTTTACACACACACACACATACACCTACACACACACACACACACACCAACCAACAGACAACTCAGTGGTTTACACACAGACACACACACACACACACATAATGAGTATTTATAGTGTTTAGAAATAATACATTTTTCACAATATAAGTATGGTAAATATAATTATAATGATAAGATAATGAGATATTTATTATCTCTCTCTCTCTCTCTCTCTCTCTCTCTCTCTCTCTCTCTCTCTCTCTCTCTCTCTCTCTCTCTCTCATACTCAACATGTGTGTTAATATTTCTCTCACTCTCTCCCTATCTCTTGTTCTCTTATACTCCACATGTGTGTAAATATTTCTCTCACTCTCTCTCTAAATACTCAACATGTGTGTTAATATTTCAGACATTATGCAGGATACTACGGACATTGAAAAAGACATTACGGAAATCGAAAAAGAAATATCTGACATAGTACCCAAGACAAATGACTCTGAACAAGATACAAACTCAACACAGAACATAACGTTGTGTGACCAGGTGTGGAAAGCAGAAATCCTGAATGTGGCATTGTATGTACCGAGGCTGGAAGTAGTGACCTTGTTCTTGGCCACGGTGATATCTGTAATTATATACTTGTCTTGGATTAAGTTTGTGAACATTAACATTATGCTGTTCCTTGCTCCAATGTGTCGTAGGCTGGCACTCCTTCTTTATGGACCACCACAAGTACCAGACAACCAGTAACAAGGAAACACACACACCAACAGACACAAGTACCAGACAACCAGTAACAAGGAGACACACACACCAACAGACACAAGTACCAGACAACCAGTAACAAGGAAACACACACACCAACAGACACAAGTACCAGACAACCAGTAACAAGGAAACACACACACAAACAGACACAAGTACCAGACAACCAGTAACAAGGAAACACACACACCAACAGACACAAGTACCAGACAACCAGTAACAATGAAGCATACATCACATAATGAACATTGTTTACATAGAATGACTCTTGATAAACAGGTATAAACTATTCTATGTTAATCTCAATAATAATCTAATGCCATGTATTCAGTAATAATATCTAATACCATCATTTTACTAATAATTTCAATGTTTTATTGTATGACAATATAAACTGCATATTGTATTAATTTGATATGTTTTTATATATGACCTGCTGTTATATTGTTGTACTCCAATATAAGGAGTTATAACATGATGTCAACAACTTATATTATATCTATGTACTCCACTATAAGGAGTTATATTATATCTATGTACTCCACTATAAGGAGTTATAACGTGTGTGTGTGTGTGTTTTTGTTTCCTGTGAGTGGGATAGAGAACGAGAGAGAGAGAGAGAGAGAGAGAGAGAGAGAGAGAGAGAGAGAGAGAGAGAGAGAGAGAGAGAGAGTTGGTGTGTTTTTGTCTCTTGTATGAGAGAGAGAGGGAGAAAGAGAAAATGTGTGTGTGTGTGTGTGTTCTAAATCAAGAATAAAATGACTGAGTGATTCTCACACAGTGTAGTTGGACTGACACACACACAGACACACACACACACACACACCTTTACTGCTCTTTGTACTTTGAATATAAGCTGTATTTTAATGAGATAGTAGCCTATACTTTGGGTACATTGGAATGCCTTGATTCACCCAAAGTATGTCAGGAAATAATGCCAGATGAGTAAAAAATAATTGTGGCCTGATGTTGCTGGGAATAATTTGTTGGAATTATTTGCTTTGATTGTAACCTGTGATTTAATAAACACAAAAAGTTTGCATTTGTAGCAGATCAGTGTTTTATTATCAGTCCTACTTTGTTTATTAAAATATTTTGTATCTGTGATGGAGAGTGAGGGTGACGTGATTCATACATACATAGAAGGAATAAAGAACTCATCATTAACAACATTACTCTATAAAGAAAGAAAAGAAAAGAAAAAAAAAACACACACACACACAGTAGTAGTGGGTGACAGTGGTAATAAGTGAACGTGTTTGTGTATTGGTCTGTGAGCTTGGGGATATTTTGAAGACAACAAGTGGAGCCCGGCTACATTCTCTACTTGGCTCACCTGGTAAAGTTTAATATAAGGGTGAGTGGACGAGGAAATCCTGTCTCCAAAAGTTTATAGCTAAAAGGAAAGGCGATAGTTAAGATAAGAAATAAAAAGTAATGAAAGCGTCGGTGACAAAAGTTAATCTAGCTAAACATGGCTGGGAGAAATACTAAGCAGAGAGGAACATCAGATGATAAAACAGAGAGAGGTGAAGAAGGGAGGGATAGTGAAGGGAAAGGAAGAGAATATGAACTTCAAATTAAAAGGGTTACACAAATGGAATAGAATATTGAGGAGAATTCCAAGAGATGGAAGGAAATGGTACAAGAGATGAAGGAAGTAAAGGTGTTATTAAGGGATAAGATGGACAAGTGAGTGGTTGGTTAGTAGTTTAAGTGTGTGTGTAGGGGGGGGGGTTAGTATTTAAAGCCTGTGTGTGTGATGCAATGGTTGGTTGGTTGGTTAAGTATTTAAAGTAAGTGTGTGTGTGTGTGTGTGTGTGTGTACCAAGTAGAGATGGTTAGTTTTAAGCTGGATGAAGTTAGATTAGGTCATTATAGGTTAGGTTAGACCAAGATTTAATTATGCTAAGCTAAGATAGGATAGAACAGGTTATAAATGAGATGAGGTTAGGTTATGATAGCTTAGGTTAGGATAGGATAGGGTAGAGAGTCGAACAAATGAACATTCAAATGATGGATTAATGGAACAGAACAAAGCATTGAAGCAACGAGTCGAAGTAATAGTGGATGAAAACGAAGCACTTCGAGTAAGATTGAATAGCAGTGAAGATTGATTGATTGATTGATATTAGGTGCTACAACAGTGAGGTCATATTGCGCCAGAGAAAGGTGATAGAGAGGTGTGACAGCAAGCAGGAAGGATATATAATGAAAAGAGGGACAGTTGAAGAAAGGAAAGAAAGTGGCTGGGGCCGAAAGGGCGCCCAAACCCTTAAATTACTGCCCACATCAGTGAGGAAAGAGGTAAGGAGCAAGGAAAAAACTTGGTAAAACTGAAACACGAGCAGGAAGGTTGGGTGAGGGTTCATGAAGAGAAAATTGTTAACTTTAAAGAGGTTGTTGTGTGTGTAACTAAGTTTGTCTCTTAGTATCCTGTGCAAGAACTGTGAGATGTTTGGGGTGCATCTCTTAGCAGTAATTAGTCCATTAGTTGCTATGGTAGGATGTGTGATAACATTCCTTCAGTGGAGAGCTGTATTTCCTGATTTTAACAATATGTTCATGAGAGTAGTACCTGGTACATTTGAGGAGTTACTAATACAAACATGTGGTATGTACACTACAAAGTAATGAAACAGCATGAGAAAGGATACAATGGGTAAACCAGATTCATGGGGAGCGGCATTACTCGAACTGACAGTGGAGAATATGATGACAAAATGGGTGACAGAACAAACTAGGTATAGAGGAACAGACGAGCCATCAATGCTCCATCTGGTGTTCACTAGGGAGGCGGATGTAATAGCAGACATCACATACAAAAGTCTGCTAGACAAAAGTGATGATGTACACTCGGAATCCAAAATTTGTATCCAGGTCTTGATGAAATTTTAAATCAGTTGACATACTAGTGAAACAATGACAACGCTTATCCTATTTCATATTTGCTTGAGCTCGCTATATTAATACTCGATCAGGATATTCGAAGGAAGCCTGGATACATATTTTGGATTGCGAGCTTACTTATTGAGTTGGAAATATTAGAGGGAGGTGTAGATGTGATGGATGAAGCACATAGGGAGAATAGGTTGAATTATGGAAGGACTGAGTTTAGAAGCCAAAGAAAGTTATTTTGGGGTACAGACTGGATGGAGCTGGTGGATGCCGGAAGTGTGCAGAGAAAATGCCATATATTTGGAAAAAATATATACGGAAGGAGTATCTAAGTATGTACAGTCACGAGCACTAATAAGTATATAGCTCTGGTTGAAGCTTCGAAAAGGCCAAATTCACCAACGAAGTAATTCCAATGGAGATCTTATTGTAGACACACCTGAATACTTTTTAGTGCTGGTGACTGTATCAAAATATGAGATAAGTAAACTGAAGAAAAAGGAATGGTTCACTGGACAATGTGAGACAGCAAGATTCAGAAAGGAGGAAGCCTGGAATAGAATGCGGAGGAGGAATACACAGAAAAAATAGAGAGGCATTTAAAAAGGCAAGAAATAGTTATGTTGAGGCAAGAAAAGAGGCGGAGAAAAATTATGAAAAAGATATCGTGGATAAATGTATAAAAGAACCTAAATTGTTACATAGGTTTATAAATGGAAAAATGAAACAGAAGGTTGGAATCAAGAGGCTAAACATGGAGGGTGAAGATGATTAGAATATTTGAGAAGTTAAGAAGAAGAAATTCCAAGAGGTATTTACAAGAGAGAGTGAGTTTGATAGGAATAGAGAGGACAGAGGGGAGGTTATGCTGGTGGACATAAAGGTGGAGAGGAAAAATCTACTGGATAGAATGAATAGACTGGATGGAAGAAAAGAGGAAGGTCCAGATGGAATTGTAGGTATGATTCTTAATTTAGGAATGTAATGAGCAGTTATTATTGCCAGTCTACAGTATCATAGAGAGTAGCCTACAGGAGGGTAAAGTTCCAAAGAAGTAGAAGAGAGCACACATAGTGCCTTTATATAAAGGATGCAGTAAGGAAGATCCTCTAAATTACAGGTCAGTGTCAATAACAAGTGCAAGCAATGTGAGGGTATAATAAAGAATGAATGGGTATGACACTTGGAAAGTACAAAAAGCATAACTAAAGCCCAATTAGGATTCAGGAAGGGGAAATCATGCATCACAAATTTATTGAGTTTTTACTCGAGGGTAATAGATGGGGTACAGGAGAGGGAAGGATGGGTCGCTTGTGTTTATCTGGATTTAGAGAAGGCATTTGATAAAGTTCCTCACAGGAGGTTGATGTGGAAGTTGGAAAATTTTGGTGAAGTACAGGGAAGGCTACTGGAATGGATGAAGGATTATTTGGTAGGGAGGCAAATGAGTACAGTAGTCAGGGGTCTGAAGTCAATATGGAGAGAAGTTGTAAGGAGAGTACCACAAGGTTCATTGTTGGGACCGATTATGTTTGTTGTATATGTTAATGACATGGTGGAAGGTGTCGAAAGCTATACAAGTCTGTTTGCAGACGACGCTAAGATAATGAAAAGGATAGAGGATGCAAGGAGTTGTGAGGAATTACAGGAGGATTTGAACAAGATTCACAAGTGGAGCCAGGATTGGGAAATGAAATTTAATGCTAAGAAATGCAAGGTATTGGAAATGAGAAAAGTAATAGGAGGCCATCAGGAAATTACAGCATGGGTGGGTAGGCAATACAAAAGGCACCCGAGGAAAAGGGTTTGGTGGAGACTATTCAAAACTCACTCTCACCAGAGAAACACATTAACAGGATAACATGCACGACATACAGAATGATGGTAAATATGAGAATTCCTTTCCATTGTATGGACGAGGTGATGGTAAAGAAGTTGATAGAGTCAGTCATTCGACCTCAGTTGGAATATGCAGCAGTAGTGTGGGTCCCACATAAAAAGAAGCACATTAAGAAGTTAGAGAGGAAACAGAGAGCAGCAACAAAAATGACACAGAGCTTGACAGACTTGCCATACGAGGAGAGACTTGAACGATTGGGGTTGTCCACACTGAAGGAAAGGAGGAGGAGAGGAGACTTAATAATGTTATATGAGTATATGAAAGGAATAGAGTAGACAGATAGAGAAAACTTTTTGGTTAAGGACAAGGGAGAGCGAAGAGGATAGAAGCTGAAAAAGAGTAGATGCTGGAGAGATGTAAAGAAATACAGTTTTCTGTATAGGTGTGTGGATGAGTGGAATAGATTGGATAGGGAAATAGTATAATCAATGAGCATTCAGTAATTTAAAGGGAAGCTTGATTAGTATAGACATGGATACAGGACAGTCAGAGCCTAGCTCATATCTTGTAGAACACAACTACTATCCGTTTCAGAGCCGGACAGACGCTGTTTTTCGCAAACAGGCTGAAGACACCAGCCAAACAGGGCAGTACTCCTAGGGTAGACGCTGGATTGGTGATAGGGAGGGTTGGAACTCCCGTTTCACCTGTCTGTCCACCTTTGCTGATCTTTTTTCGTGTCTCACATACACTGAGAGTAGTCCAACATACTCCCAAAGACATCACTCTCTCTCTATTTACACAATATACACAAACACGCTACACACCACACCCTTTGTCCAAATTATATCCCCCCAAAATTACACAAATATGAAAGGAATTAAAAATCAAGCCTCGGAGGCCCCTGGGGATGGGTCAATAAACTCCCCTCGGCCTGGACCCTTTGTTGACGACCCCCTGAGATGCCCTGGACCATTGTCTGACTCACTCTTTATCAACTTTTGCAACATTCGTGGTCTTTCCTCTAACTTCTCTTCTGTTGAACACCACCTCTTCTCTGCTAAACCTCATCTTCTCTTCCTCACCGAGACCCAGATCTCAGCATCAACTGACAGCAACCCCTACTCTGTCTCCTCTTACTTTCTCTATCCTCAGTTTCGTGCCAAAGGCGGCTGTTGCGTATACGTACGCAACGACCTCACTTGTTCTCGTGTTCCCGAACTAGACTCTTCTGAATTCTCAACCATCTGGCTTCGGCTAACCTGTTACTCTCAAACTAAATACATCTGTGCTGTATATCTCTCTCCTAACTCTACTGACTATCCAAAATTCTTTGACTATCTTACCTCAAAAGTGGAACACATTCTATCCCATTCTCCTTTCTCAGAAATCTCCATTTTAGGAGATTTCAACGTTCACCACCGCCTTTGGCTCTCATCTCCCTTCACTGATCCACCTGGTGAACAAGCCTTCATCTTTTCTATCCTAAACGACCTTGAGCAGTTAATTCAGTACCCTACCCGTATTCCAGACCGCCTTGGAGATCAGCCCAATATTCTTGATTTATTCCTAACCTCTCATCCTTCTGCTTATACTGTTGAACTTTTCTCTCCTTTGGGCTCCTCCGATTACAATCTTATTTCAGTATCCTGTCCTATCGCTCCAATAAAACCTTTAGACCCTCCCAGGAAGCGGCGTCTGTGGCATTACAGCGCTGCCAACTGGGATGATCTGAGGCAATACTTTAATGATTTCCCATGGAATGATTTTTGCTTTCGTGGCCGGGGTCCCTCTGAGTGTGCTGCACGCATCACAGAGGTGATCCTCTCGGGCATGGAGGCATACATTCCATATTCTTTCCCTCTTACTAATTCACGAAACTCTTGGTTTAATCACGCTTGTTCTACTGCTGTCCACAACAAGGAGGAAGCTTTCAGACGGTATCGACGCCTTCAAACTGATGAATCTCGTGCTCTGTATATTTCTGCCCGGAATCGTGCCAAATCTGTTCTCAGACTAGCCAAAAAATCCTTCATCCGTGCCAAGTGCAATGATCTGTCCAACTCTTCCACCTCTCGTTCTTTCTGGCATCTAGCCAAAAATCTCTCCAGTAACTTTACTTCTTCCTCTTTCCCTCCTCTCATCCTTCCTGATGGAAATGTTGCCATCTCTTCACCTGATAAAGCTGAACTCTTCTCTCAAACCTTTGCCTTTAACTCCACACTGGACGATTCCGGCTCTATTCCTCCAACTCCGCCCCCCTCTGACTTACTTATGCCTGTCATCAGAATCTCTTCAAAGGAAGTATATTCTGCCCTCTCTGGCCTTAACACTCGGAAGGCGTACGGGCCTGATGGGATTCCTCCTGTTGTTCTCAAGAACTGTGCTTCCGTACTGACACCCTGCCTAGGCAAACTGTTCCGTCTATGTCTATCATTTAACACTTTTCCTTCTAGCTGGAAGTTTGCTCTGATCCAACCTGTTCCGAAGAAAGGTGACCGCTCCCAACCCTCCAACTATCGCCCCATTGCTTTGACCTCATGTCTATCTAAAGTCTTCGAATCTGTTCTTAACTCCAAAATTCATAAGCACCTTATTTGTCACAACCTTCTTTCAGATCGTCAGTATGGTTTCCTTCAAGGACGCTCTACTGGCGATCTTCTATCCCTCCTTTCTGATTCATGGTCAACCTCTTTTCGGAACTTTGGTGAAACTTTTACTGTTGCCCTCGACATATCCAAAGCTTTTGATAGAGTCTGGCACAAAGCTTTAATCTCCAAACTGCCCTCATTCGGTTTCTATCCCTCTCTCTGCACCTTTATCTCTGATTTCCTTTCTGGCCGGTCTATAGCTGCTGTTGTAGACGGTCACTGTTCTTCTTCCAAGTCTATTAATAGTGGTGTTCCTCAGGGTTCTGTTCTATCACCCACCCTCTTTCTCCTGTTCATTAATGACCTTCTTACCTGTACCTCTGCCCCTATCCACTCCTATGCTGATGATTCCACCCTTCACTACTCCACTCACTATGACAACCGTCCATCCCAGCAGCTTCTCTCCACATCACGTGATGATGCAGTAGCACGCCTGACCTCTGATCTTTCCCTCATCTCTAACTGGGGCAGAGAGAACCTTGTTGTTTTTAATGCCTCAAAAACACAGTTCCTTCATCTTTCGACTCGTACTAATCTTCCTGATAACTATCCCCTCTCCTTCAATGACACACAACTTAACCTTTCCCCCTCTCTTAATATTCTTGGAGTCTCTTTCTCTCATAATCTCTCTTGGAGAGATCACATTACCTCTCTTGCTAAAACCGCCTCAAAGAAGTTAGGTGTGCTGCGCAGATTCCGGGATTATTTCACCCCCTCACAGTTGCTGTCTCTGTACAGGGGTCTCATCCGCCCCTGTATGGAGTATGGCTCTCATGTGTGGGGTGGTTCAACCTTCACAACACTCCTGGACAAGGTGGAATCAAAGGCTTTTCGTCTCATCAACTCTCCTCCTCTTACTGATTCACTACAACCTCTCTCTCTTCGCCGCAATGTTGCATCACTTTCTCTCTTCTATCGCTACTACACTGGACATTGCTCTTCTGAACTCTCTCAATGTATGCTTCCTCCCCTCAGGAGAGCATGTAACACTCGTCAAGCCTCTCATTCTCACCCCTTTTCTGTCCAACTCCCTAATGCAAGAGTTAACCGGTACTCTCAGTCTTTCATATACACAACTGGTCAACTCTGGAACACTCTACCTTCATCCATCTTTCCACCTTACTACGACTTATGTTCCTTCAAACGCAATGTATCTAGGCATCTCGAACGAAATTGGTCATGATTTTGGACACTTCCACTAACGACTATGCAGATGGGGACAGAGAGCGGGCCCGTGGCCTTTAGTCCCCATCTTTTTTTAATATAGAAAAAAAAAAAAAAAAAAAAAAAAAAAACGAATCGTTGTATCAATATTATATTTCAACACACTATCTTTAACACCCGGGCGTAATTTATGGCTGACATACCATATTCCTATATGTGTTATGCGAGGAGTTTACTCGTGAAAAATAGCACAAAGCTGGCCAGTCATATTGACGTATTCGAAGGAAAGTGTGGCCCCCCCAACACCCTCCCAAACCATTCCTAACCACAACTACATCCCCCCCTTCTCACCCCTCCCTCCTCCTCTTCTCCCCCTAGCTCCTCGCCTCCCTCATCACTCGTGTCCTTCCCTATTTCTTCCATCACTGTATTATATATTAGAATGTTATGTAGATGTATATGTATAGATATGATTATTAACTAAGAGTATGGTGCAGTACAATTCTATAGAGGCAAGACGTATTTCACTTTGATAATTACTGTACAACAGCATGTTTACATACATGTAGTATGTAGAAGGTCCATGTTTGCAGTCCTTATGGTCAACCATGCAAGTGAACACGATGTACTGGCATTACCTGTGGTCTGGACCTTCTAGGAAAAGTTATTAGATACTGTGTACCTATTCATTATAAAATGTCAACTTGGTCCATTTAATATAATGTTATTTTGTTGACTTGTCCCTTTTATATTTATATTATCACCAAATTACATGTATATATATATAATAGTGTAGGATTTAATTATGCAAACATGATAAAACAAAATTTATTCACAATCACTGTCAGGGAAAACGTCATCGTCTTCATCATCACTGGCTTTCACGTTTGTACAATGTGGCAAGACGAAGAACAAACGCTGTCCTGCATCCACGGGGGCAAATGGACAACATTGTTGCTAATAGGTGCGCCTTGGCAGTCAATGATTTCTACCCTGTCACTACTTGAGTCATAGCCTCGGACTCGGGGGTACCTCATACCTCAGAGAGAAGGGGAGAGGATACGGGAGACTGTGAATATTCAAATAAGGCATAAATTGGTTATTTAAAAAGGTAAAGAACACATGAAGCAACCATAAACGATTATATTTAGTTGCCCAAAACCAAAATTAATCATTTTTCTGGTCGCCTTAGACACGTGGGTTATTATCCGGCTATACGGCCATTAACAACGGGATTAGCTATTGCTTTAATGGTCATTTGACCCACCCTGGTTTTCATGTCCACACACAACGGTAACTGTATTAAACAATATTACTAATGAACGATACGTATATACATACTGTCATAAAAAAAATAAAAAATGGAAGATGGATGGTGTAAATAGGGGGGTGAAGAGTGAAACGGGGAGGGGGATAATGAGATACTGGGGTAGGGAAGGAAGGAATGGTGTGGGGGGATTTCAGGGTGTTGGTAGAGGGGTTACACGAGTACCCCACACTCGTCCGATTCTCTATAACGCCTTAGATATGATGACTGGATTAGGCTTAATATCACTCAGTAAACTCCTAACATAACACATATAGTAATATGGTATGTCAGCCATAAATTACGCCCGGGTGTTAAAAATAGTGTGCTGAAATATTATATTGAAACAACGATTCGTTTAAGAGATATTTACGAAAAACACCGTCTGTCCGGCGCTGAAACGTATAGTAGGTGAGTACACACACACACACACAGATTGGAGCCATAATGAGTATCCATGCAGGACTGCTTGAATAGCCTGATGAATAATTAGACGAGTGCCAACAAGTATGAGAAAGGATAAGGTTTGTTGTAATTGGTTCAATGCTGTCACAGATTATTAAAAACTACAACAAAACCTGGATACTTATTATGGCCTGTAACTATTACAGAATAAACGTTGTAATTTGTTTACTGGTATGTCAGATGTATTAAGACTTCAACTATACCTGGGTACAGGTTACAGGTTAAGTGTTGTAACTGGCTCACTGATATACAGAGGTTTCAATACATCAACAAGACCTAAAAATGTTTGTTATGGCTTGTGACTCTGACACTATAAATCTTGTAAATGGTTAACTGTTAAGTCAGAAGATTAAAAAACTTAACAAGACAAGGATACTTATTATGGTTTGTAACTGTTACAGGATAAATGTTGTAATTGGTTCACTGGTTTGCCAAAAGATATATAACTTCACAAGCCCTGGATACATAATTATTATGGCTTGTCATTGAAGAGAGAGAGAGAGAGAGAGAGAGAGAGAGAGAGAGAGAGAGAGAGAGAGAGAGAGAGAGAGAGAGAGAGAGAGAGAGAGAGAGAGAGAGAGAGTCTTCTTATGAGAAAAAATTGGGTTGATCACTTGGAGTAAAATGAGGTGATAATAGAGAGACAATTTTGGTTTGGAATTAGTAAGTAACAAACGTACTGAGTTCCTATACGAGAATATCAGATAAAAAAAACAAGGAAGAGAGAAGGGTGGGTGGATAGTATTTACCTTGACTTTGAAAAAGCTTCTAACAGAGTTCCGCACCCAAGACTTATATGGAAATTACAACATAAAGGAGGAGTGAAAGGAAAACTACTATAATGGATGGATGTTTTTTTAGTAGGAAGAAAAATGAGAACAGTACTAAGAGGGAACTATTCTCCATGGCTGAAGGTCATAGTATCATCTAGTTCCTCAAGGCTCAGTATTGGCACCAATAATGTTCTTAAATTATATAAATGATATAGCAGTAAATGTTACAGATGACATTTATATGAATATATTTGCTGATGATGCCAAGGTACAAAGAACAATTAAGAATGAAGACTGCTGTAAACAGTTTCAAGAAGACTTGGACAAAATGGTTAACTGGAGTAATAAATAGCAGATGGAGTTTAATGCAGATAAGTGTCATGTTATTAATTTTGGAAGTAGTGAGAAAAAACAAATTGGCATTAGAAGCTTGGAATATGCTGCAGAAGTACGGAACCCACATTTAAAGAAACATATCACCAAATTAGAAAAAGTATAATGAGCAGCAACAAGATGGTTACCAAGTCTAAGAGAACTATGTTATGAAGAAATAACAGAAAATTAAAATTACCTAAACTGGAAGAAAAGGAAAGAAAAGAGATATAACTATGGATTACAAATGTGTCACAGAAAAGGAAAAGATAGATATAGAAAACTTGTGTCAACAAGGAATACCTACAATGAGAGGACACAGTAAGAACTTAATTAAAAGAAGAGGAGATAAAGATGTACAGAAAAATAGTTTTCCAAATAGAGTAATAGATCAAAGGAACATATTTCCAGAAGAAGTGGTGTGTGTCAAAAACGTACATAACTTTAACGAAAAATATGATAATTGGGTTTTAAAATACAGTACATTATAAGCTTGACTCAATCCTGTAAGGATACAAATAGGTAAGAACACACACACACACATATATACAGAGAGAGAGAGAGAGAGAGAGAGAGAGTGTGTGTGTGTGAGAGAGAGAGAAATTGACCTCTTCATATATAAGGATTAATTAAGTACTTCATTATTATTATTATTGCTATTATTATTATTTTACAGTACAGAATCAAGGTTTATATTAATATTATTATTATTATTATTATTATTATTTTCTTCCTCCATGTTTACTATCCTCTCTCTCTCTCCTCAGACACCTTAGCGAGTGGACGTGTTTTTTTACTGCTCTCCATCCCACCTCATACAGCCTACCTTCCGTCTGCCAGAACGTAACCAGCTGACAATGGATACTTCTGTTCTGAAAAGTATATTGGTTTCGCAAGTTCAAGCTTACTTCGGTGTCATGGAGGTATTCGTGAGAGAAATTAATAAACAGTTTAAGTAGTTCCAATCTACAGTACAGTCGCACATCAAAATCCCCAGCCCACCTGAGTAGAAGCCCGAGGTTAGAAGCAGGCGGTTTCTGGACGACAGCCCACCTAAACCATCATGAGGCCACACACATTTCGAACCAAAGGAAGCTTTGAGTCTACTGTCGTCCAGAAACCGCATAGTTCAAAATTCGGGCTTCGACTCAGATGGGCTAGAGATTGTGGTGCGCGACTGTACAGTCGGCGGCAGAAGTCCTGTCGCTCCACCTGCTTCACCGAGACATGCAATGTTCATGGACTCGAGAAATACGCACGTTTTCTACACCTAATAATCTCGAGTCTATGAACATCGCGTGCCTCAGTGAAGCAAGTGAGGCGACAGGACTTTTGCCGCCGACTGTACAGTACATGACTTGAGAACTAGCCTGAAATTTTCTCAAGGTGAAATTGACACCCTGAAACAACAAGTGAAACAGCTGAAGCTAGAGGACGAGGGCAACAAACAACTGATCAAGACACTATCTGAAGACCTGCAGGTTGATTCCAATTCTATTGCTGCACTTATTAAAGATTGCTGTGACTACCTGGATGATTACAACAAACGGAATAATCTACAATTTGTGGGAATTGAGGAGGAACCTAACGAGACCTGGATACAATCAGCCAAGAAAGTAAACCGCATATTGGAAGAAAAGCTACAACTATCAAACATCCAGCAAGAGTTTGTTTATTGTGTAGGACAACACTACCACCATAAGGACAGTAAGTACCCCATCATTGACACCTTCAACAGAGTGTGTTTATTGTGTAGGACAACACTACCACCATAAGAACGGTAAGTACCCCATCATTACCACCTTCAACAGAGTTTGTTTATTGTGTAGGACAACACTACCACCATATGAACGGTAAGTACCCCATCATTGACACAAGGTAAAATTGCATATTTTCGCCATACGAAGTTAATTATAAAAGAAAGACACACCAACAAAGCTACTGCCGAACCTGAACCAACAACAACAACCAGATATGCCAGAGAAACAATGTCTGACGTCACCGGGGATGGCACTGCTGCCCCTGTCTTGGCCGCCATTAGTGCTTCAATTGGTAGCCAGAACCTGACCAGTACGAGCCGTGAGGGACCGTCGCCTGCCATGGCTGGCACACCTGAGGGACAATGGGCGGCCCCTCAATATCAAACCAAGTCAGCTGCTAGGACTACATGGCAAAGGAATAAGTAAGCTTCTCTCTGGTGGAAAAAGGTACACACATCGCTAAGGTTGAATCAATATGATGTTTTGCCACGGGTTATTTCACAGCTTCCGCTAATTCTTTGCATTATAATGGATTACCAAAAGTGAATGATTAAGGCTCTTGTCCCCGAGAAAAAGTTATTTTGATGAAATATAACACTGGGATAAGAACAATTACAGTGCGACGTATATACCACGTCAGTCCACAGGCTTGACCCACCCTACTCTCTCTCTCTCTCACTGGTCTCGAAACCTTGATCGAAAATACACCACAGGCACATGCTTTGCCATATATATATGTATATAAAATAACTCAAAGCTCTATCCTGTGTTTACCTCCCACCCGCACAACATACTTGTCAATATATATATATATATATATATATATATATATATATATATATATATATATATATATATATATATATATATTACTCTTAAGTTTCGGACTACACAGAGTCCATCTTCAGAGAGAAATGACATAGAGAAGAGGGTACCCCGAGATATATATACCTGTGGTGGCCTACATTGCACCTGCCACTCCTTAATCTCACCTGACCTGACCTGACCTCACCCCCTCCTTTCTTTTATACTCCAGGGCTATACTGGCTGAGTATCTACACCACTTCATAAACCCTTCTCTATAATTATGAAATTTTTTTGTACAAATGTATGCTGCTTCCAATGCTTTCCTCATTTTCTTATCCAAACCACTATGAATGATTGATGAATCCTCCCATCTGGGTAAATTATTACATTCTTCAATATGCAGTACCAATGAATTAGCTGTGTTGTGCTTCCTTACGTCAGCTTTATGTTCATATAATCTTTTCTTTATACTTCTTCCTGTTTCTCCTATATACATCTTATCACACCCATTACATGGTATACTATATATCACGCTGTTATTATTGACACGCTTGTTCTTGTTTGCCTGGGTTAGTTCGACGATTCTCTTTCCTGATGATGTTGCAATTGTTAAGCCAATCTTGTTCATATGTCTATCTAATATTGAGCCAATATTAGAATTAGGTACACATACAAATCTTTTCTCATTTTTCTCGCTGTTATTAGTTTCATCTTTCTTTCGTTTGATGATTTTAAGTGCTTTGTTTTTTAGTTTAATTAGCAAACCTACAGGGTATTTCAATTTCTTAAATGCCTCTATTATATACTTAATTTCATCGTCCAAGCTGTCATTACCACATATCCTGTAAGCTCTTAGAAAAAATCCTATCACCACTCCAGACTTAATCCTAGCATTGTGAGCAGATAGATAGTGAATAAAGTCATCTTTGTTACTGGGTTTCCGGTACACCGAGAATTTTACGCCTTGTTCCGTTTTTCTTATTATAGTGTCTAGAAACGGTAGCATGTTCTCTTTTTCTTCCTCAACAGTAAACTGGATATCCATCTGTACATTATTTAACATCCTCAATTTATTGTCTATATTGGTATTATTCGGTACTACTACAAGGACATCATCGACATATCTATACCATACACTGTTCCTACCTATTATTCTAGTATATTTATCAGCTTCTAGTGTCTCCATATATAAACTAGATAAGACAGCACTTAGTGGGCTCCCCATGGCTAGATCCCTGTGTTGCACATATTCTGTATTATTAAATATGAACACGCCGAATCGTACGCACAATGAAACCATCTTGATGAAATCTGTCCTGGGTAGTGGTAGGTCCTCCTCCCTGATGTGGTCCAGTGCCTTCCTTACTGCTTCTATGGCTCCCTCGACTGGTACATTGGTGAATAGTGATTTTACGTCGAAGCAGGCGAGTTTCTTGTTTATGAAATCGATTTCATTGAGTCGTGATATCAAATCCAATGAATTTTTCAAGTGTGCACCACTGATGGATCCTAGAGCACGGGACAGTGGCATCGCAAGCTGTTTGGCCACCTTATGTGGCGCACTACCTATGCCAGATGTTATTGGTCTCATTGGAATATTCGGTTTATGTACTTTTGGAAGTCCTCTCATCCTCGGTGGTTGTGGATTTTCTTCTAGTAATCTGATGAGTCGCTTGCCTTTCTCCAATCTTCTCATTATTTTTCTGGCTTCCTTATTAAATTTTTCTGATTCACTCTCAGCATATCCTATATATTTCTTCTTATACGTGGATTTATCATTAAGGAGGTTCATCATCTTGTCTATGTAATCACATTTATTTAGTATTATCACTCCTCCACCTTTATCTGCACTGGTTATCATTATGTCCGGGTCACTTTTTAGGGACTCATTGTATCTCCTCGGGAGTGCACTTGGTTGCTCATCAGATAGGGCTTTGTAACACGCTAAAACACCTTGAATGAACCCTTTTTCTACATCATTGTCTGACCACTTATAATTCTTAGACACATATTCGGCATAGCTTTTTCAATCTTCCCCTGTGTCGAAATTAAGACCAAGAGAAAGAGCTTCCTTTTCGTATTTGGTTAGGATTCTGCTGGATAAGTTTAACACTAAGTCAGAGTTACCCATACTACTCCAAGCACTATTCTCGCACAGGGATCGGAGCTTTCTGTGTAGTTTCTCCTTCTGTTTCTCACTGTCCTTCGCTAGTTTCCGGATCTGATGTCGAGATAGGGACACTGATTTCTTTAATTAAGTCGAATAGTTCGTAGATGTTCAAGGTCAGTTTTTCACATTCTTCTGACAAATATTTCCTACCGGCCTCGGTCAGGGGGTTGTCATCGTTCCTAAGTTGTTTCGGTGCAGGTTTTGGTAACACCAGCTCCTCCAGGCAGTCCTGAAGGAATATACGTCGGTTCCAACATCTCGTGGTCCTCATCCTTCTGTTAAACTCACGCCCTGCATCACCTGGTTCCCCACCACCATTCGACAGGTGTGAATGATTCATATTGACAAGTATGTTGTGTGGGTGGGAGGTAAACACAGGATAGAGCTTAGAGTTATTTAATTACTCTTACGTTTCGGACTACACAGAGTCCATCTTCAGAGAGAAATGACATAGAGAAGAGGGTACCCCGAGATATATATACCTGTGGTGGCCTACATTGAACCTGCCACTCCTTAATCTCACCTGACCTGACCTGACCTCACCCCCTCCTTTCTTTTATACTCCAGGGCTATACTGGCTGAGTATCTACACCACTTCATAAACCCTTCTCTATGATTATGAAATTTTGTTGTACAAATGTATGCTGCTTCCAATGCTTTCCTCATTTTCTTATCCAAACCACTATGAATGATTGATGAATCCTCCCATCTGGGTAAATTATTACATTTTTCAATATGCAGTACCAATGAATTAGCTGTGTTGTGCTTCCTTACGTCAGCTTTATGTTCATATAATCTTTTCTTTATACTTCTTCCTGTTTCTCCTATATACATCTTATCACACCCATTACATGGTATACTATATATCACGCTGTTATTATTGACACGCTTGTTCTTGTTTGCCTGGGTTAGTTCGCCGATTCTCTTTCCAGATGATGTTGCAATTGTTAAGCCAACCTTGTTCATATGTCTATCTAATATTGAGCCAATATTAGAATTAGGTACACATACAAATCTTTTCTCATTTTCACGCTGTTATTAGTTTCATCTTTCTTTCGTTTGATGATTTTAATTGCTTTGTTTTTAAGCTTAGTCAGCAAACCTGCAGGGTATTTCAATTTCTTAAATGCCTCTATTATATACTTAATTTCATCGTCCAAGCTGTCATTACTACATATCCTGTAAGCTCTTAGAAAAAATCCTATCACCACTCCAGACTTAATCCTAGCATTGTGAGCAGATAGATAGTGAATAAAGTCATCTTTGTTAGTGGGTTACCGGTACACCGAGAATTTTTCTGGCTTCCTTATTAAATTTTTCTGATTCACTCTCAGCATATCCTATATATTTCTTCTTATACGTGGATTTATCATTAAAAAGGTTCATCATCTTGTCTATGTAATCACATTTATTTAGTATTATCACTCCTCCACCTTTATCTGCACTGGTTATCATTATGTCCGTGTCTCTTTTTAGGGACTTTAGGGCCTCGTTGTATCTCCTCGGTAGTGCACTTGGTTGCTCACCAGATAGGGCTTTGTAACACGCTAAAACACCTTGAATGAACCCTTTTTCTACATCATTGTCTGACCACTTATAATTCTTAGACACATATTCGGCATAGTGACTTAGTGTTAAACCTATCCAGCAGAATCCTAACCAAATATGAAAAGGAAACTCTTTCTCTTGGTCTTAAGTTCGACACAGGGGAAGATAGAAAAAGCTATGCCGAATATATATATATATATATATATATATATATATATATATATATATATATATATATATATATATATATATATATATATATATATATATATATATATATATATATATATATATATATATATATATATATTGGTATAGCCAGGGAGTATATTCTCTTGCCACATATTGCCACGGGGGCAAATAAATGGAGCTTCCTTGGTGCAGAGTTCAAGTAGAGTCTTGAGGCAGGTCTTGGGGATGTCCAGTCGTGGGAGGTCTGGGTGTTCGTAAACCCGGTGGAGGATGATGTCTATAGTTTTATCCACTGGTACATTAGTGAACAAACTCTCAACATCCAGGGAGGCGATGATATGGTTGTCTACTTTAGGAGAGTCACGGAGAATTTGTAGAAAATCTGTGGCTGAACTGAGGCTGTACTTGCTGGGCACGTAAGGTGAAAGTAAGTTATTCAGAGATTTGGCCAGTTGGTATGTTGCAGTTGGGATCTGGGAGATGATAGGCCTAAGGGGGTTCCCAGGCTCCCTCCCTGGATGTTGAGAGTTTATTCACTAATGTACCAGTGGATAAAACTATAGACATCATCCTCCACCGGGTTTACGAACACCCAGACCTCCCACGACTGGACATCCCCAAGACCTGCCTCAAGACTCTACTTGAACTCTGCACCAAGGAAGCTCCATTTATTTGCCCCCGTGGCAATATGTTTCAGCAGATTGACGGTATAGCGATGGGTAGCCCCCTGGGGGTCCTCTTCGCTAACTTCTTTATGGGTACTGTTGAAGAGGACCTTCTCAAATGTAATCGCCCATCGATATACTGTCGGTTTGTTGACGACATTTTTGTTCAAGTGAAGGACCTAGACGAGCTACTACTACTACAACAACGGTTTATCTCCTCGTCTGGTCTGAACTTCACCTACGAAAATTCAACGGATGGCAAACTACCCTTCCTGGACCTCTTGGTTGCCCACCACGACTCAGACTTCCGAACCACAGTGTACACAAAGTCCACCAACAACGGACGGTGTCTAAATGGTGACAGTGAATGCCCCAAGAGATACCTCCAATCCACCATCTCATCCTACGTCAGGAGGGCTCTCTCCCACTGCACCAGCTGGAGAGACACACACCAGGAACTGGACCGTCTCACCCAAGTCCTGGTAAACAATTGATATTCCAACACAGACGTCTCCAACACCATCAAACTCCAGCTAGAAAAATGGTACGAGGTGAATCCCCCAACCAAACCCAACAGTGATATCAAACTTTACTACCGCAACTACATGTCTACCGACTACAAGACTGACGAGACCATACTAAGAGACATAATAAAGAAGAATGTTCACCCCACCGACCCAGACAGCGAGATCAAACTAGTAATTTACTACAAGTCTCCAAAAACCTCGAACCTCACCCTACACAACCGACCTACTACCCCCAAGAGACCGATGAACAGTGACCACGTGATTTACCAACACACCTGTAACAGTGTGGACTGTGAGCCTCACCACTATGTTGGTAAAACACAAACATCACTGTCTCGTCGTCTCACCATGCACCTCCAGTCAGGGTCTATAAAAGACCACTACCTTACCCACGACAACCAAGCTCTGACACGAGACAAACTAGTAAACAATACCACCATACTAGACAAAGAAACAGACAGCAGAAGACTCTCCTACCTAGAAGCGATCTACATAGAAACCCTACAACCCTCTATTAACAACCAGACACAAGACCTCCAAATACTGCCCTCCAGAAAACGACACATCACCAACACCGTCAGGATACTCACCACACCTCCCACACCTACTGACCCACCACAAACATCTAACATCTTACCCACCACCACTACAACCAACCAACAACTCAGACGTAGCGCCAGAATCAGAAGCTACCCCCTATCCACCAATCACTAGGCCTCTGATATGGTGGCCCCGCCCACCCCACATACGGAAAACAGATAAATACTCCTCACCCACTCAGAATCGCCACTTCCTCCTGAAGATGTCCGATGTACTGGACGAAACGTCGACCTCCCCCAACAACTCAACTTTTGCCTCACTCATCCACCATCTAAGTGAAGACTTAAGAAAAATTGTAAGAAATATTGAAAATATAAATAATAAACTGATTAATGCAGAACAAGCCATTTCCTTCAACCTCGTTTGTTTGAAAGAGAATATATATATATATATATATATATATATATATATATATATATATATATATATATATATATATATATATATATATATATATATATATATATATATATATATATATATATATATATATGCGTAAATCCACAAGGAAGGAAAAATAAACACGGAGTCCCAAGCGCTTTCGTGTATTCACATCTTCAGGGGAAATACAGAGTGTAGAAGAATGGTTGCTGAGAGGCACCTTATATGAAAGCTGACAAGTCGAATGCAGTAGTTATCATGAAAAAAGATTATTACATACTCATAATGGAAGATTTATTAAGTGATGATGTAACGTACTCGAAGCTTAGAAAGAATCCCATTGAAACGGTGAATTCTCAGTTCAATAAGAAAATGAAAACAGTGTTAAAGGGTAATGATCAACTTATAAAACAGTTCTCCTCTCGTTCTCCTTCCCTGCCCTACATGTATGGACTCATTAAAACTCACAAGCCCAATAATCCAGCCAGACCTATTATTAGTTCTGTGGGATCCATCACCTATAAATTATCAAAGTGGTTAACTTCCTTGCTAAGCCCTTTAGTTGGCACAATTTCGGACTCCAACATAAATAATAATGTTGACTTAGTAGAAAAACTTAACAGTTTACAGGTAACTGGTGCATTTAAGCTTGTGAGTTTTGATGTTAAATCTCTATTTACCAAAAGTTCCTGTTGACGACCTTTTGGATTATCTTGATGAAATACTTGATAATATCCCTCTCCCTATCACCAAAAATGCTATCCTAAAATTGATTAAGCTATGCATTAAAGACTGCAAATTTGTTTTTCAAGATGAATATTTTGAGCAAAAATTTGGTATGGCAATGGGCAATCCACTCTCCCCAGTTTTGAGCAATTTGTACATGGAGTTTTTTGAGAAGAAACTGCTTAATAACATTTTACCCAGTAATGCGGTATGGTACAGGTACGTAGATGATGTACTTTGCCTCTGGCCGTGTACTGAAAATCTAGATAACTTTCTGCCATTGCTTAACAACTTAGCCCCTTCCATTAATTTTACCACTGAAATTGAGGAAGATGGAAAATTGCCATTTTTGGATTGCCTGATTCACAGGGTAGGCAACACTTTTAAGTTTAGCATATACAGGAAACCAACCAATGTTTTGTCATATATTCATTTTTACTCTGCACACCACGATAAAGTCAAACTGTCTGTTTTCTCTTCCATGTACTTACGTGCTCTACGTGTATGTAGTCCTGAATTCATGGATGAGGAATTTGGATTTATCTCTGACATTGGAACAAAATTAAAATACCCCAAACCATTTTTGGATAAAGCCTTAAAATTGACAAGAACATCATTTTATAGGGTTGAACCTCCCCTACCCCGTGACAATAAAAACTTACTGATATTACCCTACAGTGATAAATTTGCCCAAATCCCTCATCTTCTAAAAACATGGAATGTTAATGTTGCCTTCTGCAATGATAACACAGTCAAGAAAATGTTGATCAAAAATTCACCCAAATCCTCATGTGGGTGTATCTACACAGTACCTTGTAAAGAATGCAATATGTTCTTTATAGGACAAACTGGAAAAGACCTTTCAACCAGGGTCTAACAGCATAAATATAGTGTTAGGACCGGACAAGAATCTAATGCTTTATTTATTCATATGAGAGACAATAATCATTGTATTGACTGGGATAATGCCTCATCAATCATGTCTTGTAACTCATCCGTAAATAGAAACATTATAGAGTCAAGTTTGATTAAACACACAGAAAATATTAATATGAACTTAAACAATGGTATGTACAAGTTGGATAGTTTCATCATAGACAAGATTGTTAATAAGATAATTCCAACTGCTATTCCTTAATGATAATCTCAGGTTTAGAGGTCATGTCAGGTAGTTAATCCTTGTATGCACCATATGGGTGTGTATTGCTTTGAACTCGTAGTGGCAACACCTTCAGGTTGCCAGTTAGTTATTAATTGTATCGGTATATAAGGTGCCTCTCAGCAACCATTCTTCTACACTCTGTATTTCCCCTGAAGATGTGAATACACGAAAGCGCTTGGGACTCCGTGTTTATTTTTCCTTCCTTGTGGATTTACGCATATTCCTGGATCACGTGCCACCAAGTGATTTATTTGCATATATATATATATATATATATATATATATATATATATATATATATATATATATATATATATATATATATATATATATATATATATATATATATATATATATATATATATATATATATATATATATATATATATGTATATATATATATATATATATATATATCCACCCCCAAACAGGGTCGGGTATTGGTGTGGAAACCAGACTGTTGGGCACGCCAGCACAGGCATAAGGCCCAAGCAGAGGTATTTTCCCGTGCAAACAAACAACAAAACAATCCACAGTCGGTTGATTCTACAACCAACCATGGTCCAGTCAACACCTACTACAGACCCCACCACTTCCCCTGCTTACCGTCTTGTTGGCAGGGTGAAGGGTTTTAACCATTCGAAGGAATATGGCTTTGTTACCTGCTACGAGCGAGATTACCTCGTCCACATGAAGGACATCTTTCTCTTGCTAAGAAAAACCCACTTTTTATAGACAAAAATGTATTTAATATGGACGTTTCGGAGGCAACTACCTCCCTCTTCAGCAGTACAGAGTTGAATGAAACATGAAAGGAAAATAAGTAGCTGACAAGGGGAGGGAGGGACAAGGTGTGTTCTGATGACAGACAGACCACACCTCACCTCACCCAACCGACCTGACCTGGCCATTCTTCAGGGACCCGACCACACATCTGGGAGGGATTTGACCACTAGTGCTCTCATTAATGGATCTAGTTTGAACATACCTTCATTTAAGTTAAAGTTTTTATAGTGTTGTATACATACTGATTCTAATATTCTACGTTTCTTGAAATTGTTGCACTTAATTATCACTTTACCAGAATTCCAATCAATACAGTGGTTGTTGTCATATGCATGGACAAAGTTAGCATTATTTGTGTTACAATTCGTCATATCTCGTTTATGTTCTTTCATTCTAACATCTAAAGATCTCCCAGTTTCACCTATATCTTTCTCTCTGCTGCTACCACCTCACCACCATCACTGGGGGACGTAGAGGAAGTGAGGAAGGGTGTGGAGGCTACCAACGTAGCCGGACCTGATGGTGGGCAGGTCCTAGGCTCACTCCATGCCCGTGGGAGGAAGACGGCTGACGCCCAGCCACCCCAGCAACGGCAGCAGCAGGCAGACATCTTCACCGTCTGACCAAGACTGCTGTTACCTTAGCTGCAGAAGGGCTGGGTCGTCTTTCCGACCTCCTCCAAGACATATTCAGAAGAAATGGCTTGCCACCAATAGCCATTTCTCCTGATCTACAACCCCCGCCCCCCACCACCACCACCAAGAAACGATGCAGCAAGATGGAGGAGGAGCAGAGCTGACACACCAATAACCACACCTCCGGCCCACCCCAGTCGCCGATTGATGTTGCCTCGTCCACTCAACCGGGGGAATGTTGGAAAGGCATCACCACTACCACCACTACCTGAGACTGCCCAACAAGACCCCGAGATGGAGGAGGACACAGACACCAGTTCCTACTCCACCTCTACCTCAACCACCACCACCAAAGATGACCGTACCGGCGACAACATGGACATGGAGGATGGCAGATGGCAGGGAAGAGGAAGAGGGGGAGAAGGACAGACAGTCCACCAACACCACCACCACCACCTACTGTCACCATAGAGCTACTGTCACTTACTGTCCTCTTGACCTCTTCTTCCAGTACACCTCACGTTACCGGGACCCCGACGTCTTCAAAGTTTGGGAGGTGTGGACGAACAAAGCAACACCGTCTGCTCGTCCACTCTCCAAAACATCAACACAACACTCCATAGGGAGGTATTGCCTGCATTAGTGATGTGGGCAATACTTTAACGGTTTTGGCACCCCTTCGGCCCCAGACACTAGCTATTGTCCCTCTATTCTTTCTATTTCCTTCCTGTTTGCTGTCTCACCTCTCTATCACCGTTTTCTGGTGCCATATGACCTCGCTGTTGCGGCGCCTAATATCAATCAATCAATCAATCAATCAACACAACAAATCTCCTGTCGATTTCCAACACGCAGAGGAGGAGGAGACACTAACACACACACACACACACACACCTTGACACACACACACACACACACACACACACACACACACACACCTTGACACACTCACACACACACCTTGACACACACACACACACACCTTGACACACTCACACACACACCTTGACACACACACACACACACACTCCTTGACACACTCACACACACACCTTGACACACACACACACACACACACACACACACACACCTTGACACACACACACACACACCTTGACACACACACCCTGACACACCCGTACACTTTTCCACATACATACAAGCAATCACTCTATAAATATATCGCCTTAATGACCATTAACAAGTCGATAGGCATAAAGCATAATTAACAACAACAACACAGTGGGCAGGTCTCCCTCAGTGTACTTTCCTGCCACATACCAGCTTTGTGTGTGGTAGTCTTATCTACCGGATACTCCTTATCTGTGTGCCTGCTACCTCCGTCATTATCATCACTACTCACGTGACTATTGTTCAGTAACCCTTGCCTCTCTCCTCTATGTAACCAGTGTAGCCTAAATTATGTGTTATTGTTAATAGGTTATGTGTTATTTAGGTTAATTTCTATACGTTGTAAGGAATTGGGTTGTAACTTTGTCTTAATGCTTGTAAACTGTATATACATATTAAATCCCTCCTCTCTTCATGCCCTATTATCCTCTGTGAACCACATTGGTTATCCGTTCTAACTCTAATTTTATTTTAATGTTGTGCCTAGTCTCGGGCATGAACTGGAAGATCAACTGAGCATAACATTAAATGGCGACCCTGCCAGGATGCTACGGTTTTAAACTACCTAATAAGTTGTAAGCAAACCTCCCTTCACCACTGTGTTTCAAATGATATAGGTGTATGTTGTGCAGTGTACAAACCTGGTAGATGATAAAGCACACTCAAAGTGTCCTTTACTTGTTTAAGTGTTAAGTGTTATGGCTACACTCAAGGGAGCTTTCTGTCATTACTAGTGTTAATATTGGTACGTTTAGTCATTATTTCTCTGGGAGGAATGGGTATTCATAGGTGTTGATCATTAACATGTAGAGTATTACGGTATATTCTCTACCTCATGCACTGTACAAGAATCCTTATTTTTGTGTGAAGGAATAAGGAAGGTCTCTCGTAGATGCCTATCGTTTGTAATTGTCCTACTCAAACATTTTATATACGGTTCATTTATACAGTGTATCGCCTTACTAAACGTATTGATTAACACCTTGAGAGCATATGGTAATGGTAAACATAGACATTGGGTCGTGTTTCAATCAAGCCGCCGCTTACATGCCAAACTAACTCTCTTCATTTATTGTCATATTTAATCATGGTTATCCATCTGGTATATTTTTAATCATGGAAGGTAAGGGCTATGGTGTAGAATCTTTCCTTGCTAACCCCTCCCCTGACTGAACCACCAGGTTTTGGAGGAACTTCTGGTATGCCACCCTCGTTTTGGTGGATTTAAGTTGGTCATAATGTAAATATTTGTCTGTATTCTTGTGCCTCATTCTGTTATGTTTTCGTGATGTATGTGTGTGTGTGTGTGTGTGTGTGTAGTCATTGGATTTTCATGGGTCCCGCCTACCCTTATGTATTGTTGTCTGCCTATTGATTGATTCCATGGTGCAAGGAATTAAAAAAAAAAAAACCCTGAATTCATAAATATGTTTATGAAGAAAGAGTGGATCAAAAATTTAAGATCTCTTTACCTGATCACCCAAGTAAACTCACTAAGTCGGTAATTAAGGATGTTGTTGTAAAATATTTAGTGAAGCAGGGAATTATGGACACCCCTGCTCTACCCGACACTGAAGATGAGGAATAAGTCCCTTTTAACCTTGCTACTATCCCTCCAACTCAGTCTGCTAAAACACCAGGTGGTAAGAGTAATAACAAACCTGAAGTTTCTCAGGTTGAAAAGCTCTGGGTAGAGATGCAATACCAGCTCGAATGGGAGAAAATGTAACTTGAAAGAGAAAAACTAGAAAAGTTGGCAGTGGGTAGAGAACAAGGTAGAGCAGGAAGCAGAGTGGAGGAAAAGGAACTGTCCTTTAACATGTCTAGTGTAACTGTAATGATACCTGCTTTTGATGAAGGTGATATTGAGGGTTCAGTTAACCTTTTCGATTGATTAGCAACTAAAAACGAGTGGCCTAAAGATGTCGCTGATTGCCCCTAAACAAACAGGTAAATCATTTTATACTTACACTTACCTAGATAGACCCAATGACTATGAGTTTGTCAAGCAACAGATTCTGTATGTCCATGTGGTAACCCCAGAGACGTACAGAGATAAATTCAGGAAACTGGTCAAAAATAAGCATCAAACATATGTGGAATTTGCATGTGATAAGCTTAAATATTTTAAGAAATGGCTAAATGCTCTTTCGGTCACCACCTATTCAGAACTTATTAATCTCATTGTCCTAGAGGAAATTAAAAGAAAAGTGCCCTTACCTATTGTGAAATACATATAGAGGAGAGGGGCGAGATGGAACTATTGAGGGTGGCGGAACAAGCAGATGCTCAGGCTTTGAGGCTCCAGATCTGGTCGAGGCGTGAGGGAGACCTCACTCTTTCTGTAAAAAGTTCCTCTGACGATTTCAATACAAAGATGCTAAGGATAAGCTGAGGGGTAGCGGGTTCACTACTAGCCAATTAACATGTGCATACTGTAGGAAGCCAGGACATACTATTGCTTTTTGTAAACACCACAAATGTACTATAAGGCCAACGAACATCGTAAAACACCCTCGCTGGTACCATAACAGCTGCAGTATTTGGGAATTACCCTCACTTCCCTCCCTCTGTGGCTGGGTACTAGTTCGGAAGTCGTGACGTGTGTGTGTGAGCAACAGTTGACCTGGGCCACGGTAACGGGCTTGATGAAGCCTATGTCCAGTGTCGGAACATATATATATATATATATATATATATATATATATATATATATATATATATATATATATATATATATATATATATATATATATATATATATATATATATATATATATATATATATATATATATATATAAAAGAGTAGTAAGAAAGTTTCATCTCTACTGCATCAGGTTTCTCTACCTCATCAAATCCTGTAGCTTCTAATAGTAGTGTTGTCCAGCCAAAACAGTTGTTTGATGACTTTATTTTTGATGGTGAAGTGGCTTTGACAAAGGAGGGTCAGACTTATCCTATTAAGGTCTTACGAGACATGGTGGCTCCTCAGTCCATACTGCTAAGTAATGTTCTTCCCCATCTAGAAGATAACTTTACTGGAGATAAGGTATACTGTATATTAATCTCCAGTCTCACCTCTCAGACTTCATACCCCGTGGCCCATATTTATCTTAAGTGTTCCCTTGTTGCCTCGTGTGTCAAAGTGGCAGTACAGGAAGGAAACCTGTCTGTTAAAGGAATTCATTTATTGCTTGGTAATGACATAGCAGGTAAACTTGTGGTACCTAATGTTCTAACTGTAGAAAAGTCTTTACCTGTATTCCCTTCTGAACCTTCTGATGTTTTTCCCTCCAGCGTGTTGACTTGTTCACAGGTCCAACAAGCCTCTCAGAAGCAATGTCAGTCTCCGTCACTTTCCATGCGTCATTTTGATATTATCTCTAAAGTAGATTTGATACAGGCACAGGAAACTGACCTTTCTTTAGCTGCAGGGCGACATGCTGCTCTAGACAAGAAGGATGTAGACACCCTACCTGCCTTCTATTATGTTCAAGGTGTACTCATGAGTGCATACCGGCCTCCAACTCTATCAGCCAATTATTGTTGGTCAGAAACCCATCAGATTGTGTTACCTAGTTCAGTACACTCAGATGTATTAAGGCTAGCTCATGATGGTTAAAGTGGACATCTTGGGTTTCGTAAAACTTACTATAAACTTACTAAAATCGCGCGCCAAATGTACCGCTCGAACAGAAGTTAGAACTGAAATTTTCCGTTACCCAATGCCTGGGCCAGGCCCATGACTAATGTCATGGTTGAATAGCCTGGACATGACACCCATATGCATGACACCATGACATGGTCATGACATGTCTCAGAATTTTTTTAAATAAAAGTTTACGTATAACTGTTATAATGGTCCTGACTGTATATCAATGAAAACATCTCTCACTAAGATAATAATTTAATAAAGTTGCTTGCTAAACTATAATTTGTGTCCTTAGTCCTATTTATATAGGCATCTTTCCCAGCAACGCCAGGTACCTCCGCTAGTAAATAATATTAAAGGGAAGAAATGGTGTGTTTTACATATGTGTACATGAGGCATGTAAGTGGTGGGTGGGAGGGTAAGTAAGTAGGGGATGTGGCTGAGGGGCAGGTGGTAGCGATGGAGGCACCGTGTTGCCACCACCCTACTCGTTTCCCTGGTTCCATCTGGTAGAGGCAAGACCTGTAGGGGCGGCTCAGCGACACGGTGGGTGAGAGTTGCTTGCCTGGTACCTGAACCGCTGGTGGCAGGAACATATGTGGGGGTCCTGCCAAGGTTGTTGATGTGGTGGTGGTGGTGGTAGCACCTGTTGTGGAGGAGGTAGCTGGCATGGAGGTGAAGCCCAGCTGTGATCCTGTATGGTGGGTGGTGACTGGAGTAGGTCCACCTTTGCAGAGAGTGCCTCAAGCTGACACATGATGGTCGTGGCGTCGAGGGCGGGTGTAGGAGGTTGTAGTGCTTGTGCCGCTGGTTTGATGACTGGTTGTTGTTGTGGTGGTTGGGTGGCGATGGCTGCGGCGGTGGGTTGTGTCAGCCATACCCCAGCGTGGTCGTTGTGGGCCTCCATCAGTGTGTCAGCCAGTTCCCCGTACTATTGGAGTGTGGGGTTGGGCTGGGCCAGGAGGTGGAGTTGCACCTCGGGAGGCAGGAGCCGGGTGTGCCGCACTCTGAAGATGCAGTTGATCAAGGGAGAGCCGGCCTCTACGTTCAACTGCTGCATGTGTCACAACAGGACTGACTGGCGGCGTCCCTCCACTTACACATCCTCCAGGGCCTTGTAGTGCTGCATCGTTGACATCCCTTGAGCCGTCGTGATGGCCGCCTTCACCCCCTCGTACTTGGAACTGGGGGTGTGGTGGGTGAGAAGTGGAGTAACAGATGCGAACACCTCCGAGGGTAGGACGCGTAGTACAGCCTGGTATTTCTCATCCTGAAGGGTGCTGCCGTGCCAGACCGCAGGAAAAGGGTAGAACATAAGGAATGTGGAGTGTGGAGTTGTGGGTGATGTTGTGTGAGAGTGTGACGGTGTTTTGTTAGGGTGGAGAGGCAGTGGGGGTGTCTTGTGTGGTGGAGTTGGTGGGGCACATGGTGGTGTGAGGGTGTGTATGTGGAGTTGCGTGTCGTTAGGTTTTAGGGGCGAGAGAGTGTGGAGTGGAGACTAGGATTGTAGGTGGAATGTGGGTGCGAAAATGTGGTGGGTAAATGTGGAGAAAAGTGGCGAGGTGTGTGTGGAGCGGGCTGAGTAGCGCACAGGTGGAGGGGGAAAAAATTATGTACACCCGAGCTGGTAAATTCGCGACCACGTATTTAGATGTTTATGCCATTTGAGCTGGTAACATTTATTTGGGGATGAATCAGAGTAGGTGGAACATAGTAGAGGGACATGATACAATCTTTCACAAACAATGACACCTTCCCCACACAGTGTTACCAGGTCAGATGACATAAACATTTGGGAACGTGGTCGCGTATTTACAAGCTCGGGTGTATGTGCGTGTGCGTGTGGAGCGGCGTGTGACGAGAGGCTAGTGGAGGTTGAATGTCATGTGGAGACGAGGTTGGTGGTGGTAATGGAATGTATGTGGAATAGTGTTGTGAGAGGGTATTACGTATTGGTGGAAAAAATATTGGCGTGGGTAGAGGGTGAGTATGAGGTGTAGCACAAGTGGAGGAAAATAAATTGTGTCGTACGTGTGTGTGGAGTGCAAGGCGGCGGCCAGACGAGACAGTACGGTAACACAGGTACACTGCTCACCCCTACCTTTTTCTCACGTGGCCAATGTAATGAGAGAGTGGGAGGGCTAGAACTTTGTGGCAAGCACAAAGGACACAGTGGCACATGTGTAAAGTGTACCAGTCCTTCACCAGGGGGTACGATATACACAACACTAACACATCAGTATATACACAATACACAGCAGTAGTATCCCTTGTTGTCACGTGGCCATAGTAAATGAGAGAGAGGAAGGGGTGGGGCTAAAACACTGGGGACGACCACCAACAACACAATGGTACACGTGTACAATCCAGAGTCCTTAACAGTCCTTCACTAGGAGGTAATATATGCACAACACTTAATTGTTGTGTTTGGAAGGGGAAATGAAGTAAACAGGTTGGAGGGATTAAATGAGGAGCGATAAGAAAGAAGGAAGTGGAGGAGGCAATGAGAGAGATGAAAACAGGGAAAGATGGAGGTGGAGGAGGCAATGAGAGAGATGAAAACAGGGAAAGCTTCAGGTTTGGATGGATGCACTGTAGAATGACTGAAATATGGTGGAACAAGTATGATGGAGTGGTTGTAGAATGGGTGAGTGCTTGTGTAGTACCTCTATATAAGGGAAAGGGGGATAGATACCAATGTACGAGTTTTAGGGGTTTAAGCCTGTTAAGTGTAGTAGGAAAGCTGTATGGGAAGGTGCTGATAAAGAGAGTCAGAGAGGGTACGGAGGCTGTGATTAGTGAAGAGCAAGGTGGCTTTAGGAGAGGAAGAGGTTGTGTGGACCAGATATTTTGCAGTAAGGCAGGTGTGTGAAAAATAATTAGAGAAAAGTAAAGAATAGGTATGGGCATTTATGGATCTCGAGAAAGCATATGATAGAACTGATAGAAATGGATTGTGGAAGGTTTTGCAGTTGTACGGGCTGGAGGGGGGTGGGATTATTGAAAGGGGGGAAAAGTTTCTATGTGAACAGTAGAGCATGTGTTACAGTGGGAAGTAAAGGTAGGACTCTGTCAAGGCTGTGTGTTGCCACCATGGTTGTTTAATATTTTTTTATGGACAGTGTGGTAAGAGAGGTAAATGCTAGGGTGATGGAGAGAAGACTGAGATAGTGGCAGAGTCAGAAAAGGAACTGAGTATGTTAGTGCAGGAGTTTGGACGGGTGTGCAGGAGGAAACTGAGAGTGAACGAGGCAAAGAGCAAGGTAATGAGATCTAGGAGTGGAGCAAAGGATAGAAGGATGAATATAATGCTAGATGGTGAAATATTGGAAGAGGTGGAGTGCTTTAAGTATTTGGGGTCAAAGGTGATGGTGGGTAGTAAAATAGAGACAGAGGTAAAATGTAGAGTAAATGAGGTAGGAAAGGTGCTAGGAGGAATGAATAGGATGTTTGACTGTAAGTCACTTAGAATGGACGTAAAGAGGAAGTTGTACGAAGGGATAGCAGTGTCTACTGTACTGTATGGAGCAGAAACATGGAATATGGGAGAAAGTGAGAAAAGAAGGTGGAATGTAGTAGAGATGAGATGTCTGAGAAGCATGTGTGGTGTGACTCGAATGGACAGAGTCAGGAATGAGGAAGTGAGGAGAAGGACAGATGTAGTGAGATAGCTAACAGGTCGGGCAGAGCAGAGTGTGTTAAGCTGGTTTAGACATGTGGAGAGAATGGAGGAGAATATAATGGTAAAGAGGATAGGTGGCTCAAATGTGGGAGGTTTAAGGAGGAGAGGAAGGCCACAGAGGAGATGGATGGACGCTGTGAAAGGAGCTCTGTAGAAGAGTTATATCTGTGGTGCAAGGTGACAGAAACGAGTGGAGGAGGGTGGTGAATTCTTGAAAAGTGGACACGGTTTCACGGTCCTTGGAGGAGGGGCCTGCATTGAGTGTGGCCCATGGCCGGCTGGATGCTGGAGGGGGAGTTTGCCCGGTAGTGAAGTGGCAGGGGTAAACCAGCTTTTGGTGTCGGGCCTTGCTATGGATGTAAACATAGCTGTACTCCTTGTAGTCACACAAGGAGATGCGGTGGGGGGCTCCCTCCTCCAACAGGGATTGGGGGATTGAGATGTAGAGTGTGTGTGTGGGGGGGATTTTGTTAGGGAGGGTGTGCGACGTGCCGAGGCTACCTTCAGTGTGGAGATGAAGGTCTGGTATATGTATGTTGTTATCTCACCTTTCTCAAGTTGGTGTGTGTGTGTGTGTGTGTGTGTGTGTGTGTGTGTGTGTGTGTTTTCTTACCTATTTATTCTTACCTATTTGTATCTTTACAGGATTGAGTCAAACTCGTATTGTCCCGTATTTTAAAACACAATTATCATATTTTTCTTTAGAGTTTTGTATGTTTTTGACACACCATTTCTTCTGGTAATTTGTTCCATTCGTCTAGTACTCTATTTGGAAAGCTATAATTCTGTACATCTTTATCTCCTCTTATTTTAATTAATTTCATACTATGTCCTCTCATTGTAGGTATTCCTTGTTGATACAAGTTTTTTTATATCTATCTTTTCTTTTTCTGTGACACATTTGTAAATTATAATCATATCTCCTCTCTTTCGTCTTTCTTCTAGTTTAGGTAATTTTAGTTTCTTTAGTCTTTCTTCATATCTTAGTTCTCTTAGACTTGGTAGCCATCTTGTTGCTGCTCTTTGTACTTTTTCTAATTTGGTGATATGTTTCTTATAATGTGGGTTCTATACTACTGCAGCATATTATGTTATTATTTTCTTGACCATTTCTTCGTCTATATAAGTGAAGGCCACTTTCATATTTACTAACAATGTATACATGTTTCTCACTTTTTCATTTATATGATCATCTGGTGTCAATTTCTTATTTATCATTAACCCTAAGTCTGTTTCTTTCTCTGCTTCATTTAATATTTTGTTTCCAAGTTTATATTGAAAATTTGGTCTTTCTCACTTTTTCCAAACTTAATAAAATTAAGTTAATTAAGTGTGTGTGTGTGAGAGAGAGAGAGAGAGAGAGAGAGAGAGAGAGAGAGAGAGAGAGAGGAAGGTAGTGAAATACAGAGAGAGAGAGAGAGAGAGAGAGAGAGAGAGAGAGAGAGAGAGAGAGAGAGAGAGAGAGAGAGAGAGAGTACAGACGGTAACATAAATTCGCATCCATCTCTTGTACATAATTAAAGGGAAAATATTGTGTTGGTAAATCTGGAGCAACTAAATCCTCCAAACTATTCCAAGCAACAGAACACCATTATATTTGTTCATCAGTGGTCCTGTTTCCTGACATACTTTGGAGGAATCAAGGCACTCCAATGTACCAAAAGTGAATTACCACCTTAATAATATTAATATGAGCAGATAGTTGAATTCTGAACCAGTTTTTATTCTAACATCGTATTTAATTTACCACATGAGAATTATTATTATTATTATTGTTATTATTATTATTATTATTATTATTATTATTATTATTATTATTATTATTATTATTATTATTATTATTATTATTTATTATTATATCTGTCATCTGTGTATTAAGATTGTAGTACAACATCACTGTAACTAATACATACACTTGGTGAACCATTTTAGAGGGGGTGTAGGGAGGGGTTTGGGTTGGGTGGATGGAGAGGTGTAATGGATGGGGAGGGGATAACTTTGAATAAACCAGCTTCGAATGTGTGAATCAGCTTCAATTACAATCTACTTGGTGAACCATTTCAGAGGGGGTGTAGGGAGTGGTTGAAAGTGGGTGGTTGGGGAGGTGTAAGGGTGATAGCTTAGTATGAACCAACTTCGAATGAGTGAATCAGCTTCGAAGCTACCACCCCTACACCGCCCATACCCCACTAATACACCCCCCCATACCCCCCCTAATATTCCACCCCCTCCCTACACCCCCTCTAAAATGGTTCACCAAGTTGATTCATTCGAAGCTAATTCATTCGAAGCTGTGGTGTTGGTTGTGGTAATACTGGACCAATTGGATTCCTCCAAACTATTCCATACAACAGGATTGACACTATTATATTTATTAATTAATTCTCTTTCCTGACATACTTTGGAGGAATCAAAGTACTATAAAGGAACCCAGATTTCCATAGGGTAATTGTGGAGCAAACTGATTCCTCCAAACTGTATTATTCCTGCATTAAGTTGTGTTGCCTGAGATATCTTGGAGCACCCAAAGTGCTCCAATGTACCAATTAGTCACGGTTGGAAATTATAAATATAAAATATTCGCTAATTTCGTTAATTAATTGCGTAATTAAAGAAATTATTATATTCAAATATCGGGAAAATTATGGGGAATTTAATTATATAATAATGAATTCTGAATAATTAATAATAAATGATTTATGAACCAAAACGTGAACTACATTCTCCACCAAATCATGACGTCATTATATGATAATCAAGAGGGGGGGTAGGGGAGTGGGGTGGGGGGTATGGTGTTACATTTATTTAAACTCAGTTATTAATACATGCTTCTTCACTTAATAAATGTACTCCATCCATTGTTTCTGTTCTCCCAATTGTTGTTTTTTCTTACTAGATGTACAGCCACAATCAAATAACCACCGACACTTTCTCACCATCGTAGTAAATATTTTGGTAATAAAGAACAATACATGTATGATTTTGCAGCACCTCATAATAATAATAATTGAGGGAGTTGAGAAGACATATGGTATTGTATTATGTTTTGATATGATACTGATTATTTTGCACAATGGAAGGAAAGTGTTGGTGGATATTTGATTGTGGCTGTACAGTATTAGCTATAGTGATGTACGGGAATACAATTTTAATACAGAGATGACAGATATAGTTCTCATGTGGTAAATTATGTATGATGTTATTTCCACCTGTGTATGTATGTATTAGCTATAGTGATGTTGTAATACAATTTTAATACAGAGATGACAGATATAGTTCTCATATGGTAAATTATGTATGTTGTTGGAATAAAAACTGGTTCAAGATGAGATGGACGTGAATTTATGCTACCAACTGTACATACCTATACAATGTGTGGTGTATTGTGTGTGAAGGGAGTCATTGTATTGTTACCAAAACAAAGTCAACACCAACAATATATATATATATATATATATATATATATATATATATATATATATATATATATATATATATATATATATATATATATATATATATATAATTTTATTTTTTTATTTTTAATACGGCCCTAATCTTAAGGGGGAAGTTCAGTGTTGGCAAATCTGGAACCACTGATTCCTCCAAACTATTCCAAGCAACAGGATACCATTATTTGTCTTCATTTTGGGTCTGTTTCCTGGCATACTTTGGAGGAATCATGGCACTCCAATGTAACAAAAGTGAATTACCACCTTAAAAGCCAGAACTTACAACTGTATTTTGAAGGAAAGACAAAGAAATCATGTACTTGGGAGTAAAGGTGACTTATAACAACCACAAGCAAATATCCTACAACACTTTCCTTTCATCATGGAAATAAATCAGTATCATATCAAAATATAATCATACAACAACAACACCTTGCGTCAACTCAACCCCCTCAATGATTATTATTATTATTATTATTATTATTATTATTATTATAAGGTATTGTAAAATATAATCATACAACAACACCTTACATCAACTCAACCCCCTCAATTATTATCATTATTATGAGGTATTGCAAAATCATACACGTGTTGTTCTTTATTACCTAGATATTTATTACCATGAAAGGAAAAGTGTTGGTGGATATTTGATTGTGGCTATACAACTGACCACAAGTATTCATTCATACAAGCTGTTGGTTTCAAGATATCATAACAAACACAGAAGATGTAAGACAATAATAAAACTACAACACAACTTTATACTGAAGTGAATTGTATCCATATGGGGGAAGTATAGTGTTGGTGAATCTGGAGCAACTGAATCCTCCAAACTATTCCAAGCAACAACAGAACACCATTATTTTTGTTTATCTGGTCCTGTTGTTTCCTGGCATACTTTGGAGGAATCAAGGCACTCCAATGTAACCAAAGTGAATTACCTCTTTAATACTGTAGAATAATTTATGCTGTTTATATTTTCCTTTGGCCTGTTGCTGGGAATAGTTTGAAGGAATCATTTACTCCAGATTTACAACCCTACACTGAACTACCCTCCTTAAATAATCTTAAATAATCCTAGTTAATTAAGTAACTGTACAGCCACAATCAAATATCCACCAACACTTTCCTTCCATGGTAGTAATTATCTTGGTCATAAAGAACAACACATGTATGATTTTGCAACACCTCATAATAATAATAATAATAATAATAATAATAATAATAATAATAATTGAGGGGGTTGAGGTGTTGTATGATTATATTTTACAGCACCTCATAATAATAATAATAATAATAATAATAATAATAATTGAGGAGGTTGAGTTGACGTAAGGTGTTGTATGATTATATTTTGCAGCACCTCATAATAATAATAATAATAATAATAATAATTGAGGGGGTTGAGTTGACGTAAGGTGTTGTATGATTATATTTTGATATGATACTGGTTTATTTGCACGATGGAAGGAAAGTGTTGGAGGGTATTTGATGGTGGCTGTACAAGAATAAGATTGGCTCCACATATGATAATTATTCTCTATCTGGATACAACACATATTAGAGAGGAAAAAAAAATTGTTGAGAAATTGACCAAAAAAAAAAGAAAAAAAAATAATGATAATAATGAATAATATACTAGAAAATTAAAATATTTCAAATTTAAAAACTATGAATACAATACAAATTAGAAAAAAAAAGTTTTGAAAAACTGGCAAAAAATAAATAAATAAATAATAATAATAATGATGAATAATCTACTAGTGCTGTAAAACAATTAAAAAAATATCTTCAAATGTAAAAACTATGAATACAAGACAAATTAGAGAGAGAAAAAAAAAGTATTGAGAAACTGGCAAAAAAAAAAAAAAAAAAAAAAAAAAAAAAAAATAATAATAATAATAATGAATAATCTACAATAAGAATATCTTCAAATTAAAAAAAACTATGAATAAAATGCCAAGGGAATCAATGCTCATACAAATTAATACATAATACATAAAGCAGGAAGAATTTATATTGAAGTTAGAATTTTAACAAGTAATTATATATCATAAGGCAGCTGTTGACATACAAACAAACAAACATACAAACAGCTGGAATAAACACTGTTGAAAAAGTGACAAATAGAAAAAAATAAAAAAATATAAAAGAGAATTATTTACAGTGTCTTTTAATTAATGAAGAAGATAAGGGAATAAATAATAATAATAATAATAATAATAATGAAAATAATAATAATAATAATAATAATAATAATAATAAAGTTGTATTACCTGTATAAGAAGTGAGTTTTATTTTCATGACAAATCAACATATTTTTTATTATTTTTCCTCTGTTATTTCACAAAGAGAGAGAGAGAGAGAGAGAGAGAGAGAGAGAGAGAGAGAGAGAGAGAGAGAGAGAGAGAGAGAGAGAGAGAGAGAGAGAGAGAGAGAGAGAGAGAGAAAAATTACTATATATTTTTTTCGTTAGAGAGAGACCACCATTTTTTTTTTTTTTTTTTTTTTTGACATATTGTGAGTGAATTAATTGCACTCCAAAATATCAGAAGCATACTACAGTAATCCCTTAAGGGGGTGCGGGAATAGGGGGTCGGGGGGGTTTTGGGGGGTGCGGGAGTAGGGGGACAGGCTTGGGGGAGGGTTAGGGGGGTTCGGGAATATGGGACAGGCTTTCTACCCACCCCAAGCCTGTCCCCCTACTCTCGCACCCCCCTAAACCCCCCCCCAAGCCCGTCCCCTTATTCCCGCACCCCCTTACCCCCTTAAGGAACCCTGTGTGTGATGTAGTCAGAGAATTGGAGTAAATGAGTCCTTCAAATATTGCCATGAAACACACACACACATACACACAAACATACATACATACATACATACACACACACACACACACACACACACACATACATACATACACCCACACACACACCCACACACACACAAACACACACACACATACACACACACACATACACAAACACATACACACACCTATATGGAAGGAGCTTGTTTGTTTCGTGGCATGGTCAGGAGGAATCAGAAGCCACACACACACACACACACACACACACACACACACACACACACCTATATGGAAGGAGCTTGTTTGTTTCGTGGCATGGTCAGGAGGAATCAGAAGCCTCCAAACACACACACACACACACACACATGGAAAAGCTTGTTTGTTTCGTCTGTCTACAAGTTATGTGTGTGTGTGTGTGTGACTGTGTGTGTGTGTGTCTGTGTCTGTGTGTGTGTGTGTCTGTGTGTGTGTGTGTGTGTGTTCTTACCTATTTGTATCTTTACAGGATTGAGTCAAGCTCGTAAGTAATATCCCGTATATTAAATAAAATCCTATTATCATATTTTTCTTTAATTAAAGTTATTATGCATGGTTTTGACACACACCATTTCTTCTTATGGATGGTAATTTGTTCCATGTGTGTGTGTGTGTGTGTGCGTGTGTGTGTTGTGAAAGGCGGCCGGCATACTAAGAAAAAACACCTCACTCTCTTTCTCTCTGTCTTTGGAATAACATCGTGTAATTTCCGTAGACTTAAATTCATCTTTATCACGTTCCATTCACTCACACACCACAACCAAAAATATGGGTTTTTGGAATAGGTAAAAATGTTGTCGAATCTCACATTTGACCTATGGGTGTGGAAGAATAGGTCATATGGGTAGGGGGTTCCCAGAAGGGGGGCTAAATTTTCTCCGTTTTCCTCTACGATGCACCGTTTTTTAGTTGTGGCCACTTTTTGGAAAAAATATTTAACCGATTTTTGACCATGAAGATCTATATGGATTTGGATGAAATTTGGTATGGAAGTACATTTGGTAAATTGGGCGAGACTGATTTTTTATTTTTTCTCTATGATGCACCGTTTTTGAGTTATGGCCACTTTTTTGGAAATTTTTTGAACCGATTTTTGACCATCAAGATCCATATGAAGATTTGGATGAAATTTGGTATGGAAGTACAGTTGGTAAATTGGGCTAGATTATTTTTTCATTTTGTCTCTATGACCCTCTGTTCAAAAGTTATGTCAATTTTCGTTTCTTAAAAAACTGACCTAATTATGACAATGATAAAAATAATGTTCAGTGATTAATTAAGGGGGTGCGGGAATAGGGGGACAGGCTTGGGGGGCTTAGGTAGGTGCGGGGGGTTTTGGGGGGTGCGGAAGTAGGGGGACAGGCTTGGTGGGGTTAGGGGGGTGCTGGAATAGGGGACAGGCTTTGTACCAACCCCAAGCCTGTCCCCCTATTCCCGCACCCCCCAATTCCCCCCCCCAAGCCTGTCCCCTACTCCCGCACCCCCTTAATGTTTGAACATGAATAATATCTAATACCAAAGACTCACTCACACAACAAACAACAAAATTAATGTCACTCATCTGTGTGATCTATTTGTGATCTATTTGTGGTTATACAGGAATGAGCCTAGGCTCGTGGTGTCCCGTCTGCTTTTTTCATTTTATCATAATTATCTTTAAAACTATGAATAGTTGTTGCATTCACGACTTCCTCCGGCAAAGAGTTCCATTGTGCAATTGCTCTTTGGGGAAAATAGAATTTCCGCACATCCTTTTTGGTCAATTTCCTTGCCAACTTCCGAGTGTGTCCTCTTGTTCTTCCCACAGTTGGTGTAATAAATTCATTCTTATCAATCCATTCCGGTTCGTGTACACATTTGTACATCATGATCATATCACCACGTTTCCTTCTTTCTTCTAACGTTGGTAGATTCAGTGTTTGTAGCCGTTCTGAGTAACATAACTCCTTCAACTCAGGCACCATCCTAGTAGCTGCTCTCTGTACTCTCTCCAACTTGTCTATGTGCTTCTTTAAGTGAGGGTTCCATACTACTGCAGCATACTCTAGAATCGGCCTTACAAATGTTGTCAGTAATTTCACCAGCATGTCTCGATCCATATGAGTAAATGCAACTCGTATGTTTGACAACAAAGCATATGCCTGTCTAACTTTTTCCTTTATGTGGCTTCCTGGTGACATTTTTGAAGATATTGTCACCCCTAAATCCTTTTCCTGCTGCGAGTTGTCTATTCTCTTGCCTCCCATAGTGTACTGTCCATGTGGTCGTAAACTGCTCTCACCCATTTCAATAACATGACATTTCTCGGAGTTGAATTCAAGTTGCCATTTCTTACTCTACTCATACACCTTACTTATATCCTCCTGAAGTGCTGCACATGAGTTGATGTCAGTTACTTGTCTCAATAGTTTAGCATCATCAGCAAACATGTTCATGTAGCTCCCGGAACCAATGCCACTGGCCATGTCATCCACATACACTAAGAACATAAGTGGCGCCAGTACGAAACCCTGTGGCACCCCACTTTTCACCTTCCTCCAACTTGAAAACTTTCCTCTTATAACAGTCCTCATCTTCCTCTCACTCAGGAAGTTTTTCATCCATAATAGTAACTGTCCTCTGATTCCGCCTTTCATTTTTAGTTTCCATATGAGCCTTTGGTGTGGAACACTATCAAACGCCTTTTTTAAGTCCAAATAAACACAGTCGACCCAACCATTTCTCTCCTGTAATATTTCTGTGACTCTGTCATAAAAGCTCAGAAGGTTTGTGACACACGATCGTCTCGATCTGAATCCGAACTGTCTATCTGACAACATACGTTCGCTTTCCAGGTAATCAATCCACCTATTGCGAATTATTCTCTCCATAGTCTTGCACACAACACTAGTTAGAGAGACTGGTCTGTAATTTAGAGGCTCTTCTTTACTTCCTTTTTTATACAAAGGCACAATATTTGCTGCTTTCCAGAGCTTTGGTAATTCACCCAATGTTAACGAGTGATTGAAGATGATTTGTAGAGGGTAACTTAACCCTGTGGCACATTCCCTCAACACCCAGCAGGACACATCATCTGGTCCCGCTGCTTTCCTTCTGTCTGTGGCATTTAGTACTTCCTGAATATCTTCTTGGGATATCTCAACATTATGTAACCCATCTTCTTGTATTTGTACAGTTCTATCTGGTGTAAATTCATCCTCTGTCACAAACACTGATTGAAATTTCCGGTTTAGTATTTCACTCATATCTTCCTCCCTTTCATACACGATGTTGTCCACCACCAATCTCTGAATCTTGTCCTTCACTTTCATCTTACCTCTTATAAAGCCATAGAATAGACGGGGGTTCCCGTCACATTTCTCTATAACAGATTTCTCAAAATTTCTCTCTTCTTCCCGTCTAATTTGCGTATATTTATTCCTTGCATTTTTGCACCTTTGATACGCCTGCTGAGTTTTTTTCCTCCTGTATCTATTCCATAGTAGGTCTCTTTCCTCTTTTGCTCTTCTACATCTTATATTGAACCACACTTTTTTATTTATACACGTGACTCTGTTCTTGGGACTATATCTTTTCATTCCCTCGTTAAGTAACTCACAAAAACGCCCATACATTGCTCCTATATCCTTCCCATTTAGTTCTTGGTCCCAGCTCAATTCTTTCAAGTATTTGTTTAGATCTTTGTAATCGCCTTTTCCATAATTAAAACTATCCTTTTTGGGAGTTTCCTTTTCCTTTCCAATGTCATACTGAATAATGAAATCAAACTTAATCACGACATGATCGCTCTTGCCCAGAGGAGGTAAGTACCTCACCTCAGATATTTCATCGCTCGTTCTTGTAAACACCAGGTCTAGTAACGAGGGTTCATCCTGACCTCTCACTCTCGTTGGCTCATTTACGTGCTGGTGTAAGAAAAATTTGGTTACTAACTCGAGCAGTCTATAACTCCAGCTGTGTTCTTGTTGAGTAGTTTGTATCTCCTCCCAATCAATCGCGGTACTATTAAAGTCACCTGTCATAATCACCCGTTGATTCTTGTTTTGCACTTCCTGTAGAATCTTTCCGATACTATAAAGTGTTACCTTAGCCTTTTCTTCGTACTCTGTAGGATCCCAAGCATTGGTTGGGGGAGGCATGTACACATTTACCACTGTTATGTTTTCATTTCCTACCCTTATAACCACTGCCACAACTTCACTTCCATTGTCATTGATGGTAATCTCCCTGACTTTTAACTCTGTCCTTGTCATGATAATTACACCCCCTCCTTTCTTTCCTTCTCTGTCCTTCCTATATATGTCATACCCCTCTATATTCAATGCTTCGTTTCGTATATCATGCTCTAGTTTTGTTTCTGATAAACAAACTACTTCTGGTCTCTCTGTGACTAATAAATCTCTGAGTTCTAATGACTTAGATACAAATCCATCCATATTTGTATATATGATGCTTAGGAAACTATTTTGATATCCGTGTACATTTATGGCCTTTGTAGGCCCTCTTATTCTCTTATTTTGATGAACCATTTCCGAATTCTCAGTCCCGACACTTTGAAGAAAAAATGCTTTTTTTCTTCATCAGATAGCTCGTTATTCATTTTCTTGGCTGCTTCTATTTTTTCTTTTAGAATACTTCTATCCTCTTCCGTTAGGTTTCTCCTAACTTTGATGTGGCCAAACATATCATAATCTTTTAGTTTCCATGCGTTTCTCAGTATTTCATCGGTTGCTTGATTGCCTGTGAGAGTAACCTTCATTGGTCTTGATTTGCCCTTGTCATATTTTCCGATTCTCCTGAAGTCAGCAATTACTGTATTGACCTCATGAGTAAGTTTTTCAAGAACTTCCTTTACAGATTTCTCCTCTACTTTATCTCTGTCAAATCTCGATCTAATTTCTTCCTCCTTGATTCCAAAAACAATTACAGACTTATTTATATCTACAGTATCCCGTATAAACCGATCATTGTTTCGAATAACTTTCATGACAACAGATTCGATATTACTTTGCTCTTTAATCTGCTTCATTTCTTGTTTATATTCCAGATTCTTTTTTGCCATCTCAGCAAAATTAGATTTCAAGTCATTTTGACATGTATTTACTTTGTCAATAATTTCTTGTTGGTCTTCCAACAATTTGTTCTTATCGTTAACTAATTTGTCTCGTTCTTCTTTCATTTGCTTCGTATTATCCTCACCTGATACCTGACTAAGTTCATTTCTCAGCTCTTGTATTTCTACATTCATTTCCTTAATTAGCTCTTTTAGTTGGGCTATTTCTGATTCTCTCTCTATATCTTTATTTTGTAACAACTCATTTTGCTTGCCAACCTCCAGCAGCTCGTTCCTCAGTCGGTTAACTGTCTCTTTCAGCTGATTTGATTCCTCTCTATCTTTCTTATAATCACATTCTATCTTCTCTAGTTTTTGCTTAAAGACGTCCAGTGATCTGATATCACAATGTGTGTGTGTGTGTGTGTGTGTGTTGCTATTTGAGTAACGTATGTCTAATAGTATATATTTATGAATGAATGTGTGTGTGTGTGTGTGAGTAGGAGTAACGTACAGTCGCGGTCAAATATAATCATCCATATAGGGGTAACTCACGTAAGAGTTTGACAGCTTCTCTCTGTTCCTTAGCTGATAAACTTTCCAATAAATAGGTTAACTACCATCTTTTAATTTAATACAAGCAGCTACACACTACTTAAAACAATCAACGACGCCCTAACCGATACCCCTGCCAGGTGGAAGTATGTGGATGACAGCACGGTGGGGATAACAGTGGATAACACCTCACCGGACTACACACCACTGCAAGGTATCCTGGACTTGCTGCAGGCATGGACTACGGTCAACAAGGTCACCATCAACCATGATAAGACCGTAGTTATGCATTTCAACACCACCACCACCCAAGTACAACCACCATCATTGACTGTGGGTGACCATCCTCTCCAGTTAGTTCAGTCCACCAAACTCCTGGGTATCACCATCGACCACAAACTCAACTGGAAGGAACATGTAAATAACACGGTCAAGTCAGCCTCGTACCGTCTCTACATGTTAAGACGACTGAGGTCACTTGGGACACCCATGTTGGAGCTCAGTACCATCTATAGCTCCTTCATACTACCCAAGCTTACCTATGCGTCACCAGCCTGGTCATCCTCTATTAACACCACCCAGAAACATCAACTGGAGAGAGTACAGAAAAGGGCGGGTAGAATAATACTGGGTGGTGAGTACACAGGGTACAACAATGCTCTCTCCACCCTCAACATGTTATCCCTCAGTCAGCTCCACCATCAGACACTCCTATCATTCGGCCAGGGACTACTACAACATCCACGTCACCGACACTTCCTTCCACCTACAATACCTCGTCCACCACGTGCACTCCGTCACACCAACAAACTACAGCCTATAAGAGCCCGCACTGATAGATATAAGAAAAGCGCCATCCCCACCATCGTACATCTACTCAACAACACTTAGTTTATTCAATACACTGCCTTATATCCTTGTATATATTTTATGTTTATTTCTATTACTCTTATTTATATATGTACATCTATTCATAACTGTATATTTTCAGCTCCAGGCTGCCACTCTCATTAATAAAACAGTTTATTATTATTATTATTATTATTATTATTACACATTAACTACCTTCTTTTAATTTACTACAAGCAGCTGCACCCTACTTAAAACAATAACACACACACACACACACACACACACACACACACACACACACACACACACACACACACACACACACATTAACTACCATCTTTTAATTTAATGCAAGCAGCTACACACTACTTAAAACAATAACACACACACACGTTAACTACCATCTTTTAATTTAATACAAGCAGCTACATACTTAAAACAATAACACACACACACGTTTACTACCATCTTTTAATTTAATACAAGCAGCTACACACTATTTAAAACAATAACATCATAATATGTGAACGTGAAAACATTAGACAGTAAATTGTTTGAGATTCCCATATGTGGATGATTATTATTGACCACGACTGTATGTGCAAATGCATTCGTATATTCTCGTAACTGTGTGTGTGTGTGTGGTACCATCGTATCAGTAGACTACCACACCATCGTATACACCACCACAGATGATGTTCTTGCATAATACATACGACCTTCATTAGCCGTGTAAATGACTTATGGCTGAAGTATTTAAGGGGGTGCGGGAATAGGGGGACAAGCTTGGGGGGGTTTAGGGGGGGTGCGGGAGTAGGGAATAGGCTTGGGGGGTGCAGGAGTATGGGGACAGATTTGGGGGGCGGGGGTTAGGGGGTTGTGGGAATAGGGGACAAGCTTTCTACCCACCCGAAGCCTGTCCCCCTATTCCTGCACCCCCCAAGCCTGTTCCCTACTCCCGCACCCCCTTAATAGAGTTTGTGAATATGGATACTCAGCTTTTGGAAAATAATGGGCCGATTCCACAGTCATCAATATTTATTGGCTAACCAACAAACGAAAACCTTTGGTAACGTGTCCGATTCCACAGTCGTTTTCGGGTTTGTTAGCTTCCCACCCACCCACCATCCCATATCTCCTTCCCACCCACACACCCACCCATTTCTTTTTCCCACCCACCCACCCACATCTCCTTCCCACCCACACACCCACTCACGACTCATTCACAACCACCCAACCACGTCTCCTTTACACCCACACACCCACTCACGTCTCTTTCACACCAACCCACCCACGTCTCCTTCACACCCACACACCCACCCACGTCTCCTTCACACCCACCCACTCACGTCTCCTTCACACCCACACACCCACCCACGCCTCTTTCCTTCCCACCCACCCACCAACGTCTCCTTCACACCCACACACCCACCCACGTCTCCTTCACACCCACACACCCACCCACGTCTCCTTCACACCCACGTCTCCTTCACACCCACACACCCACCCACGTCTCCTGCACACCCACACACCCACCCACGTCTCCTTCCCACACACACACCCACCCACGTCTCCTTCACACCCACGTCTCCTTCACACCCACACACCCACCCACGTCTCCTTCACACCCACACACCCACCCACGTCTCCTTCACACCCACGTCTCCTTCACACCCACACACCCACCCACGTCTCCTGCACACCCACACACCCACCCACGTCTCCTTCCCACACACACACCCACCCACGTCTCCTTCACACCCACACACCCACCCAGGTCACCTTCACACAAACGTCTCCTTCACACCCACACACCCACCCAGGTCTCCTTCACACCCACGTCTCCTTCACACCCACCCACACACCCACGTCTCCTTCACACACACGTCTCCTTCACACCCACACACACACCCACGTCTCCTTCACACCCACGTCTCCTTCACACCCACCCACACACCCACGTCTCCTTCACACCCACGTCTCCTTCACACCCACCCACACACCCACGTCTCCTTCACACACACGTCTCCTTCACACCCACCCACACACCCACGTCTCCTTCACACCCACGTCTCCTTCACACCCACCCACACACCCACGTCTCCTTCACACCCACGTCTCCTTCACACCCACCCACACACCCACGTCTCCTTCACACCCACGTCTCCTTCACACCCACCCACACACCCACGTCTCCTTCACACACATGTCTCCTTCACACCCACCCACACACCCACGTCTCCTTCACACACACGTCTCCTTCACACCCACACACACACCCACGTCTCCTTCACACCCACGTCTCCTTTGTAAAGGTTGAAATTCTCACTGCCAAAACTATTTCATACATTTATACTCGTTGTTTATCAGCAATTACGACGTTAAGGGGGTGCGGGAGTAGGGGACAGGCTTGAGGGGGGTTTTGGGGGGTGCGGGAATAGGGGACAGGCTTATCGGGGGGGAGGGGGTGCAGGAATAGGGGGACAGGCTTGAGGGGGTTGGGGGTTGGGGGGTGCGGGAATAGGGGACAGGCTTATGGAGGGGGGGTGCGGGAATAGGGGGACAGGCTTGAGGGGGGGAGGGGGTTTGGAGGGTGCGGGATTAGCGGGACAGGCTTGAGACGCGGGTGTGTGGGAAGGAGACGTGGGTGGGTGCGTGGGTGTGAAGGAGACGTGGGTGGGTGGGTGGGTGTGAAGGAGACGTGGGTGGGTGTGTGGGTGTGAAGGAGACGTGGGTGTGTGTTTGTGTGTGAAGGAGACGTGGGTGGGTGCGTGGGTGTGAAGGAGACGTGGGTGGGTGGGTGGGTGTGAAGGAGACGTGGGTGTGTGTGTGTGTGTGAAGGAGACGTGGGTGGGTGGGTGGGTGTGAAGGAGACGTGGGTGGGTGTGTGGGTGTGAAGGAGACGTGGGTGGGTGTGTGTGTGTGAAGGAGAAGTTGGTGGGTGTGTGTGTTTGAAGGAGACGTGGGTGGGTGTGTGGGTGTGAAGGAGACGTGGGTGTGTGGGTGTGAAGGAGACGTGGGTGGGTGGGTGGGTGTGAAGGAGACGCGGGAGGTTGGGTGGGTTTGAAGGAGACGTGGGAGGGTGTGTGGGTGTGAAGGAGACGTGGGTGGGTGGGTGGGTGTGAAGGAGACGTGGGTGTGTGTGTGTGTGTGAAGGAGACGTGGGTGGGTATGTGGGTGTGAAGGAGACGTGAGTGGGTGAGAAGGAGACGTGGGTGGATGGGTGGGTGTGAAGGAGACGTGGGTGGGTGTGTGGGTGTGAAGGAGACGTTGGTGGGTGTGTGGGTGTGAAGGAGACGTGGGTGGGTGGGTGTGAAGGAGACGTGGGTGTGTGGGTGTGAAGGAGACGTGGGTGGGTGTGTGTGTGTGAAGGAGACGTGGGTGGGTGTGTGTGTGAAGGAGACGTGGGTGTGTGTGTGTGTGTGTGAAGGAGACGTGGGTGGGTGGGTGGGTGTGAAGGAGACGTGGGTGTGTGTGTGTGTGTGAAGGAGACGTGGGTGGGTGGGTGGGTGTGAAGGAGACGTGGGTGTGTGTGTGTGTGTGAAGGAGACGTGGGTGGGTATGTGGGTGTGAAGGAGACGTGAGTGGGTGAGAAGGAGACGTGGGTGGATGGGTGGGTGTGAAGGAGACGTGGGTGGGTGTGTGGGTGTGAAGGAGACGTTGGTGGGTGTGTGGGTGTGAAGGAGACGTGGGTGGGTGAGTGGGTGTGAAGGAGACGTGGGTGGTTGGGTGTGTGTGAAGGAGACGTGGGTGGGTGTGAAGGAGATGTGGGTGGGTGGGTGGGTGTGAAAGAGACGTGGGTGGGTGGGTGGGAAACTAACAAACCAATACCACTGTGGAATCGACTCCTAACTTTATGGGTTGATTCCACAGTGGTATTGGTTTGTTAGCTTCCCAACCAACCAACCAACCACACTTGTAAGCCTTCATTATTTTCCAAAAGCTGAGTATCCATATTCACAAACTCTATTAAGGGGGTGCGGGAGTAGGGAACAGGCTTGGGGGGTGCAGGAATAGGGGGACAGGCTTCGGGTGGGTAGAAAGCTTGTCCCCTATTCCCACAACCCCCTAACCCCCGCCCCCCAATCCTGTCCCCATACTCCTGCACCCCCCAAGCCTGTCCCCTACTCCCGCACCCACCCTAAACCCCCCCCAGCTTGTCCCCCTATTCCCGCACCCCCTTAAATACTTCAGCCATAAGTCATTTACACGGCTAATGAAGGTCGTATGTATTATGCAAGAACATCATCTGTGGTGGTGTATACGATGGTGTGGTAGTCTACTGATACGATGGTCCCACACACACACACACAGTCATGAGAATATACACACACACACACACACACACACACACACACACACACACACACACACAGTTGAGTGACATTAATTTTGTTGTTTGTTGTGGGCACCTAAAATAAGCCCCCCAAGCCTGTCCCTCTACTCCCGAACCCCTCAAAACACCCCGCACCCACCTAAACCCCCCAATGCTGTCCCCCTATTCCTGCACCCCCTTAATTAATAATTGAACATTATTTTTGTTTAATTTGGTCCGTTTTTTGAGACACGAAAATTGACATAACTTTTGAACAGAGGGTCTTAGAGACAAAATGAAAAAATCGTCTCGCCCAATTTACCAACTGTATTTCCATTCCAAATATCATCCAAATCCATTTAGATCTTCATGATCAAATTTCGGTTCAAAATTAAAAAAAAAAAAGTGGCCATAACTAAAAAACAGTGCATCGTAGAGGAAAACGGAGAAAATTTAGAAACCCCTTCTGACAACCCCCACCTATATGACCTATTCTTACATACCCATAGGTCAAATGTGGGATTCTCAAAACTCACATTTTTGGATGTGGTGTGTGGATGGAACGTGGTGAAAAAGATGAAATAAGTCTACGGAAATTACATGATGTTATTCCAAAGACAGAGAGAGAGGGTGAGGTGTTTTTTCTTAGTATGCCTGCTGCCTTTTACAACACACACACACACACACACACAGACACACACATGGAACAAATTACCATCTATAAGAAGTGGTGTGTGTCAAACCATGCATAACTTCAAAGAAAAATATGATAATAGGATTTTAATATACGGGACATTAGGAGCTTGACTCAATCCTGTAAATATACAAATAGGTAAGAACACACACACACACACACACACACACACACACGTATCTTTATAATAAACATACACGCACATCAATATAAATAATTATATTCTTGTTTTGAGAAAGAGGAGAACGAAACATAAGAAGAAGAATAATGTAAGAAAGTCAGGAAATTATAGAAACGAAATACAGTAATAAGGATGGGTTCAGTAATCATGTCTTATTTCGTTCGAGATGCCTCGACACATAATTTAAAAAAGGGGGCATAACTTGTAGACAGGGGGGGGCATAACTTGTAAACAGGGGTGGGGGGCATAACTTGTAGACAGGGGGGAAGGAGGGTGGCATAACTTGTAGACAGGGGGGATGGAGGGGGGCATAACTTGTAGACAGACAGGGGGGATGGAAGGGGGCATAACTTGTAGACAGACAGGGGGGATGGAGGGGGGGCATAACTTGTAGACAGACTAGGGGGATGGAGGGGGGCATAACTTGTAGACAGACAGGGGGGATGGAGGGGGGCATAACTTGTAGACAGGGGGGATGGAGGGGGGCATAACTTGTAGACAGACAGGGGGGAGGGGGTGCGTTTAAGGACCCTGTGATCGTGTATGGAAATTGAAGACTTTTGATTCCTCCTGACTATGCCACCAAACAAACAACCTCCTTCCATATAGGTGTGTGTGTGTGTGTGTGTGTGTGTTTCGTGGCAATATTTGAAGGACTCATTTACCTCCAAGTTTCTGACTACATCACACACAGGGTTCCTTAAAGGGGTGCGGGAATAGGGGGACGGGCTTAGGGGGGCTTAGGGGGGTGCGGGAGTAGGGTACAGTTTATTTTTTTTGGGGGGGGGTGCGGGAGTAAGGGGACAGGCTTTGGGGGTGCGGAAATAGGGGACAAGCTTTCTTCCCACCTCAAGCCTGTCCCCCTATTTCAGCATCCCCAAACCCCCCCCCAAGCCAGTCCCCTACTCCCGCACCCCCTTAATTAACTCTTGCACAGGAAATGGGTAAGATTAATTAACTAGCCTGGAGAGAAGTGCATATATTTTTTATTAAGGGGGTGCGGGAGTAGGGGACAGGCTTGGGGGGGACTTGGGGGGTGCGGGAATTTGGGGGCAGGCTTGAGGTGGGTAGAAAGCCTGTCCCATATTCCCTCACCCACGTAACCCCCACCCCCTCAAGCCTGTTCCCCTACTCCCGTGCCCCCCCGACCCACCAAGCCTGTCCCCCTATTCCCGTACCCCCTTAAGGGATTACTTTAATATGCTTTTGATATGTTGAAATGCAATTAAAACATGCTAAAAATCGATATTTTAGGTGCCCAAAGACGATAAGTGCATGCATCTTTTGTACCCGTTTATATCTCAAATTCAGGCTCAAAACACCCGGAAATTCGATATTTTTGGGTCTCAGAAGCGATCTGTACATACCTACTCAGTGCTAGAATATTTTCAAAATATAGGCCAAAAACATGCTCAAAATCGATATTTTGGGTGCCCAAAGGCGATATGTGCATGCATCTTTTGTACCCGTTTATATCCCAAATTCAGGCTCAAAACACCCGAAAATTCGATATTTTTTTGTCCCAGAAGCGATCTGTACATGCTTACTCAGTGCTAGAATATTTTTAAAATATAGGCCAAAAACATGCTAAAAATCGATATTTTAGGTGCTAAATGTTGATATGAGCATGCATTTTCTGTACCCGTTTATATCTCAAATTCAGACTCAAAACACCCGAAAATTCGATAATTTTGGGTCCCAGAAGCGATCTGTACATGCCTACTCCGAGTTAGAGTATTTTCAAAATACATGCCCAAAACATGCTGAAAATCGATATTTTATCTGCCCATAGTCGATATGTGCATGCATCTTCTGTACCCGTTTATATCTCAAATTCAGGCTCAAAACACCCGAAAACTCTATATTTTTGGGTTCCAGAAGCGATCTGTACATGCCTACCCCTTGTTAGAGTACTTTCAAAATACAGGCCCAAAACATGCTGAAAATCGATATTTTAGGTGCCCAAAGTCGATATGTGCATGCATCTTCTGTACCCATTTATATCTGAAATTCAGCCTCAAAACACCAAAAAATTCGATATTTTTGGGTCCCAGAAGCGATCTGTACATGCCTACTCTTTGCTAGAATGTTTTCAAGATACAGACCCAAAACTTGCTCAAAATCGATATATTAGGTGCAAAAAGTCGATATGTGCCTGCATCTTCAGTACCCGTTTAAATCTCAAATTCAGGCTCAAAACACCCGAAAATTCAATATTTTTGTGTCCCAAAAGCGATCTGTACATGCCTACTTCGTGTTAGAGTATTTTCAAAATAGATGCCTAAAACATGCTGAAAATCGATATTTTAGCTTCACATAGTCGATATATGCATGCATCTTCTCTACCCGTTTATATCTCAAATTCAGGCTCAAAACACCCTAAAATTCAATATTTTTGGGTCCCAGATGCGATCTGTACATGCCTACTTCGTGTTAGAGTACTTTCAAAATACAGGCAATAAAACATGCTGAAAATCGATATTTTAGGTGCCCAAAGTCAATATTTGTATGCATCTTCTTTACCCGTTTATATCCCAAATTCAGGCTGAAAACACCCGAAAATTCGATATTATTTTGTCCCAGAAGCGATCTGTACATGCCTACTCATTGCTAGAATACTTTCGAAATATAAGCCTAAAACAAGCTAAAAATCGATATTTTGGGTGCCCAAAGTCGATATCTACATGCATCTTCTGTACCCGTTTATATCTCAAATTGAGGCTCAAAACTCCTGAAAATTTGATTTTTTTGTGTCCCAGAAGCGATCTGTACATACCTACTCCAAGTTAGAGTATTTTCAAAATACATGCCCAAAACATGCTGAAAATCGATATTTTATCTGCCCAGAGTCGATATGTGCATACATCTTCTGTACCCGTTTATATCTCAAATTCAGGCTCAAAACACCCTAAAATTCAATATTTTTGGGTCCCAGAAGCGATCTGTACATGCCTACTCTTTGCTAGAATGTTTTCAAAATACAGACTTAAAACATGCTCATAATCGTTATTTTAGGTGAAAAAGTCGATATGTGCATGCATTTTCATTACCCGTTTATATCTCAAATGCAGGCTCAAAACACCCAAAAATTCGATATTTTTGGGTCCCTGAAGCGATCTGTACATGTCTACTCAGTGTTAGAATGTTTTCAAAATATAGGCTCAAAACATGCTAAAAATCGATATTTTAGGTGTCCAAAGTCGATATGTGCATGCATGTTCTGTACCAGTTTATATCTCATATTTATTATTAAAACACCCGAAAATTCGATATTTTTGGGTTCCAGAAGCAATCTGTATATGCCTACTCTGTTTTTGAGTATTTTCAAAATTCGTAGCCAAAACATGCTGAAAATCGATATTTTAGCTGCCCATAGTCGATATGTGCATGCATCTTCTGTACCCGTTTATATCTCAAATTCAGGCTCAAAACACCCGAAAATTCGATAATTTTGGGTCCCAGAAGCGATCTGTACATGCCTACTCATTGCTAGAATTCTTTCAAAATACATGCCCAAAACATGCTGAAAATCGATATTTTATCTGCCCTTAGTCGAAATGTGTATGCATCTTCTGTACCCGTTTATATCTCAAATTCAGGCTCAAAACACCCGAAAACTCTATATTTTTGGGTCCCAGAAGAGATCTGTACATGCCTACTCCGTGTTAGAGTACTTTCAAAATACAGGCCCAAAACATGCTCAAAATCGATATTATAGGTGCCCAAAGTCGATATGTGCATGCATCTTCTGTACCCGTTTATATCTCAAATTCAGGCTCAAAACAACGGAAAATTCGATAATTTTGGGTCCCCGAAGGGATATTTACATGCCTACTCAGTGCTAAAAAAATTTCAAAATATAGGCTTAAAGCATGCTAAAAATAGATATTTTAGGTGTCCAAAGTCGATATGTACATACATCTTTTGTATTCGTTTATATCCAAAATTCAGGCTCAGAACACCCGAAAATTCGATATTTTTGGGTTCCAGAAGTGATTTGTACATGCCTACTTTGTGTTAGAGTATTTTCAAAATAGATGCCCAAAACATGCTCAAAATCGATATTTTGGGTGCCCAAAGTCGATATGTGCTTGCATCTTCTGTACCCGTTCATATCTCAAATTCAGGCTCAAAACACCCGAAAATTCGTTATTTTCGGGTCCAAGAAGCGATCTGTACATGCCTACTCTTTGCTAGAATGTTTTCAAAATACATACCCAAAACATGCTCAACATCGATATTTTAGGTGCAAAAAGTCGATATGTGCATACATCTTTTGTACCCGTTTATATCCCAAATTCAGGCTTAAAACCCCCGAAAATTCGATATTTTTGTGTCCCAGAAGCGATCTGTACATGTCTACTCAGTGCTAGAATGTTTTCAAAATATAGGCCCAAAACATGCTGAAAATCGATATTTTAGGTGCCCAAAGTCGATATGTGAATGCACCTTCAGTACCCGTTTATATCCGAAATTCAGGCTCAAAACACCCGAAAATTTGATATTTTTGGGTCCCTGAAGCTATCTGTACATGCCTACTCAGTGCTAGAATATTTTTTAAATGTGGGCCCAAAACATGCTAAAAATCGATATTTTAGGTGCTAAATGTCGATATGAGCATGCATTTTCTGTACCGGTTTATATATCAAATTCAGGCTCAAAACACCCGAAAATTCGATTATTTTGGGTCCCAGAAGCGATCTTTACATGCCTAGTCCGTGTTAGAGTATTTTCAAAATACAGGCCCAAAACATGCTCAAAATCGATATTTTATATACCCAAAGTCAATATGTGTATGCATCTTCTATACCCGTTTATATCCCAAATTCAGGCTGAAAACATCCGAAAATTCGATATTTTTGGGTCCCTGAAGCGTTCTGTACATGCCTACTCATTGCTAGAATACTTTCAAAATATAGGCCCAAAACATGCTAAAAATCGATATTTTGGGTGCCCAAAGTCGATATCTGCATGCATCTTCTGTACCCGTTTATATATCAAATTCAGGCTCAAAACACCCGAAAACTAGATATTTTTGGGTCCCAGAAGAGATCTGTACATGCCTACTCCGTGTTAGAGTACTTTCAAAATACAGGCCCAAAACATGCTCAAAATCGATATTTTAGGTGAAAAAAGTCGATATGTGCATGCATTTTCAGTACACGTTTATATCTCAAATTTAGGCACAAAACACCTAAAAATTCAATATTTTTGGGTTCCAGAAGCGATCTGTACATGCCTACTCAGTGCTAGAAAGTTTTCAAAATATAGGCTCAAAACATGCTAAAAATCTATAATTTAGGTGTCCAAAGTCGATATGTGCATGCATCTTCTGTACCCGTATATATTTGAAATTCATTCTCAAAACACCCAAAAATTCGATATTTTTGTGTCCCAGAAGCGATCTGTACATGCCTACTTCGTGTTAGAGTATTTTCAAAATAGATGCCCAAAACATGCTCAAAATCGATATTTTGGGTGCCCAAAGTCGATATGTGCATGCATCTTCTGTACCCGTTTATATCTCAAATTCAGGCTCAAAACACCCGAAAATTTGATATTTTCGGGTCCCAGAAGCGATCTGTACATGCCTACTCAGTGCTAGAATGTTTTCAAAATACAGACCCAAAATATGTTAAAAATCGATATTTTAGGTGCAAAAAGTCGATATGTGCATACATCTTTTGTACCCGTTTATATCTCAAATTCTGGCTTAAAACACCCGAAAATTCGATATTTTTGTGTCCCAGAAGCGATCTGTAAATGCCTACTCAGTGCTGGAATATTTTCAAAATATAGGCCCAATACATGCTAAAAATCGATATTTTAGGTGCCCAATGTCGATATGTGCATGCATCTTCTGTACCCGTTTATATCTCAAATTCAGGCTTAAAACACCCGAAAATTCGATATTTTTGGGTCCAAGAAGCAATCTGTCCATGCCTACTTAGTGCTAGAATGTTTCCAAAATATAGGCTCAAAACATGCTAAAAATCAATATTTTATATGTCCCAAGTCGATATGTGCATGCATGTTCTGTACCCGTTTATATCTCAAATTCAGGCTCAAAACACCCGAAAACTCGATATTTTTGGGTCCCAGAAGAGATCTGTACATGCCTACTCCGTGTTAGAGTACTTTCAAAATACAGGCCCAAAACATGCTCAAAATCGATATTTTAGGTGCAAAAAGTCGATATGTGCATGCATCTTCAGTACCCGTTTATATCTCAAATTCAGGCTCAAAACCACGGAAAATTCAATATTTTTGGGTTCCAGAAGCGATCTGTACATGCCTACTCAGTGCTAGAACGTTTTCAAAATATAGGCTCAAAACATGCTAAAAATCTATAATTTAGGTGTCCAAAGTCGATATGTGCATACATCTTTTGTACCCGTTTATATCCCAAATTCAGGCTCAAAACACCCGAAAATTCGATATTTTTGGGTCCCTAAAGCGATCTGTACTTGCCTACTCAGTGCTAGAATATTTTTTAAATGTAGGTCCAAAACATGCTAAAAATCGATATTTTAGGTGCTAAATGTCGATATGAGCATGCATTTTCTGTACCGGTTTATATCTCAAATTCAGGCTCAAAACACCCGAAAATTCGATAATTTTGGGTCCCAGAAGGGATATTTACATGCCTACTTAGTGCTAAAATGTTTTCAAAATATAGGCTTAATGCATGCTAAAAATCGATATTTTAAGTGTCCAAAGTCGATATGTGAATACATCTTTTGTACCCGTTTATATCCAAAATTCACGCTCAAAACACCCGAAAATTCGATATTTTTGGGTCCCTGAAGCGATCTGTACATGCCTAATCCGTGTTAGAGTATTTTCAAAATACAGGCCCAAAACATGCTCAAAATCGATACTTTTGGTTCCCAAAGTCAATATGTGTATGTATCTTCTATACCCGTTTATATCCCAAATTAAGGCTGAAAACACCCGAAAATTCGATATTTTTTTGTCCCAGAAGCGTTCTGTACATGCCTACTCATTGCTAGAATACTTTCAAAATATAGGCCCAAAACATGCTAAAAATCGATACTTTGGGTGCCCAAAGTCGATATCTGCATGCATATTCTGTACCCGTTTATATCTCAAATTCAGGCTCACAACACCCGAAAACTCGATATTTTTGGGTTCCAGAAGCGATCTGTACATGCCTACTCAGTGCTAGAAAGTTTTCAAAATATAGGCTCAAAACATGCTAAAAATCTATAATTTAGGTGTCCAAAGTCGATATGTGCATACATCTTTTGTACCCGTTCATATCCCAAATTCAGGCTCAAAACACCCGAAAATTCGATATTTTTGGGTCCCTGAAGCGATCTGTACATGCCTACTCAGTGCTAGAATATTTTTAAATGTAGGCCCAAAACATGCTAAAAATCGATATTTTTGGTGCTAAATGTCGATATGTGCATGCATTTTCTGTACCGGTTTATATCTCAAATTCAGGCTCAAAACACCCGAAAATTCGATAATTTTGGGTCCCAGAAGGGATATTTACATGTCTATTTAGTGCTAAAATGTTTTCAAAATATATGCTTAAAGCATGCTAAAAATCGATATTTTAGGTGTCCAAAGTCGATATGTGCATACATCTTTTGTATCCGTTTATATCCAAAATTCAAGCTCAAAACACCCGAAAATTCGATATTTTTTTGTCCAGTAAGCGATCTGTACATGCCTAGTCAGTGCTCGAATATTTTTAAAATATAGGCCAAAAACAGGCTAAAAATCGATATTTTAGGTACCCAATGTCGATATGTGCATGCATGTTCTGTACCCGTTTATATCTCAAATTCTGGCTGAAAACACCCGAAAATTCGATATTTTTCGGTCCCTGAAGCGATCTGTACATGCCTAGTCAGTGCTAGAACATTTTTTAAATGTAGGCCCAAAACATGCTGAAAATCGATATTTTAGGTGCTAAATGTCGATATGAGCATGTATTTTCTGTACCGGTTTATATCTCAAATTCAGGCTCAAAACACCCGAAAATTCGATAATTTTGGGTCCCAGAAGGGATATTTACATGCCTACTCAGTACTAAAATGTTTTCAAAATATAGGCTTAAAGCATGCTAAAAACCGATATTTTAGGTGTCCAAAGTCGATATGTGCATACATCTTTATATCCAAAATTCACGCTCAAAACACCCGAAAATTCGATATTTTTGGGTCCCTGAAGCGATCTGTACATGCCTACTCCGTGTTAGAGTATTTTCAAAATACAGGCCCAAAACATGCTCAAAATCGATATTTTAGGTTCCCAAAGTCAATATGTGTATGCATCTTCTATACCCGTTTATATCCCAAATTCAGGCTGAAAACACCCGAAAATTCGATATTTTTTTGTCCCAGAAGCGTTCTGTACATGCCTACTCATTGCTAGAATACTTTCAAAATATAGGCCCAAAACATGCTAAAAATCGATATTTTGGGTGCACAAAGTCGATATGTGCATGCATCTTCAGTACCCGTTTATATCTCAAATTCAGGCTCAAAACAACGGAAAATTTAATATTTTTTGGTTACAGAAGCGATCTGTACATGCCTACTCAGTGCTAGAAAGTTTTCAAAATATAGGCTCAAAACATGCTAAAAATCTATAATTTAGGTGTCCACAGTCGATATGTGCATGCATCTTCTGTACCCGTATATATCTGAAATTCAGGCTGAAAACACCCAAAAATTCGATATTTTGTGTCCCAGAAGCGATCTGTACATGCCTACTTCATGTTAGAGTATTTTCAAAATAGATGCCCAAAACATGCTCAAAATCGATATTTTGGGTGCCCAAAGTCGATATGTGCATGCATCTTCTGTACCCGTTTATATCTCAAATTCAGGCTCAAAACACCCGAAAATTCGATATTTTTGGTCCCAGAAGCGATCTGTACATGCCTACTCTTTGCTAGAATGTTTTCAAAATACAGACCCAAAACATGCTCAAAATCGATATTTTAGGTGCAAAAAGTCGATGTGTGCATGCATTTTCAGTACCCGTTTATATCTCAAATTTAGGCACAAAACCCCAAAAAATTCAATATTTTTGGGTTCCAGAAGCGATCTGTACATGCCTACTTCATGTTAGAGTATTTTCAAAATAGATGCCCAAAACATGCTCAAAATCGATATTTTGGGTGCCCAAAGTCGATATGTGCATGCATCTTCTGTACCCGTTTATATCTCAAATTCAGGCTCAAAACACCCGAAAATTCGATATTTTTGTGTCCCAGAAGCGATCTGTACATGTCTACTTAGTGCTAGAATGTTTTTAAAATATAGGCCTAAAACATTCTAAAATTCGATATTTTAGGTGTCCAAAGTCGATATGTGAATGCATCTGCTGTACCCGTTTATATCTCAAATTCATGCTCAAAACACCCGAAAATTAGATATTTTTGTTTCCCAGAAGCGATATGTATATACCTACTCCTTCTTAGAATGTTTTCAAGATACAGACCCAAAACATGCTCAAAATCGATATATTAGGTGCAAAAAGTCGATATGTGCCAGCATCTTCAGTACCCGTTTATATCTCAAATTCAGGTTGAAAACACCCAAAAATTCAATATTTTTGGGTCCCAGAAGCGATCTGTACATGTCTACTCAGTGCTAGATTGTTTTGAAAATATAGGCTTAAAACATGCCTAAAATCGATATTTAATGTGTCCCAAGTCGATATGTGAATGCATGTTCTGTACCCGTTTATATCTCAAATTCAGGCTCAAAACACCCGAACATTTAATATTTTTGGGTCCCAGAAGCGATCTGTACATGCCTACTCCGTGTTAGAATACTTTCAAAATACAGGCCATAAAAAATGCTGAAAATCGATATTTTAGGTGCCCAAAGTCGATATGTGCATGCATCTTCTGTACCCGTTTATATCTCAAATTCAGGCTCAAAACACCCGAAAATTCGATATTTTAGGGTAACAGAAGCGATCTGTGCATGCCTACTCCGTGTTAGAGTATTTTCAAAATATAGGCTTAAAACATGCTAAAAATCGTCATTTTACGTGTCCAAAGTCGATATGTGCATACATCTTTTGTACCCGTTTATATCTCAAATTCAGGCTCAAAAACCCCGGAAACTTCGATATTTTTGGGTCCCTTAAGCGACCTGTACATGCCTACTCCGAGTTAGAGTATTTTCAAAATACATGCCCAAAACATGCTCAAAATCGATATTTTTGGTGCAAAGAGTCTATATGTGCATGCATCTTCATTACCTGTTTACATATCAAATTCAGGCTCAAAACACCCGAAAATTCAATATTTTTGGCTCCCAGACGCGATCTGCACATGCCTACTCCGTGTTACAGTACTTTCAATATACAGGCCCAAAACAAGCTGAAAATCGATATTTTAGGTGCCCAAAGTCGATATGTGCATGTATGTTCTGTACCCTTTTATATCCCAAATTCAGGCTCTAAACACCCGAAAATACGATATTTTAGGGTCCCAGAAGCGATCTGTACAAGTCTACTCAGTGCTAAAATGTTTTCAAAATATAGGCTTAAAACATGCTAAAATTCGATATTTTAGCTCCACATAGTCGATATGTGCATGCATCTTCTGTACCCGTTTATATCCCAAATTCAGGCTCAAAACACCCGAAAATTCGATATTTTTGGGTCCCAGAAGACATCTGTACATGCCTACTCTGTATTAGAGTACTTTTTGAATTTCAGGCCCAAAACATGCTGAAAATCGATATTTTTGGTGCCCAAAGTGGATATGAGCATGTATCTTCTGTACCCGTTTATATCTCAAATTCAGACTCAAGACACCCGAAAATTCGATATTTTTTGGTCCCAAAAGCGACTTGTACATGCCTACTCTATGCTAGAACGTTTTCAAGATACAGAACAAAAATATGCTCAAAATCGATATTTTAGGTGCAAAATTTGGATATGTGCATGCATCTTCAGTACCCGTTTATATCTCAAATGCAGGCTCAAAATTCCCGAAAATTCGATGTTTTTGGGCCCCAGAAGCAATCTGTACATGCCTATTCAGTGTTAGAGTATTTTCAAAATACAGGCCCATAACATGCTGAAAATCAATATTTGAGGTGCCAAAAGTCAATATGTGTATGTATCTTCTGTACCCGTCTATATCCCAAATTCAGGCTCAAAACACCCGAAAATTCGATATTATTGTGTCCTCGAAGCGATCTGTACATGCCTACTCCGTGTTAGAGTATTTTCAAAATACAGGCCCAAAACATGCTCAAAATCGATATTTTGGGTGCCCAAAGTCGATATGTGCATGCATCTTCTGTACCCGTTTATATCTCAAATTCAGGCTCAAAACACCCGAAAATTTGATATTTTCGGGTCCCAGAAGCGATCTGTACATGCCTACTCAGTGCTAGAATGTTTTCAAAATACAGACCCAAAATATGTTAAAAATCGATATTTTAGGTGCAAAAAGTCGATATGTGCATACATCTTTTGTACCCGTTTATATCTCAAATTCTGGCTTAAAACACCCGAAAATTCGATATTTTTGTGTCCCAGAAGCGATCTGTAAATGCCTACTCAGTGCTGGAATATTTTCAAAATATAGGCCCAATACATGCTAAAAATCGATATTTTAGGTGCCCAATGTCGATATGTGCATGCATCTTCTGTACCCGTTTATATCTCAAATTCAGGCTTAAAACACCCGAAAATTCGATATTTTTGGGTCCAAGAAGCAATCTGTCCATGCCTACTTAGTGCTAGAATGTTTCCAAAATATAGGCTCAAAACATGCTAAAAATCAATATTTTATATGTCCCAAGTCGATATGTGCATGCATGTTCTGTACCCGTTTATATCTCAAATTCAGGCTCAAAACACCCGAAAACTCGATATTTTTGGGTCCCAGAAGAGATCTGTACATGCCTACTCCGTGTTAGAGTACTTTCAAAATACAGGCCCAAAACATGCTCAAAATCGATATTTTAGGTGCAAAAAGTCGATATGTGCATGCATCTTCAGTACCCGTTTATATCTCAAATTCAGGCTCAAAACCACGGAAAATTCAATATTTTTGGGTTCCAGAAGCGATCTGTACATGCCTACTCAGTGCTAGAACGTTTTCAAAATATAGGCTCAAAACATGCTAAAAATCTATAATTTAGGTGTCCAAAGTCGATATGTGCATACATCTTTTGTACCCGTTTATATCCCAAATTCAGGCTCAAAACACCCGAAAATTCGATATTTTTGGGTCCCTAAAGCGATCTGTACTTGCCTACTCAGTGCTAGAATATTTTTTAAATGTAGGTCCAAAACATGCTAAAAATCGATATTTTAGGTGCTAAATGTCGATATGAGCATGCATTTTCTGTACCGGTTTATATCTCAAATTCAGGCTCAAAACACCCGAAAATTCGATAATTTTGGGTCCCAGAAGGGATATTTACATGCCTACTTAGTGCTAAAATGTTTTCAAAATATAGGCTTAATGCATGCTAAAAATTGATATTTTAAGTGTCCAAAGTCGATATGTGAATACATCTTTTGTACCCGTTTATATCCAAAATTCACGCTCAAAACACCCGAAAATTCGATATTTTTGGGTCCCTGAAGCGATCTGTACATGCCTAATCCGTGTTAGAGTATTTTCAAAATACAGGCCCAAAACATGCTCAAAATCGATACTTTTGGTTCCCAAAGTCAATATGTGTATGTATCTTCTATACCCGTTTATATCCCAAATTAAGGCTGAAAACACCCGAAAATTCGATATTTTTTTGTCCCAGAAGCGTTCTGTACATGCCTACTCATTGCTAGAATACTTTCAAAATATAGGCCCAAAACATGCTAAAAATCGATACTTTGGGTGCCCAAAGTCGATATCTGCATGCATATTCTGTACCCGTTTATATCTCAAATTCAGGCTCACAACACCCGAAAACTCGATATTTTTGGGTTCCAGAAGCGATCTGTACATGCCTACTCAGTGCTAGAAAGTTTTCAAAATATAGGCTCAAAACATGCTAAAAATCTATAATTTAGGTGTCCAAAGTCGATATGTGCATACATCTTTTGTACCCGTTCATATCCCAAATTCAGGCTCAAAACACCCGAAAATTCGATATTTTTGGGTCCCTGAAGCGATCTGTACATGCCTACTCAGTGCTAGAATATTTTTAAATGTAGGCCCAAAACATGCTAAAAATCGATATTTTTGGTGCTAAATGTCGATATGTGCATGCATTTTCTGTACCGGTTTATATCTCAAATTCAGGCTCAAAACACCCGAAAATTCGATAATTTTGGGTCCCAGAAGGGATATTTACATGTCTATTTAGTGCTAAAATGTTTTCAAAATATATGCTTAAAGCATGCTAAAAATCGATATTTTAGGTGTCCAAAGTCGATATGTGCATACATCTTTTGTATCCGTTTATATCCAAAATTCAAGCTCAAAACACCCGAAAATTCGATATTTTTTTGTCCAGTAAGCGATCTGTACATGCCTAGTCAGTGCTCGAATATTTTTAAAATATAGGCCAAAAACAGGCTAAAAATCGATATTTTAGGTACCCAATGTCGATATGTGCATGCATGTTCTGTACCCGTTTATATCTCAAATTCTGGCTGAAAACACCCGAAAATTCGATATTTTTCGGTCCCTGAAGCGATCTGTACATGCCTAGTCAGTGCTAGAACATTTTTTAAATGTAGGCCCAAAACATGCTGAAAATCGATATTTTAGGTGCTAAATGTCGATATGAGCATGTATTTTCTGTACCGGTTTATATCTCAAATTCAGGCTCAAAACACCCGAAAATTCGATAATTTTGGGTCCCAGAAGGGATATTTACATGCCTACTCAGTACTAAAATGTTTTCAAAATATAGGCTTAAAGCATGCTAAAAACCGATATTTTAGGTGTCCAAAGTCGATATGTGCATACATCTTTATATCCAAAATTCACGCTCAAAACACCCGAAAATTCGATATTTTTGGGTCCCTGAAGCGATCTGTACATGCCTACTCCGTGTTAGAGTATTTTCAAAATACAGGCCCAAAACATGCTCAAAATCGATATTTTAGGTTCCCAAAGTCAATATGTGTATGCATCTTCTATACCCGTTTATATCCCAAATTCAGGCTGAAAACACCCGAAAATTCGATATTTTTTTGTCCCAGAAGCGTTCTGTACATGCCTACTCATTGCTAGAATACTTTCAAAATATAGGCCCAAAACATGCTAAAAATCGATATTTTGGGTGCACAAAGTCGATATGTGCATGCATCTTCAGTACCCGTTTATATCTCAAATTCAGGCTCAAAACAACGGAAAATTTAATATTTTTTGGTTACAGAAGCGATCTGTACATGCCTACTCAGTGCTAGAAAGTTTTCAAAATATAGGCTCAAAACATGCTAAAAATCTATAATTTAGGTGTCCACAGTCGATATGTGCATGCATCTTCTGTACCCGTATATATCTGAAATTCAGGCTGAAAACACCCAAAAATTCGATATTTTGTGTCCCAGAAGCGATCTGTACATGCCTACTTCATGTTAGAGTATTTTCAAAATAGATGCCCAAAACATGCTCAAAATCGATATTTTGGGTGCCCAAAGTCGATATGTGCATGCATCTTCTGTACCCGTTTATATCTCAAATTCAGGCTCAAAACACCCGAAAATTCGATATTTTTGGTCCCAGAAGCGATCTGTACATGCCTACTCTTTGCTAGAATGTTTTCAAAATACAGACCCAAAACATGCTCAAAATCGATATTTTAGGTGCAAAAAGTCGATGTGTGCATGCATTTTCAGTACCCGTTTATATCTCAAATTTAGGCACAAAACCCCAAAAAATTCAATATTTTTGGGTTCCAGAAGCGATCTGTACATGCCTACTTCATGTTAGAGTATTTTCAAAATAGATGCCCAAAACATGCTCAAAATCGATATTTTGGGTGCCCAAAGTCGATATGTGCATGCATCTTCTGTACCCGTTTATATCTCAAATTCAGGCTCAAAACACCCGAAAATTCGATATTTTTGTGTCCCAGAAGCGATCTGTACATGTCTACTTAGTGCTAGAATGTTTTTAAAATATAGGCCTAAAACATTCTAAAATTCGATATTTTAGGTGTCCAAAGTCGATATGTGAATGCATCTGCTGTACCCGTTTATATCTCAAATTCATGCTCAAAACACCCGAAAATTAGATATTTTTGTTTCCCAGAAGCGATATGTATATACCTACTCCTTCTTAGAATGTTTTCAAGATACAGACCCAAAACATGCTCAAAATCGATATATTAGGTGCAAAAAGTCGATATGTGCCAGCATCTTCAGTACCCGTTTATATCTCAAATTCAGGTTGAAAACACCCAAAAATTCAATATTTTTGGGTCCCAGAAGCGATCTGTACATGTCTACTCAGTGCTAGATTGTTTTGAAAATATAGGCTTAAAACATGCCTAAAATCGATATTTAATGTGTCCCAAGTCGATATGTGAATGCATGTTCTGTACCCGTTTATATCTCAAATTCAGGCTCAAAACACCCGAACATTTAATATTTTTGGGTCCCAGAAGCGATCTGTACATGCCTACTCCGTGTTAGAATACTTTCAAAATACAGGCCATAAAAAATGCTGAAAATCGATATTTTAGGTGCCCAAAGTCGATATGTGCATGCATCTTCTGTACCCGTTTATATCTCAAATTCAGGCTCAAAACACCCGAAAATTCGATATTTTAGGGTAACAGAAGCGATCTGTGCATGCCTACTCCGTGTTAGAGTATTTTCAAAATATAGGCTTAAAACATGCTAAAAATCGTCATTTTACGTGTCCAAAGTCGATATGTGCATACATCTTTTGTACCCGTTTATATCTCAAATTCAGGCTCAAAAACCCCGGAAACTTCGATATTTTTGGGTCCCTTAAGCGACCTGTACATGCCTACTCCGAGTTAGAGTATTTTCAAAATACATGCCCAAAACATGCTCAAAATCGATATTTTTGGTGCAAAGAGTCTATATGTGCATGCATCTTCATTACCTGTTTACATATCAAATTCAGGCTCAAAACACCCGAAAATTCAATATTTTTGGCTCCCAGACGCGATCTGCACATGCCTACTCCGTGTTACAGTACTTTCAATATACAGGCCCAAAACAAGCTGAAAATCGATATTTTAGGTGCCCAAAGTCGATATGTGCATGTATGTTCTGTACCCTTTTATATCCCAAATTCAGGCTCTAAACACCCGAAAATACGATATTTTAGGGTCCCAGAAGCGATCTGTACAAGTCTACTCAGTGCTAAAATGTTTTCAAAATATAGGCTTAAAACATGCTAAAATTCGATATTTTAGCTCCACATAGTCGATATGTGCATGCATCTTCTGTACCCGTTTATATCCCAAATTCAGGCTCAAAACACCCGAAAATTCGATATTTTTGGGTCCCAGAAGACATCTGTACATGCCTACTCTGTATTAGAGTACTTTTTGAATTTCAGGCCCAAAACATGCTGAAAATCGATATTTTTGGTGCCCAAAGTGGATATGAGCATGTATCTTCTGTACCCGTTTATATCTCAAATTCAGACTCAAGACACCCGAAAATTCGATATTTTTTGGTCCCAAAAGCGACTTGTACATGCCTACTCTATGCTAGAACGTTTTCAAGATACAGAACAAAAATATGCTCAAAATCGATATTTTAGGTGCAAAATTTGGATATGTGCATGCATCTTCAGTACCCGTTTATATCTCAAATGCAGGCTCAAAATTCCCGAAAATTCGATGTTTTTGGGCCCCAGAAGCAATCTGTACATGCCTATTCAGTGTTAGAGTATTTTCAAAATACAGGCCCATAACATGCTGAAAATCAATATTTGAGGTGCCAAAAGTCAATATGTGTATGTATCTTCTGTACCCGTCTATATCCCAAATTCAGGCTCAAAACACCCGAAAATTCGATATTATTGTGTCCTCGAAGCGATCTGTACATGCCTACTCCGTGTTAGAGTATTTTCAAAATACAGGCCCAAAACATGCTCAAAATCGATATATTAGGTGCCCAAAGTCGATATGTGCATGCATCTTCTGTATCCGTCTATATCCCAAATTCAGGTTCAAAACACCCGAAAATTCGATATTTTTGGGTCTCAGAAGCGATCTAAACATGCCTACTCCTTGCTAGATTTTTTTAAGATACAAACCAAAGACATGCTCAAAATCGATGTTTTAGGTGTCCAAAGTCGATATGTGCATGCATCTTCTGTACCCGTTTATATCTCAAATTCAGGCTCAAAACACCTGAAAATTCAATATTTTTGGGTCCCACAAGCGATCTGTACATGCCTACTCCTTGCTAGAATGTTTTCAAGATACAGACCAAAAACATGCTCAAAATCGATATTTTAAGTGCAAAAAGTCGATATGTGCATGCATCTTCTGTACCCGTTTATATCTCAAATTCAGGCTCAAAACTCCGAAAATTCGATATTTTTGGGTCCCTTAAGCAATCTGCACATGCCTACTCAGTGCTAGAATGTTTTTAAAATACAGGCTTAAAACATGCTATAAATCGATATTTTAGGTTCCCAAAGTCGATATGTGCATGCATCTTCTGTACCCGTTTATATCTCAAATTCAGGCTCAAAACACCCGAAAATTCGATCTTTTTGGGTCCCAAAAGCGATCTGTACATGTCTAATCCGTGTTAGAGTATTTTTAAAATACAGGCCCAAACCATGCTAAAAATCGATATTTTAGGTGCCCAAAGACGATATGTGCATGCATCTTCTGTACCCGTTTATATCTCAAATTCAGGCTCAAAACACCAGAAAATTCAATATTTTTGGGTCCCAGAAGCAATCTGTACGTGCATACTCCGTGTTAGAGTGTTTTTAAAATACAGGCCCAAAACATGCTGAAAATCGATATTTTATGTGCCCAAAGTCAATATGTGTATGCATCTTTTGTACACGTGTATATCCCTAATTCAAGTTTAAAACACAAGAAAATTCGATATTTTTGGGTCCCAAAAGCGATCTGTACATGCCTACTCCTTGTTAGAATGTTTTCAAGATACAGACCAAAAACATGCTCAAAATCGATATTTTAAGTGCAAAAAGTCGATATGTGCATGCATCTTCTGTACCCGTTTATATCTCAAATTCAGGCTCAAAACTCCGCAAATTCGATATTTTTGGGTGCTTTAAGCAATCTGCACATGCCTACTCAGTGATAGAATGTTTTTAAAATACAGGCTTAAAACATGCTATAAATCGATATTTTAGGTGTCCAAAGTCGATATGTGCATGCATCTTCTGTACCCGTTTATATCTCAAATTCAGGCTCAAAACACCCGAAAATTCGATATTTTTGGGTCCCAAAAGCGATCTGTACATGTCTACTCTGTGTTAGAGTATTTTTAAAATACAGGCCCAAAACATGCTAAAAATCGATATTTTAGGTGCCCAAAGTCGATATGTGCATGCATCTTCTGTATCCGTCTATATCCCAAATTCAGGTTCAAAACACCCGAAAATTCGATATTTTTGGGTCCCAGAAGCGATCTGTACATGCCTACTTCTTGCTAGATTTTTTTAAGATACAAACCCAAGACATGATCAAAATCGATGTTTTAGGTGTCCAAAGTCGATATGTGCATGCATCTTCTGTACCCGTTTATATCTCAAATTCAGGCTCAAAACACCCGAAAATTCAATATTTTTGGGTCCCAAAAGCGATCTGTACATGCCTACTCCTTGCTAGAATGTTTTCAAGATACAGACCAAAAACATGCTCAAAATCGATATTTTAAGTGCAAAAAGTCGATATGTGCATGCATCTTCTGTACCCGTTTATATCTCAAATTCAGGCTCAAAACTCCGAAAATTCGATATTTTTGGGTCCCTTAAGCAATCTGCACTTCTTACTCAGTGCTAGAATGTTTTTAAAATACAGGCTTAAAACATGCTATAAATCGATATTTTAGGTGTCCAAAGTCGATATGTGCATGCATCTTTTGTACCCGTTTATATCTCAAATTCAGGCTCAAAACACCCGAAAATTCGATATTTTTGGGTCCCAAAAGCGATCTGTACATGCCTACTCCGTGTTAGAGTACTTTTTGAATTTCAGGCCCAAAACATGCTGAAAATCGATATTTTAGGTGCCCAAAGTGGATATGAGCATGTATCTTCTGTACCCGTTTATATCTCAAATTCAGGCTCAAAACACCCGAAAATTCGATATTTTTGGGTCCCAAAAGCGATCTGTACGTGCATACTCCGTGTTAGAGTGTTTTTAAAATACAGGCCCAAAACATGCTGAAAATCGATATTTTATGTGCCCAAAGTCAATATGTGTATGCATCTTTTGTACACGTGTATATCCCTAATTCAAGTTTAAAACACAAGAAAATTCGATATTTTTGGGTCCCAAAAGCGATCTGTACATGCCTACTCCTTGCTAAAATGTTTTCAAGATACAGACCAAAAACATGCTCAAAATCGATATTTTAAGTGCAAAATGTCGATATGTGCATGCATCTTCTGTACCCGTTTATATTTCAAATTCAGGCTCAAAACTCCGAAAATTCGATATTTTTGGGTGCTTTAAGCAATCTGCACATGCCTACTTAGTGCTAGAATGTTTTTAAAATACAGGCTTAAAACATGCTATAAATCGATATTTTAGGTGTCCAAAGTCGATATGTGCATGCATCTTCTGTACCCGTTTATATCTCAAATTCAGGCTCAAAACACCAGAAAATTCGATATTTTTGGGTCCCAAAAGCGATCTGTACATGTCTACTCTGTGTTAGAGTATTTTTAAAATACAGGCCCAAAACATGCTAAAAATCGATATTTTAGGTGCCCAAAGTCGATATGTGCATGCATCTTCTGTATCCGTCTATATCCCAAATTCAGGTTCAAAACACCCGAAAATTCGATATTTTTGGGTCCCAGAAGCGATCTGTACATGCCTACTTCTTGCTAGATTTTTTTAAGATACAAACCCAAGACATGATCAAAATCGATGTTTTAGGTGTCCAAAGTCGATATGTGCATGCATCTTCTGTACCCGTTTATATCTCAAATTCAGGCTCAAAACACCCGAAAATTCAATATTTGTGGGTCCCAAAAGCGATCTGTACATGCCTACTCCTTGCTAGAATGTTTTCAAGATACAGACCAAAAACATGCTCAAAATCGATATTTTAAGTGCAAAAAGTCGATATGTGCATGCATCTTCTGTACCCGTTTATATCTCAAATTCAGGCTCAAAACTCCGAAAATTCGATATTTTTGGGTCCCTTAAGCAATCTGCACTTCTTACTCAGTGCTAGAATGTTTTTAAAATACAGGCTTAAAACATGCTATAAATCGATATTTTAGGTGTCCAAAGTCGATATGTGCATGCATCTTTTGTACCCGTTTATATCTCAAATTCAGGCTCAAAACACCCGAAAATTCGATATTTTTGGGTCCCAAAAGCGATCTGTACATGTCTACTCTGTGTTAGAGTATTTTCAAAATACAGGCCCAAAACATGCTAAAAATCGATATTTTAGGTGCCCAAAGTCGATATGTGCATGCATCTTCTGTATCCGTCTATATCCCAAATTCATGTTCAAAACACCCGAAAATTCGATATTTTTGGGTCCCAGAAGCGATCTGTACATGCCTACTTCTTGCTAGATTTTTTTAAGATACAAACCCAAGACATGCTTAAAATCGATGTTTTAGGTGTCCAAAGTCGATATGTGCATGCATCTTCTGTACCCGTTTATATCTCAAATTCAGGCTCAAAATTCCCGAAAATTCAATATTTTTGGGTCCCAAAAGCGATCTGTACATGCCTACTCCTTGCTAGAATGTTTTCAAGATACAGACCAAAAACATGCTCAAAATCGATATTTTAAGTGCAAAAAGTCGATATGTGCATGCATCTTCTGTACCCGTTTATATCTCAAATTCAGGCTCAAAACACCCGAAAATTCGATCTTTTTGGGTCCCAAAAGCGATCTGTACATGTCTACTCCGTGTTAGAGTATTTTTAAAATACAGGCCCAAACCATGCTAAAAATCGATATTTTAGGTGCCCAAAGACTATATGTGCATGCATCTTCTGTACCCGTTTATATCTCAAATTCAGGCTCAAAACACCCGAAAATTCAATATTTTTGGGTCCCAGAAGCGATCTGTACGTGCATACTCCGTGTTAGAGTGTTTTTAAAATACAGGCCCAAAACATGCTGAAAATCGATATTTTATGTGCCCAAAGTCAATATGTGTATGCATCTTTTGTACACGTGTATATTCCTAATTCAAGTTTAAAACACAAGAAAATACGATATTTTTGGGTCCCAAAAGCGATCTGTACATGACTACTCCTTGCTAAAATGTTTTCAAGATACAGACCAAAAACATGCTCAAAATCGATATTTTAAGTGCAAAATGTCGATATGTGCATGCATCTTCTGTACCCGTTTATATTTCAAATTCAGGCTCAAAACTCCGAAAATTCGATATTTTTGGGTGCTTTAAGCAATCTGCACATGCCTACTTAGTGCTAGAATGTTTTTAAAATACAGGCTTAAAACATGCTATAAATCGATATTTTAGGTGTCCAAAGTCGATATGTGCATGCATCTTCTGTACCCGTTTATATCTCAAATTCAGGCTCAAAACACCCGAAAATTCGATATTTTTGGGTCCCAAAAGCGATCTGTACATGTCTACTCTGTGTTAGAGTATTTTTAAAATACAGGCCCAAAACATGCTAAAAATCGATATTTTAGGTGCCCAAAGTCGATATGTGCATGCATCTTCTGTATCCGTCTATATCCCAAATTCAGGTTCAAAACACCCGAAAATTCGATATTTTTGGGTCCCAGAAGCGATCTGTACATGCCTACTTCTTGCTAGATTTTTTTAAGATACAAACCCAAGACATGATCAAAATCGATGTTTTAGGTGTCTAAAGTCGATATGTGCATGCATCTTCTGTACCCGTTTATATCTCAAATTCAGGCTCAAAACTACCGAAAATTCAATATTTTTGGGTCCCAAAAGCGATCTGTACATGCCTACTCCTTGCTAGAATGTTTTCAAGATACAGACCAAAAACATGCTCAAAATCGATATTTTAAGTGCAAAAAGTCGATATGTGCATGCATCTTCTGTACCCGTTTATATCTCAAATTCAGGCTCAAAACTCCGAAAATTCGATATATTTGGGTCCCTTAAGCAATCTGCACTTCTTACTCAGTGCTAGAATGTTTTTAAAATACAGGCTTAAAACATGCTATAAATCGATATTTTAGGTGTCCAAAGTCGATATGTGCATGCATCTTTTGTACCCGTTTATATCTCAAATTCAGGCTCAAAACACCCGAAAATTCGATATTTTTGGGTCCCAGAAGCGATCTGTACATGCCTACTCCGTGTTAGAGTACTTTTTGAATTTCAGGCCCAAAACATGCTGAAAATCGATATTTTAGGTGCCCAAAGTGGATATGAGCATGTATCTTCTGTACCCGTTTATATCTCAAATTCAGGCTCAAAACACCCGAAAATTCGATATTTTTGGGTCCCAAAAGCGATCTGTACATGTCTACTCTGTGTTAGAGTATTTTCAAAATACAGGCCCAAAACATGCTAAAAATCGATATTTTAGGTGCCCAAAGTCGATATGTGCATGCATCTTCTGTATCCGTCTATATCCCAAATTCATGTTCAAAACACCCGAATATTCGATATTTTTAGGTCCCAGAAGCGATCTGTACATGCCTACTTCTTGCTAGATTTTTTTAAGATACAAACCCAAGACATGATCAAAATCGATGTTTTAGGTGTCCAAAGTCGATATGTGCATGCATCTTCTGTACCCGTTTATATCTCAAATTCAGGCTCAAAACACCCGAAAATTCAATATTTTTGGGTCCCAAAAGCGATCTGTACATGCCTACTCCTTGCTAGAATGTTTTCAAGATACAGACCAAAAACATGCTCAAAATCGATATTTTAAGTGCAAAAAGTCGATATGTGCATGCATCTTCTGTACCCGTTTATATCTCAAATTCAGGCTCAAAACTCCGAAAATTCGATATTTTTGGGTCCCTTAAGCAATCTGCACTTCTTACTCAGTGCTAGAATGTTTTTAAAATACAGGCTTAAAACATGCTATAAATCGATATTTTAGGTGTCCAAAGTCGATATGTGCATGCATCTTCTGTACCCGTTTATATCTCAAATTCAGGCTCAAAACACCCGAAAATTCGATATTTTTTGGTCCCAGAAGCGATCTGTACATGCCTACTCCGTGTTAGAGTACTTTTTGAATTTCAGGCCCAAAACATGCTGAAAATCGATATTTTAGGTGCAAAAAGTGGATATGAGCATGTATCTTCTGTACCCGTTTATATCTCAAATTCAGGCTCAAAACACCCGAAAATTCGATATTTTTGGGTCCCAAAAGCGATCTGTACATGCCTACTCCGTGTTAGAGTGCTTTAAAAATTCAGGCCCAAAACATGCTGAAAATCGATATTTGAGGTGGCCAAAGTCAATATGTTTATGAATCTTCTGTACCCGTTTATATCCCAAATTCATGCTCAAAACACCCGAAAATTCGATATTTTTGTGTCCCAGAAGCGACCTGTACATGCCTACTCCGTGTTAGACTATTTTCGAATTATAGACCGAAAACATGCTCAAAATCGATATTTTGGGTGCCCAAAGTCGATATGTACATGTATTTTCTGTACCCGATTATATCTCAAATTCAGGCTCAAAACACCCGAAAGTTCGGAATTTTTGGGTCCCAGAAGCGATCTGTACATGCCTACTCAGTGCTAGAATAATTTCAAAATATTGGCCTAAAACATGCTAAAAATCGATATTTTGGGTGCCCAAAGTCGATATGTGCATGCATCCTCTGTACCCGTTTATATTTCAAATTCAGGCTCGAAACACCCGAAAATTCGATATTTTTAGGAACGAGAAGCGATATGTACATGCCTACTCCGTGTTAGAGTACTTTCAAAATACAGGCCATAAAACATGCTGAAAATCGATATTTTAGGTGCCCAAAGTCGATATGTGAATGCATCTTCTGTACCCGTTTATATCTCAAATTCAGGCTCAAAACATCCGAAAATTCGAGATTTTTGGGTCCCAGAAGCGATCTGTACATGCCTACTCCGTGTTAGAGTATTTTCAAAATACAGGCCCAAAACATGCTGATAATCGATATTTGAGGTGACCAAAGTTAATATGTGTATGGATCTTCAGTACCCGTTTATATCTCAAATTCAGGCTCAAAACACCCGAAAATTCGAAATTTTTGGGTGACAGAAGCGATCTGTACATGCCTACTCCGTGTTAGAGTATTTTCAAAATACATGCTCAAAGCATACTGAAAATCGATATTTTAGCTCCACATAGTCGAAATGTGCATGCATCTTCTGTACCCGTTTATATCTCAAATTCAGGCTCAAAACACCCGAAAATTCAATATTTTTGGGTCCCAGAAGCGATCTGTACATGCCTACTCCGTGTTAGAGTACTTTTTGAATTTCAGTCCCAAAACATGCTGAAAATCGATATTTAAGGTGCCCAAAGTGGATATGTGCATGCATCTTCTGTACCCGTTTATATCTCAAATTCAGACTCAAAACACCCGAAAATTCGATATTTTTTGGTCCCAAAAGCGACTTGTACATGCCTACTCTTTGCTGGAATGTTTTCAAGATACAGACCTAAAAAATGCTCAAAATCGATATTTTAGGTGCAAAAATTGGATATGTGCATTAATTTTCAGTACCCGTTTATATCTCAAATGCAGGCTCAAAATTTCCGAAAATTCGATGTTTTTGGGCCCCAGAAGCAATCTGTACATGCCTAATCCGTGTTAGAGTATTTTCAAAATACAGGCCCAAAACATGCTGAAAATCGATATTTGAGGTGCCCAAAGTCAATATGTGTATGTATCTTCTGTACCCGTTAATATCCCAAATTCAGGTACAAAACACCCGAAAATTAGATATTTTTGGGTCCCAGAAGCGATCTGTACATGCCTACTCTGTGTTAGAGTATTTTCAAAATATAGGCCTAAAACATGCTAAAAATCGATATTTTAGGTGTCCAAAGTCGATATGTGCATGCATCTTCTGTACCCGTTTATATCCCAAATTCAGGCTCAAAACACCCGAAAATTAGATATTTTTGTGTCACAGAAGATATCTGTACATGCCTACTTCGTGTTAGAGTATTTTCAAAATACATGCCCAAAACATGCTAAAAATTTATATTTTAGGTGTCCCAAGTCGATATGTGCATGCATCTTCTGTACTCGTTTATATCTTAAATTCAGGCTCAAAACACCCGAAAATTCGATATTTTTGTGTCCCAGAAGCGATCTGTACATGCCTATTCCGTGTTAGAATACTTTCAAAATATAGGAACAGAACATGCTCAAAATCGATAATTTGGGTGCCCAAAGTCAATATGTGCATGCATCTTCTGTACCCGTTTATATCTCAAATTCAGGCTCAAAACACCCGAAAATTCGGCATTTTTGGGTCCCAGAATCAATCTGTATATGCCTACTCATTGCTAGAATTTTTCTCAAAATATAGGCTTAAAACATGCTAAAAATCGATATTTTAGGTGCAAAAAGTCGATATGTGCATGTATCTTCTGTACCCGTTTATATCTCAAATTCAGGCTCAAAACACGCGAAAATTTGATATTTTTTGGTCCCAGAAGTGACCTGTATATACCTACTCCACGCTAGAATGTTTTCAAGATACAGACCCAAAACATGCCCAAAATCGATATTTTAGGTGCAAAAAGTCGATATGTGCAAGCTTATTCAGTACCCGTTTATATCTCAAATTCAGGCTCAAAACACCCGAAAATTCGATATTTTTGTGTTTTAGATGCAATCTGTTTACGCCTACTCCGTGTTTAAGTATTTTCAAAATACATGCCCAAAATATGCTGAAAATCGATATTTTAGCTGCCCATAGTCAATATGTGCATGCATCTTCTGTACCCGTTTATATCTCAAATTCAGGCTCAAAACACCCGAAAAATCTGTATTTTTGGGTCCCAGAAGCGATCTGTACATGCCTACTTCTTGCTAGAATGTTTTCAAGATACAGACCCAAAAAAAGCCTAAAATCAATATTTTTGGTGCAAAAAGTCGATATGTGCATGTATCTTCAGTACCGGTTTACATCTCAAATTCAGGCTCAAAACTCCGAAAATTCGATATTTTTGGGTCCCTTAAGCAATCTGCACTTCTTACTCAGTGCTAGAATGTTTTTAAAATACAGGCTTAAAACATGCTATAAATCGATATTTTAGGTGTCCAAAGTCGATATGTGCATGCATCTTTTGTACCCGTTTATATCTCAAATTCAGGCTCAAAACACCCGAAAATTCGATATTTTTGGGTCCCAGAAGCGATCTGTACATGCCTACTCCGTGTTAGAGTACTTTTTGAATTTCAGGCCCAAAACATGCTGAAAATCGATATTTTAGGTGCCCAAAGTGGATATGAGCATGTATCTTCTGTACCCGTTTATATCTCAAATTCAGGCTCAAAACACCCGAAAATTCGATATTTTTGGGTCCCAAAAGCGATCTGTACATGTCTACTCTGTGTTAGAGTATTTTCAAAATACAGGCCCAAAACATGCTAAAAATCGATATTTTAGGTGCCCAAAGTCGATATGTGCATGCATCTTCTGTATCCGTCTATATCCCAAATTCATGTTCAAAACACCCGAAAATTCGATATTTTTGGGTCCCAGAAGCGATCTGTACATGCCTACTTCTTGCTAGATTTTTTTAAGATACAAACCCAAGACATGCTCAAAATCGATGTTTTAGGTGTCCAAAGTCGATATGTGCATGCATCTTCTGTACCCGTTTATATCTCAAATTCAGGCTCAAAACACCCGAAAATTCAATATTTTTGGGTCTCATAAGCGATCTGTACATGACTACTCCTTGCTAAAATGTTTTCAAGATACAGACCAAAAACATGCTCAAAATCGATATTTTAAGTGCAAAATGTCGATATGTGCATGCATCTTCTGTACCCGTTTATATTTCAAATTCAGGCTCAAAACACCGAAAATTCGATATTTTTGGGTGCTTTAAGCAATCTGCACATGCCTACTTAGTGCTAGAATGTTTTTAAAATACAGGCTTTAAAACATGCTATAAATCGATATTTTAGGTGTCCAAAGTCGATATGTGCATTCATCTTCTGTACCCGTTTATATCTCAAATTCAGGCTCAAAACACCCGAAAATTCGATATTTTTGGGTCCCAAAAGCGATCTGTACATGACTACTCTGTGTTAGAGTATTTTTAAAATACAGGCCCAAAACATGCTAAAAATCGATATTTTAGGTGCCCAAAGTCGATATGTGCATGCATCTTCTGTATCCGTCTATATCCCAAATTCATGTTCAAAACACCCGAAAATTCGATATTTTTGGGTCCCAGAAGCGATCTGTACATGCCTACTTCTTGCTAGATTTTTTTAAGATACAAACCCAAGACATGATCAAAATTGATGTTTTAGGTGTCCAAAGTCGATATGTGCATGCATCTTCTGTACCCGTTTATATCTCAAATTCAGGCTCAAAACACCAGAAAATTCAATATTTTTGGGTCCCAAAAGCGATCTGTACATGCCTACTCCTTGCTAGAATGTTTTCAAGATACAGACCAAAAACATGCTCAAAATCGATATTTTAAGTGCAAAAAGTCGATATGTGCATGCATCTTCTGTACCCGTTTATATCTCAAATTCAGGCTCAAAACTCCGAAAATTCGATATTTTTGGGTCCCTTAAGCAATCTGCACTTCTTACTCAGTGCTAGAATGTTTTTAAAATACAGGCTTAAAACATGCTATAAATCGATATTTTAGGTGTCCAAAGTCGATATGTGCATGCATCTTCTGTACCCGTTTATATCTCAAATTCAGGCTCAAAACACCCGAAAATTCGATATTTTTGGGTCCCAGAAGCGATCTGTACATGCCTACTCCGTGTTAGAGTACTTTTTGAATTTCAGGCCCAAAACATGCTGAAAATCGATATTTTAGGTGCCCAAAGTGGATATGAGCATGTATCTTCTGTACCCGTTTATATCTCAAATTCAGGCTCAAAACACCCGAAAATTCGATATTTTTGGGTCCCAAAAGCGATCTGTACGTGCATACTCCGTGTTAGAGTGTTTTTAAAATACAGGCCCAAAACATGCTGAAAATCGATATTTTATGTGCCCAAAGTCAATATGTGTATGCATCTTTTGTACACGTGTATATCCCTAATTCAAGTTTAAAACACAAGAAAATTCGATATTTTTGGGTCCCAAAAGCGATCTGTACATGCCTACTCCTTGCTAAAATGTTTTCAAGATACAGACCAAAAACATGCTCAAAATCGATATTTTAAGTGCAAAATGTCGATATGTGCATGCATCTTCTGTACCCGTTTATATTTCAAATTCAGGCTCAAAACTCCGAAAATTCGATATTTTTGGGTGCTTTAAGCAATCTGCACATGCCTACTTAGTGCTAGAATGTTTTTAAAATACAGGCTTAAAACATGCTATAAATCGATATTTTAGGTGTCCAAAGTCGATATGTGCATGCATCTTCTGTACCCGTTTATATCTCAAATTCAGGCTCAAAACACCAGAAAATTCGATATTTTTGGGTCCCAAAAGCGATCTGTACATGTCTACTCTGTGTTAGAGTATTTTTAAAATACAGGCCCAAAACATGCTAAAAATCGATATTTTAGGTGCCCAAAGTCGATATGTGCATGCATCTTCTGTATCCGTCTATATCCCAAATTCAGGTTCAAAACACCCGAAAATTCGATATTTTTGGGTCCCAGAAGCGATCTGTACATGCCTACTTCTTGCTAGATTTTTTTAAGATACAAACCCAAGACATGATCAAAATCGATGTTTTAGGTGTCCAAAGTCGATATGTGCATGCATCTTCTGTACCCGTTTATATCTCAAATTCAGGCTCAAAACACCCGAAAATTCAATATTTGTGGGTCCCAAAAGCGATCTGTACATGCCTACTCCTTGCTAGAATGTTTTCAAGATACAGACCAAAAACATGCTCAAAATCGATATTTTAAGTGCAAAAAGTCGATATGTGCATGCATCTTTTGTACCCGTTTATATCTCAAATTCAGGCTCAAAACACCCGAAAATTCGATATTTTTGGGTCCCAAAAGCGATCTGTACATGTCTACTCTGTGTTAGAGTATTTTCAAAATACAGGCCCAAAACATGCTAAAAATCGATATTTTAGGTTCCCAAAGTCGATATGTGCATGCATCTTCTGTATCCGTCTATATCCCAAATTCATGTTCAAAACACCCGAAAATTCGATATTTTTGGGTCCCAGAAGCGATCTGTACATGCCTACTTCTTGCTAGATTTTTTTAAGATACAAACCCAAGACATGCTTAAAATCGATGTTTTAGGTGTCCAAAGTCGATATGTGCATGCATCTTCTGTACCCGTTTATATCTCAAATTCAGGCTCAAAATTCCCGAAAATTCAATATTTTTGGGTCCCAAAAGCGATCTGTACATGCCTACTCCTTGCTAGAATGTTTTCAAGATACAGACCAAAAACATGCTCAAAATCGATATTTTAAGTGCAAAAAGTCGATATGTGCATGCATCTTCTGTACCCGTTTATATCTCAAATTCAGGCTCAAAACACCCGAAAATTCGATCTTTTTGGGTCCCAAAAGCGATCTGTACATGTCTACTCCGTGTTAGAGTATTTTTAAAATACAGGCCCAAACCATGCTAAAAATCGATATTTTAGGTGCCCAAAGACGATATGTGCATGCATCTTCTGTACCCGTTTATATCTCAAATTCAGGCTCAAAACACCCGAAAATTCAATATTTTTGGGTCCCAGAAGCGATCTGTACGTGCATACTCCGTGTTAGAGTGTTTTTAAAATACAGGCCCAAAACATGCTGAAAATCGATATTTTATGTGCCCAAAGTCAATATGTGTATGCATCTTTTGTACACGTGTATATTCCTAATTCAAGTTTAAAACACAAGAAAATACGATATTTTTGGGTCCCAAAAGCGATCTGTACATGACTACTCCTTGCTAAAATGTTTTCAAGATACAGACCAAAAACATGCTCAAAATCGATATTTTAAGTGCAAAATGTCGATATGTGCATGCATCTTCTGTACCCGTTTATATTTCAAATTCAGGCTCAAAACTCCGAAAATTCGATATTTTTGGGTGCTTTAAGCAATCTGCACATGCCTACTTAGTGCTAGAATGTTTTTAAAATACAGGCTTAAAACATGCTATAAATCGATATTTTAGGTGTCCAAAGTCGATATGTGCATGCATCTTCTGTACCCGTTTATATCTCAAATTCAGGCTCAAAACACCCGAAAATTCGATATTTTTGGGTCCCAAAAGCGATCTGTACATGTCTACTCTGTGTTAGAGTATTTTTAAAATACAGGCCCAAAACATGCTAAAAATCGATATTTTAGGTGCCCAAAGTCGATATGTGCATGCATCTTCTGTATCCGTCTATATCCCAAATTCAGGTTCAAAACACCCAAAAATTCGATATTTTTGGGTCCCAGAAGCGATCTGTACATGCCTACTTCTTGCTAGATTTTTTTAAGATACAAACCCAAGACATGATCAAAATCGATGTTTTAGGTGTCTAAAGTCGATATGTGCATGCATCTTCTGTACCCGTTTATATCTCAAATTCAGGCTCAAAACTCCGAAAATTCGATATTTTTGGGTCCCTTAAGCAATCTGCACTTCTTACTCAGTGCTAGAATGTTTTTAAAATACAGGCTTAAAACATGCTATAAATCGATATTTTAGGTGTCCAAAGTCGATATGTGCATGCATCTTTTGTACCCGTTTATATCTCAAATTCAGGCTCAAAACACCCGAAAATTCGATATTTTTGGGTCCCAGAAGCGATCTGTACATGCCTACTCCGTGTTAGAGTACTTTTTGAATTTCAGGCCCAAAACATGCTGAAAATCGATATTTTAGGTGCCCAAAGTGGATATGAGCATGTATCTTCTGTACCCGTTTATATCTCAAATTCAGGCTCAAAACACCCGAAAATTCGATATTTTTGGGTCCCAAAAGCGATCTGTACATGTCTACTCTGTGTTAGAGTATTTTCAAAATACAGGCCCAAAACATGCTAAAAATCGATATTTTAGGTGCCCAAAGTCGATATGTGCATGCATCTTCTGTATCCGTCTATATCCCAAATTCATGTTCAAAACACCCGAAAATTCGATATTTTTGGGTCCCAGAAGCGATCTGTACATGCCTACTTCTTGCTAGATTTTTTTAAGATACAAACCCAAGACATGCTTAAAATCGATGTTTTAGGTGTCCAAAGTCGATATGTGCATGCATCTTCTGTACCCGTTTATATCTCAAATTCAGGCTCAAAACACCCGAAAATTCAATATTTGTGGGTCCCAAAAGCGATCTGTACATGCCTACTCCTTGCTAGAATGTTTTCAAGATACAGACCAAAAACATGCTCAAAATCGATATTTTAAGTGCAAAAAGTCGATATGTGCATGCATCTTCTGTACCCGTTTATATCTCAAATTCAGGCTCAAAACACCCGAAAATTCGATCTTTTTGGGTCCCAAAAGCGATCTGTACATGTCTACTCCGTGTTAGAGTATTTTTAAAATACAGGCCCAAACCATGCTAAAAATCGATATTTTAGGTGCCCAAAGACGATATGTGCATGCATCTTCTGTACCCGTTTATATCTCAAATTCAGGCTCAAAACACCCGAAAATTCAATATTTTTGGGTCCCAGAAGCGATCTGTACGTGCATACTCCGTGTTAGAGTGTTTTTAAAATACAGGCCCAAAACATGCTGAAAATCGATATTTTATGTGCCCAAAGTCAATATGTGTATGCATCTTTTGTACACGTGTATATCCCTAATTCAAGTTTAAAACACAAGAAAATACGATATTTTTGGGTCCCAAAAGCGATCTGTACATGACTACTCCTTGCTAAAATGTTTTCAAGATACAGACCAAAAACATGCTCAAAATCGATATTTTAAGTGCAAAATGTCGATATGTGCATGCATCTTCTGTACCCGTTTATATTTCAAATTCAGGCTCAAAACTCCGAAAATTCGATATTTTTGGGTGCTTTAAGCAATCTGCACATGCCTACTTAGTGCTAGAATGTTTTTAAAATACAGGCTTAAAACATGCTATAAATCGATATTTTAGGTGTCCAAAGTCGATATGTGCATTCATCTTCTGTACCCGTTTATATCTCAAATTCAGGCTCAAAACACCCGAAAATTCGATATTTTTGGGTCCCAAAAGCGATCTGTACATGTCTACTCTGTGTTAGAGTATTTTTAAAATACAGGCCCAAAACATGCTAAAAATCGATATTTTAGGTGCCCAAAGTCGATATGTGCATGCATCTTCTGTATCCGTCTATATCCCAAATTCATGTTCAAAACACCCGAAAATTCGATATTTTTGGGTCCCAGAAGCGATCTGTACATGCCTACTTCTTGCTAGATTTTTTTAAGATACAAACCCAAGACATGATCAAAATTGATGTTTTAGGTGTCCAAAGTCGATATGTGCATGCATCTTCTGTACCCGTTTATATCTCAAATTCAGGCTCAAAACACCCGAAAATTCAATATTTTTGGGTCCCAAAAGCGATCTGTACATGCCTACTCCTTGCTAGAATGTTTTCAAGATACAGACCAAAAACATGCTCAAAATCGATATTTTAAGTGCAAAAAGTCGATATGTGCATGCATCTTCTGTACCCGTTTATATCTCAAATTCAGGCTCAAAACTCCGAAAATTCGATATTTTTGGGTCCCTTAAGCAATCTGCACTTCTTACTCAGTGCTAGAATGTTTTTAAAATACAGGCTTAAAACATGCTATAAATCGATATTTTAGGTGTCCAAAGTCGATATGTGCATGCATCTTCTGTACCCGTTTATATCTCAAATTCAGGCTCAAAACACCCGAAAATTCGATATTTTTGGGTCCCAGAAGCGATCTGTACATGCCTACTCCGTGTTAGAGTACTTTTTGAATTTCAGGCCCAAAACATGCTGAAAATCGATATTTTAGGTGCCCAAAGTGGATATGAGCATGTATCTTCTGTACCCGTTTATATCTCAAATTCAGGCTCAAAACACCCGAAAATTCGATATTTTTGGGTCCCAAAAGCGATCTGTACGTGCATACTCCGTGTTAGAGTGTTTTTAAAATACAGGCCCAAAACATGCTGAAAATCGATATTTTATGTGCCCAAAGTCAATATGTGTATGCATCTTTTGTACACGTGTATATCCCTAATTCAAGTTTAAAACACAAGAAAATTCGATATTTTTGGGTCCCAAAAGCGATCTGTACATGCCTACTCCTTGCTAAAATGTTTTCAAGATACAGACCAAAAACATGCTCAAAATCGATATATTAAGTGCAAAATGTCGATATGTGCATGCATCTTCTGTACCCGTTTATATTTCAAATTCAGGCTCAAAACTCCGAAAATTCGATATTTGTGGGTGCTTTAAGCAATCTGCACATGCCTACTTAGTGCTAGAATGTTTTTAAAATACAGGCTTAAAACATGCTATAAATCGATATTTTAGGTGTCCAAAGTCGATATGTGCATGCATCTTCTGTACCCGTTTATATCTCAAATTCAGGCTCAAAACACCAGAAAATTCGATATTTTTGGGTCCCAAAAGCGATCTGTACATGTCTACTCTGTGTTAGAGTATTTTTAAAATACAGGCCCAAAACATGCTAAAAATCGATATTTTAGGTGCCCAAAGTCGATATGTGCATGCATCTTCTGTATCCGTCTATATCCCAAATTCAGGTTCAAAACACCCGAAAATTCGATATTTTTGGTTCCCAGAAGCGATCTGTACTTGCCTACTTCTTGCTAGATTTTTTTAAGATACAAACCCAAGACATGATCAAAATCGATGTTTTAGGTGTCCAAAGTCGATATGTGCATGCATCTTCTGTACCCGTTTATATCTCAAATTCAGGCTCAAAACACCCGAAAATTCAATATTTGTGGGTCCCAAAAGCGATCTGTACATGCCTACTCCTTGCTAGAATGTTTTCAAGATACAGACCAAAAACATGCTCAAAATCGATATTTTAAGTGCAAAAAGTCGATATGTGCATGCATCTTCTGTACCCGTTTATATCTCAAATTCAGGCTCAAAACTCTGAAAATTCGATATTTTTGGGTCCCTTAAGCAATCTGCACTTCTTACTCAGTGCTAGAATGTTTTTAAAATACAGGCTTAAAACATGCTATAAATCGATATTTTAGGTGTCCAAAGTCGATATGTGCATGCATCTTTTGTACCCGTTTATATCTCAAATTCAGGCTCAAAACACCCGAAAATTCGATATTTTTGGGTCCCAAAAGCGATCTGTACATGTCTACTCTGTGTTAGAGTATTTTCAAAATACAGGCCCAAAACATGCTAAAAATCGATATTTTAGGTGCCCAAAGTCGATATGTGCATGCATCTTCTGTATCCGTCTATATCCCAAATTCATGTTCAAAACACCCGAAAATTCGATATTTTTGGGTCCCAGAAGCGATCTGTACATGCCTACTTCTTGCTAGATTTTTTTAAGATACAAACCCAAAACATGCTTAAAATCGATGTTTTAGGTGTCCAAAGTCGATATGTGCATGCATCTTCTGTACCCGTTTATATCTCAAATTCAGGCTCAAAATTCCCGAAAATTCAATATTTTTGGGTCCCAAAAGCGATCTGTACATGCCTACTCCTTGCTAGAATGTTTTCAAGATACAGACCAAAAACATGCTCAAAATCGATATTTTAAGTGCAAAAAGTCGATATGTGCATGCATCTTCTGTACCCGTTTATATCTCAAATTCAGGCTCAAAACACCCGAAAATTCGATCTTTTTGGGTCCCAAAAGCGATCTGTACATGTCTACTCCGTGTTAGAGTATTTTTAAAATACAGGCCCAAACCATGCTAAAAATCGATATTTTAGGTGCCCAAAGACGATATGTGCATGCATCTTCTGTACCCGTTTATATCTCAAATTCAGGCTCAAAACACCCGAAAATTCAATATTTTTGGGTCCCAGAAGCGATCTGTACGTGCATACTCCGTGTTAGAGTGTTTTTAAAATACAGGCCCAAAACATGCTGAAAATCGATATTTTATGTGCCCAAAGTCAATATGTGTATGCATCTTTTGTACACGTGTATATTCCTAATTCAAGTTTAAAACACAAGAAAATACGATATTTTTGTTTCCCAAAAGCGATCTGTACATGACTACTCCTTGCTAAAATGTTTTCAAGATACAGACCAAAAACATGCTCAAAATCGATATTTTAAGTGCAAAATGTCGATATGTGCATGCATCTTCTGTACCCGTTTATATTTCAAATTCAGGCTCAAAACTCCGAAAATTCGATATTTTTGGGTGCTTTAAGCAATCTGCACATGCCTACTTAGTGCTAGAATGTTTTTAAAATACAGGCTTAAAACATGCTATAAATCGATATTTTAGGTGTCCAAAGTCGATATGTGCATGCATCTTCTGTACCCGTTTATATCTCAAATTCAGGCTCAAAACACCCGAAAATTCGATATTTTTGGGTCCCAAAAGCGATCTGTACATGTCTACTCTGTGTTAGAGTATTTTTAAAATACAGGCCCAAAACATGCTAAAAATCGATATTTTAGGTGCCCAAAGTCGATATGTGCATGCATCTTCTGTATCCGTCTATATCCCAAATTCAGGTTCAAAACACCCGAAAATTCGATATTTTTGGGTCCCAGAAGCGATCTGTACATGCCTACTTCTTGCTAGATTTTTTTAAGATACAAACCCAAGACATGATCAAAATCGATGTTTTAGGTGTCTAAAGTCGATATGTGCATGCATCTTCTGTACCCGTTTATATCTCAAATTCAGGCTCAAAACTACCGAAAATTCAATATTTTTGGGTCCCAAAAGCGATCTGTACATGCCTACTCCTTGCTAGAATGTTTTCAAGATACAGACCAAAAACATGCTCAAAATCGATATTTTAAGTGCAAAAAGTCGATATGTGCATGCATCTTCTGTACCCGTTTATATCTCAAATTCAGGCTCAAAACTCCGAAAATTCGATATTTTTGGGTCCCTTAAGCAATCTGCACTTCTTACTCAGTGCTAGAATGTTTTTAAAATACAGGCTTAAAACATGCTATAAATCGATATTTTAGGTGTCCAAAGTCGATATGTGCATGCATCTTCTGTACCCGTTTATATCTCAAATTCAGGCTCAAAACACCCGAAAATTCGATATTTTTGGGTCCCAGAAGCGATCTGTACATGCCTACTCCGTGTTAGAGTACTTTTTGAATTTCAGGCCCAAAACATGCTGAAAATCGATATTTTAGGTGCCCAAAGTGGATATGAGCATGTATCTTCTGTACCCGTTTATATCTCAAATTCAGGCTCAAAACACCCGAAAATTCGATATTTTTGGGTCCCAAAAGCGATCTGTACGTGCATACTCCGTGTTAGAGTGTTTTTAAAATACCGGCCCAAAACATGCTGAAAATCGATATTTTATGTGCCCAAAGTCAATATGTGTATGCATCTTTTGTACACGTGTATATCCCTAATTCAAGTTTAAAACACAAGAAAATTCGATATTTTTGGGTCCCAAAAGCGATCTGTACATGCCTACTCCTTGCTAAAATGTTTTCAAGATACAGACCAAAAACATGCTCAAAATCGATATATTAAGTGCAAAATGTCGATATGTGCATGCATCTTCTGTACCCGTTTATATTTCAAATTCAGGCTCAAAACTCCGAAAATTCGATATTTTTGGGTGCTTTAAGCAATCTGCACATGCCTACTTAGTGCTAGAATGTTTTTAAAATACAGGCTTAAAACATGCTATAAATCGATATTTTAGGTGTCCAAAGTCGATATGTGCATGCATCTTCTGTACCCGTTTATATCTCAAATTCAGGCTCAAAACACCAGAAAATTCGATATTTTTGGGTCCCAAAAGCGATCTGTACATGTCTACTCTGTGTTAGAGTATTTTTAAAATACAGGCCCAAAACATGCTAAAAATCGATATTTTAGGTGCCCAAAGTCGATATGTGCATGCATCTTCTGTATCCGTCTATATCCCAAATTCAGGTTCAAAACACCCGAAAATTCGATATTTTTGGGTCCCAGAAGCGATCTGTACATGCCTACTTCTTGCTAGATTTTTTTAAGATACAAACCCAAGACATGATCAAAATCGATGTTTTAGGTGTCCAAAGTCGATATGTGCATGCATCTTCTGTACCCGTTTATATCTCAAATTCAGGCTCAAAACACCCGAAAATTCAATATTTGTGGGTCCCAAAAGCGATCTGTACATGCCTACTCCTTGCTAGAATGTTTTCAAGATACAGACCAAAAACATGCTCAAAATCGATATTTTAAGTGCAAAAAGTCGATATGTGCATGCATCTTCTGTACCCGTTTATATCTCAAATTCAGGCTCAAAACTCCGAAAATTCGATATTTTTGGGTCCCTTACGCAATCTGCACTTCTTACTCAGTGCTAGAATGTTTTTAAAATACAGGCTTAAAACATGCTATAAATCGATATTTTAGGTGTCCAAAGTCGATATGTGCATGCATCTTTTGTACCCGTTTATATCTCAAATTCAGGCTCAAAACACCCGAAAATTCGATATTTTTGGGTCCCAAAAGCGATCTGTACATGTCTACTCTGTGTTAGAGTATTTTCAAAATACAGGCCCAAAACATGCTAAAAATCGATATTTTAGGTGCCCAAAGTCGATATGTGCATGCATCTTCTGTATCCGTCTATATCCCAAATTCATGTTCAAAACACCCGAAAATTCGATATTTTTGGGTCCCAGAAGCGATCTGTACATGCCTACTTCTTGCTAGATTTTTTTAAGATACAAACCCAAAACATGCTTAAAATCGATGTTTTAGGTGTCCAAAGTCGATATGTGCATGCATCTTCTGTACCCGTTTATATCTCAAATTCAGGCTCAAAATTCCCGAAAATTCAATATTTTTGGGTCCCAAAAGCGATCTGTACATGCCTACTCCTTGCTAGAATGTTTTCAAGATACAGACCAAAAACATGCTCAAAATCGATATTTTAAGTGCAAAAAGTCGATATGTGCATGCATCTTCTGTACCCGTTTATATCTCAAATTCAGGCTCAAAACACCCGAAAATTCGATCTTTTTGGGTCCCAAAAGCGATCTGTACATGTCTACTCCGTGTTAGAGTATTTTTAAAATACAGGCCCAAACCATGCTAAAAATCGATATTTTAGGTGCCCAAAGACGATATGTGCATGCATCTTCTGTACCCGTTTATATCTCAAATTCAGGCTCAAAACACCCGAAAATTCAATATTTTTGGGTCCCAGAAGCGATCTGTACATGTCTACTCTGTGTTAGAGTATTTTTAAAATACAGGCCCAAAACATGCTAAAAATCGATATTTTAGGTGCCCAAAGTCGATATGTGCATGCATCTTCTGTATCCGTCTATATCCCAAATTCAGGTTCAAAACACCCGAAAATTCGATATTTTTGGGTCCCAGAAGCGATCTGTACATGCCTACTTCTTGCTAGATTTTTTTAAGATACAAACCCAAGACATGATCAAAATCGATGTTTTAGGTGTCTAAAGTCGATATGTGCATGCATCTTCTGTACCCGTTTATATCTCAAATTCAGGCTCAAAACTACCGAAAATTCAATATTTTTGGGTCCCAAAAGCGATCTGTACATGCCTACTCCTTGCTAGAATGTTTTCAAGATACAGACCAAAAACATGCTCAAAATCGATATTTTAAGTGCAAAAAGTCGATATGTGCATGCATCTTCTGTACCCGTTTATATCTCAAATTCAGGCTCAAAACTCCGAAAATTCGATATTTTTGGGTCCCTTAAGCAATCTGCACTTCTTACTCAGTGCTAGAATGTTTTTAAAATACAGGCTTAAAACATGCTATAAATCGATATTTTAGGTGTCCAAAGTCGATATGTGCATGCATCTTTTGTACCCGTTTATATCTCAAATTCAGGCTCAAAACACCCGAAAATTCGATATTTTTGGGTCCCAGAAGCGATCTGTACATGCCTACTCCGTGTTAGAGTACTTTTTGAATTTCAGGCCCAAAACATGCTGAAAATCGATATTTTAGGTGCCCAAAGTGGATATGAGCATGTATCTTCTGTACCCGTTTATATCTCAAATTCAGGCTCAAAACACCCGAAAATTCGATATTTTTTGGTCCCAAAAGCGATCTGTACATGTCTACTCTGTGTTAGAGTATTTTCAAAATACAGGCCCAAAACATGCTAAAAATCGATATTTTAGGTGCCCAAAGTCGATATGTGCATGCATCTTCTGTATCCGTCTATATCCCAAATTCATGTTCAAAACACCCGAAAATTCGATATTTTTGGGTCCCAGAAGCGATCTGTACATGCCTACTTCTTGCTAGATTTTTTTAAGATACAAACCCAAGACATGCTTAAAATCGATGTTTTAGGTGTCCAAAGTCGATATGTGCATGCATCTTCTGTACCCGTTTATATCTCAAATTCAGGCTCAAAACACCCGAAAATTCAATATTTGTGGGTCCCAAAAGCGATCTGTACATGCCTACTCCTTGCTAGAATGTTTTCAAGATACAGACCAAAAACATGCTCAAAATCGATATTTTAAGTGCAAAAAGTCGATATGTGCATGCATCTTCTGTACCCGTTTATATCTCAAATTCAGGCTCAAAACACCCGAAAATTCGATCTTTTTGGGTCCCAAAAGCGATCTGTACATGTCTACTCCGTGTTAGAGTATTTTTAAAATACAGGCCCAAACCATGCTAAAAATCGATATTTTAGGTGCCCAAAGACGATATGTGCATGCATCTTCTGTACCCGTTTATATCTCAAATTCAGGCTCAAAACACCCGAAAATTCAATATTTTTGGGTCCCAGAAGCGATCTGTACGTGCATACTCCGTGTTAGAGTGTTTTTAAAATACAGGCCCAAAACATGCTGAAAATCGATATTTTATGTGCCCAAAGTCAATATGTGTATGCATCTTTTGTACACGTGTATATCCCTAATTCAAGTTTAAAACACAAGAAAATACGATATTTTTGGGTCCCAAAAGCGATCTGTACATGACTACTCCTTGCTAAAATGTTTTCAAGATACAGACCAAAAACATGCTCAAAATCGATATTTTAAGTGCAAAATGTCGATATGTGCATGCATCTTCTGTACCCGTTTATATTTCAAATTCAGGCTCAAAACTCCGAAAATTCGATATTTTTGGGTGCTTTAAGCAATCTGCACATGCCTACTTAGTGCTAGAATGTTTTTAAAATACAGGCTTAAAACATGCTATAAATCGATATTTTAGGTGTCCAAAGTCGATATGTGCATGCATCTTCTGTACCCGTTTATATCTCAAATTCAGGCTCAAAACACCCGAAAATTCGATATTTTTGGGTCCCAAAAGCGATCTGTACATGTCTACTCTGTGTTAGAGTATTTTTAAAATACAGGCCCAAAACATGCTAAAAATCGATATTTTAGGTGCCCAAAGTCGATATGTGCATGCATCTTCTGTATCCGTCTATATCCCAAATTCATGTTCAAAACACCCGAATATTCGATATTTTTGGGTCCCAGAAGCGATCTGTACATGCCTACTTCTTGCTAGATTTTTTTAAGATACAAACCCAAGACATGATCAAAATCGATGTTTTAGGTGTCCAAAGTCGATATGTGCATGCATCTTCTGTACCCGTTTATATCTCAAATTCAGGCTCAAAACACCCGAAAATTCAATATTTTTGGGTCCCAAAAGCGATCTGTACATGCCTACTCCTTGCTAGAATGTTTTCAAGATACAGACCAAAAACATGCTCAAAATCGATATTTTAAGTGCAAAAAGTCGATATGTGCATGCATCTTCTGTACCCGTTTATATCTCAAATTCAGGCTCAAAACTCCGAAAATTCGATATTTTTGGGTCCCCTAAGCAATCTGCACTTCTTACTCAGTGCTAGAATGTTTTTAAAATACAGGCTTAAAACATGCTATAAATCGATATTTTAGGTGTCCAAAGTCGATATGTGCATGCATCTTCTGTACCCGTTTATATATCAAATTCAGGCTCAAAACACCCGAAAATTCGATATTTTTAGGTCCCAGAAGCGATCTGTACATGCCTACTCCGTGTTAGAGTACTTTTTGAATTTCAGGCCCAAAACATGCTGAAAATCGATATTTTAGGTGCAAAAAGTGGATATGAGCATGTATCTTCTGTACCCGTTTATATCTCAAATTCAGGCTCAAAACACCCGAAAATTCGATATTTTTGGGTCCCAAAAGCGATCTGTACATGCCTACTCCGTGTTAGAGTGCTTTAAAAATTCAGGCCCAAAACATGCTGAAAATCGATATTTGAGGTGGCCAAAGTCAATATGTTTATGAATCTTCTGTACCCGTTTATATCCCAAATTCATGCTCAAAACACCCGAAAATTCGATATTTTTGTGTCCCAGAAGCGACCTGTACATGCCTACTCCGTGTTAGACTATTTTCGAATTATAGACCGAAAACATGCTCAAAATCGATATTTTGGGTGCCCAAAGTCGATCTGTACATGTATTTTCTGTACCCGATTATATCTCAAATTCAGGCTCAAAACACCCGAAAGTTCGGAATTTTTGGGTCCCAGAAGCGATCTGTACATGCCTACTCAGTGCTAGAATAATTTCAAAATATTGGCCTAAAACATGCTAAAAATCGATATTTTGGGTGCCCAAAGTCGATATGTGCATGCATCCTCTGTACCCGTTTATATTTCAAATTCAGGCTCGAAACACCCGAAAATTCGATATTTTTAGGAACGAGAAGCGATATGTACATGCCTACTCCGTGTTAGAGTACTTTCAAAATACAGGCCATAAAACATGCTGAAAATCGATATTTTAGGTGCCCAAAGTCGATATGTGAATGCATCTTCTGTACCCGTTTATATCTCAAATTCAGGCTCAAAACATCCGAAAATTCGAGATTTTTGGGTCCCAGAAGCGATCTGTACATGCCTACTCCGTGTTAGAGTATTTTCAAAATACAGGCCCAAAACATGCTGATAATCGATATTTGAGGTGACCAAAGTTAATATGTGTATGGATCTTCAGTACCCGTTTATATCTCAAATTCAGGCTCAAAACACCCGAAAATTCGAAATTTTTGGGTGACAGAAGCGATCTGTACATGCCTACTCCGTGTTAGAGTATTTTCAAAATACATGCTCAAAGCATACTGAAAATCGATATTTTAGCTCCACATAGTCGAAATGTGCATGCATCTTCTGTACCCATTTATATCTCAAATTCAGGCTCAAAACACCCGAAAATTCAATATTTTTGGGTCCCAGAAGCGATCTGTACATGCCTACTCCGTGTTAGAGTACTTTTTGAATTTCAGTCCCAAAACATGCTGAAAATCGATATTTAAGGTGCCCAAAGTGGATATGTGCATGCATCTTCTGTACCCGTTTATATCTCAAATTCAGACTCAAAACACCCGAAAATTCGATATTTTTTGGTCCCAAAAGCGACTTGTACATGCCTACTCTTTGCTGGAATGTTTTCAAGATACAGACCTAAAAAATGCTCAAAATCGATATTTTAGGTGCAAAAATTGGATATGTGCATTCATTTTCAGTTCCCGTTTATATCTCAAATGCAGGCTCAAAATTTCCGAAAATTCGATGTTTTTGGGCCCCAGAAGCAATCTGTACATGCCTAATCCGTGTTAGAGTATTTTCAAAATACAGGCCCAAAACATGCTAAAAATCGATATTTTAGGTTCCCAATGTCGATATGTGCATTCATCTTCTGTACACGTTTATATCTCAAATTCAGGCTCAAAACACCCAAAAATTCGATATTTTTGGGTACAAGAAGAGATCTGTACATGCCTACTCAGTGCTAGAATGTTTGCAAAATATAGGCTTAAAATATGCTAAAACTCGATATTTTAGGTGTCCCAAGTCGATGTGTGCATAGATATTCTGTACCAGTTTATATCTCAAATTTAGGCTCAAAACACCCGAAAATTCGATGTTTTTGGGTCCTGATGCAATCTGTATATGCCTACTCCGTATTTAAGTATTTTCAAAATACATGCCCAAAACATGCTGAAAATCGATATTTTAGCAGCCCATAGTCAATATGTGCATGCATCTTCTGTACCCGTTTATATTTCTAAATTCAGGCTCTAAACACCCGAAAATTCTGTATTTTTGGGTTCCAGAAGCGATCTGGTATACATGCCTACTCAGTGCTAGAATGTTTGCAAAATATAGGCTCAAAATATGCTAAAAATCGATATTTTAGATGTCCCAAGTCGATGTGTGCATAGATATTCTGTACCAGTTTATATCTCAAATTTAGGCTCAAAACACCCGAAAATTCGATGTTTTTGGGTCCTAGATGCAATCTGTATATGCCTACTCCGTGTTTAAGTATTTTCAAAATACATGCCCAAAACATGCTGAAAATCGATATTTTAGCTGCCCATAGTCAATATGTGCATGCATCTTCTGTAGCCGTTTATATCTTAAATTCAGGCTCTAAACACCCGAAAATTCGGTATTTTTGGGTTCCAGAAGCGATTTGGTATACATGCCTACTCAGTGTTAAGAGTATTTTAAAAATACAGGCCAAAAAACATGCTGAAAATCGATTTTTAGGTGCCCAAAGTCGATATGTGCATGCATCTTCTGCACCCGTTTATATCTCAAATTCAGGCTCAAAACACCCGAAAATTCGGTATTTTTGGGTCCCAGAAGCGATCTGTACATGCCTACTTCTTGCTAGAATGTTTTCAAGATACAGACCCAAAACATGCCCAAAATCGATATTTTAGGTGGAAAAAGTCGATATGTGCATGCATCTTCAGTACCCGTTTATATCTTAAATTCAGGCTCAAAAACCACGAAAATTCGATATTTTTGGGTCCCAGAAGCGATCTGTATATGCCTACGCAGTGCTAAAATGTTTTCAAAATATAGACTCAAAACATGCTAATAATCGATATTTTTGGTGTCCAAAGTCGATATGTGCATGCATCTTCTGTACCCGTTTATATCTCAAATTCAGGCTCAAAACACCCGAATATTCAATAGTTTTAGGTTCCAGAAGCGATCTGTACATGCCTACTCCGTGGTACAGTATTTTCAGAATACAGGCCCAAAACATGCTCAAAATCTATATTTTAGGTGCCTAAAGTCGATATGTGCATGCATCTTCTGTATCCGTTTATATTTTAAATTCAGGCTCAAAACACCCAAAAAATCGATATTTTTGTGTCCCAGAAGCGATCTCTACATGTCTACACCGTATTTGAGTTTTTTCAAAATACAGGCCCAAAAGATGCTCAAAATCGATATTTTAGGTGTCCAAAGTCGATATGTGCATGCATCTTCTGTACCCGTTTATATCTCAAATTCATGCTCAAAACACCCGAAAATTCAATGCTTTTGGGTCACAGAAGCGATCTGTACGTGCATACTCCGTGTTAGAATATTTTAAAAATATAGGCTCAGAACGTGCTAAAAATCGATATTTTGGGTGCAAAAGTCGATATGTGCATGCATCTTCTGTACCCGTTTATATCTCAAATTCAGGCTCAAAACACCCAAAAATTCGATATTTTTGTGTGGCCATAAGCGATCTGTACGTGTCTACTCCGTGTTAGAGTATTTTAAAAATACAGGCCCAAAATATGCTCAAAATCTATATTTTAAGTGCAAAAAGTCGATATGTGCATGCATCTTCTGTACCCGTTTATATCTCAAATTCAGGCTCAAAACACCCGAAAATTCGATATTTTTGGGTCCTAAAAGCGATCTGTACGTTATCTACTCCGTGTTAGAGTATTTTTAAAATACAGGCCCAAAACATACTAAAAATCGATATTTTAGGTGCAAAAGTCGAATTGTGCATGCATCTTCTGTACCCGTTTATATCTCAAATTCAGGCTCAAAACACCCGAAAATTCAATATTTTTGGGTCCCAGAAGCGATCTGTACGTGCATACTCCGTGGTAGAGTGTTTTTAAAAAAAAGGCCCAAAACATGCTAAAAATCGATATTTTATGTGCCCAAAGTCAATATGTGTATGCATCTTCTGTATCCGTGTATATCCCTAATTCAGGTTCAAAACACCCGAAAATTCGATATTTTTGGGTCCCAGAAGCGATCTGTACATGCCTACTCCTTGCTAGAATGTTTTCAAGATACAGACCCAAAACATGCTCAAAATCGATATTTTAAGTGCAAAAAGTCGATATGTGCATGCATCTTATGTACCCGTTTATATCTCAAATTCAGGCTCAAAACTCCGAAAATTCGATATTTTTTGGTACCTTAAGCAATCTGCACATGCCTACTCAGTGCTAGAATGTTTTTAAAAAACCGGCTCAAAACATGCTATAAATCGATATTTTAGGTGTCCAAAGTCGATATGTGCATGCATCTTCTGTACCCGTATATATATCAAATTCAGGCTCAAAACACCCAAAAAATCGATATTTTTGTGTCCCAGAAGCGATCTGTACATGCCTACTCCGTGTTACAGTATTTTTCAAATTACAGGCCCAAAACATGCTCAAAATCGATATTTTAGGTGCCCAAAGTCGATATTTGCATGCATCTTCTTTATCCGTTTATATCTCAAATTCAGGCTCAAAACACCCGAAAATTCGGTATTTTTGGGTCCCAGAAGCGATCTGTACATGCTTACTCAGATACAGGCCCAAAACATGCTGAAAATCGATATTTTAGGTGCCTAAAGTCAATATGTGTATGCATCTTCTGCACCCGTTTATATCTCAAATTCAACCTCAAAACACCCGAAAATTCGATATTTTTGGGTCACAGAAGCGATCTGTACATGCAAACTCAGTGCTAGAATGTTTTCTAAATATAGGCTCAAAACATGCCAAAAATCGATATTTTAAGTGTCCAAAGTCGATATGTGCATGCATCTTCTGTACCCGTTTATATCTCAAATTCAGGCTCAAAACACCCGAAAATTCGGTATTTTTGGGTAATAGAAGCGATATGTACATGCCTACTCCTAGTTAGAATGTTTTTAAGATACAGACCCAAAACATGCTCAAAATCGATATTTTAGGTGCCCAAAAGTCTTCAGTACCTGTTTATATTTCAAATTCAGGCTCAAAACATCCGAAAATTCGATATTTTTGGGCCCAAGAAGCGATCTGTACATGCCTACTCCGTGCTAGAGTATTTTCAAACTACAGGCCCAAAACATGCTGAAAATCGATCTTTTAGGTGCCCAAAGTCAATATGTGCTTGCATCTTCTGTACCCGTTTATATATAGAATTTAGGCTCAAAACACACGAAAATTCGATATTTTGGGGTCCCAGAAGCGATCTGTACATGCCTACTCAGTGCTAGAATATTTTCAAAATATAGGCCCAAAACGTGCTAAAAATTGATATTTTAGGTCCCCGAAGTCGATATCTCAAATTCAGGCTCAAAACACCCGAAAATTCGATATTTTGGGGTCCCAGAAGCTATCTGTACATGCCTACTATGTGTTAGAGTATTTTCAAAGTACAGGCCCAAAACATGCTGAAAATCGATCTTTTAGGTGCCCAAAAGTTGATATGTGCATGCATCTTGTGTACCCGTTTATATCTCAAATTCAGGCTCCAAACACCCGAAAATTTGATATTTTGGGGTCCCAGAAGCGATCTGTACATGCCTATTCAGATACAGGCCCAAAACATGCTGAAAATCGATATATTAGGTGCCCAAAGTCAATATTTGTATGCATCTTCTGAACCCGTTTATATCCCAAATTCAACCACGAAACACCTGAAAATTCGATATTTTTGGGTCCCAGAAGCAATTTGTACATGCCTACTCAGTGCTAGAGTGTTTTCAAAACATAGGCTCAAAACATGCTAAAAATCGATATTTTAAGTGTCCAAAGTCGATATGTGCATGCATCTTCTGTACCCGTTTATATCTCAAATTGAGGGTCAAAACACCCTAAAATTCGGTATTTTTTGGTCCTAGAAGCGATCTGTACATGACTACTCCTAGTTATAATGTTTTCAAGATACAGACCCAAAACATGCTCAAAATCGATATTTTAGGTGCCCAAAAGTCGATATGTGCATGCATCTTCTGTACCCGTTTGTATCTCAAATTCAGGCTCAAAACACCCGAAAATTCGATATTTTGGGGTCCCAGAAGCGATCTGTACATGCCTACACAGTGCTAGAATAATTTAAAAATATAGGCCCAAAAACATGCTAAAAATCGATATTTTAGGTGCCCAAAGTATATATCTCAAATTCAGGCCCAAAACACCCGAAAATTCTATATTTTGGGGTCTCAGAAGCGATCTGTACATGCCTACTCCGTGTTAGAGTATTTTCAATATACAGGCCCAAAACATACTGAAAATCGATCTTTTAGGTGCCCAAAGTCAATATGTGCATGCATTCTCTGTACCCGTTTATATCTCAAATTCAGGCTCAAAATACACGGAAATTCGATATTTTGGGGTTGCAGAAGCGATCTGTACATGCCTACTCAGATACAGTCCCAAAACATGCTGAAAATCGATATTTTAGGTGCCCAAAGTCAATATGTGTATGCATCTTCTGCACCCGTTTATATCTCAAATTCAACCTCAAAACATCCGAAAATTCGATATTTTTGGGTCACAGAAGCGATCTGTACATGCAAACTCAGTGCTAGAATGTTTTCAAAATATAGGCTCAAAACATGCCAAAAATCGATATTTTAAGTGTCCAAAGTCGATATGTGCATGCATCTTCTGTACCCGTTTATATCTCAAATTCAGGCTCAAAACACCCTAAAATTCGGTATTTTTGGGTAATAGAAGCGATATGTACATGCCTACTCCTAGTTAGAATGTTTTTAAGATACAGACCCAAAACATTCTCAAAATCGATATTTTAGGTGCCCAAAAGTCTTCAGTACCTGTTTATATTTCAAATTCAGGCTCAAAACATCCGAAAATTCGATATTTTTGGGCCCAAGAAGCGATCTGTACATGCCTACTCCGTGTTAGAGTATTTTCAAACTACAGGCCCAAAACATGCTAAAAATCGATCTTTTAGGTGCCCAAAGTCATTATGTGCTTGCTTCTTCTGTACCCGTTTATATATAAAATTTAGGCTCAAAACACCCGAAAATTCGATATTTTGGGGTCCCAGAAGTGTTCTGTACATGCCTACTTCGTGTTAGAGTATTTTCAAAATAAAGGCCCATAACATGCTGAAAATCGATATTTTAGGTGCCCAAAGTCTATATGTACATGCATCTTGTGTACCCGTTTACATCTCAAATTAAGGCTCCAAACACCCGAAAATTTGATATTTTGGGGTCCCAGAAGCGATCTTTACATGCCTACACCGTGTTAGAGTATTTTCAAAATAAAGGCCCAAAACATGCTGAAAATCGATATTTTAGGTGCCCAAAGTCAATACGTGCATGCATCTTGTGTACCCGTTTATATCTCAAATTAAGGCTCCAAACACCCAAAAATTCGATATTTTGGGGTCCCAGAAGCGATCTGTACATGCCTATTCCGTGTTAGAGTATTTTCAAAATACAGGCCCAAAACATGCTGAAAATCGATCTTTTAGGTGCCCAAAAGTCGATATGTGTATGCATCTTGTGTACCCGTTTATATCTCAAATTTAGGCTCAAAACACCCAAAAATTCGATATTCTGGGGTCCCAGAAGTGATCTGTACATGCCTACTCAGATACAGGCCAAAAACATGCTGAAAATAGATATTTTAGGTGCCCAAACTCAATATGTGTATGCATCTTTTGCACCCGTTTATATTTCAAATTTAACCTCAAAGCACCCGAAAATTCGATATTTCGGGGTCCCAGAAGCGATCTGTACATTCCTTCTCAGTGCTAGAATATTTTCAAAATATAGGCCCAAAACGTGTTAAAAATTGATATTTTAGGTGCCCTAAGTCGATATCTCAAATTCAGGCTTAAAACACCCGTAAATTCGATATTTTTGGGTCCCAGAAGCTATCTGTACATGCCTACTATGTGTTAGAGTATTTTCAAAGTACAGGCCCAAAAGTTGCTGAAAATCGATATTTTAGGTGCCTAAAGTCAATATGTGTATGCATCTTCTGCACCCGTTTATATCCCAAATTCAACCTCAAAACACCCGAAAATTCGATATTTTTGGGTCCCAGAAGCGATATGTACATGCCAAATCCGTGTTAGAGTTTTTTTTTTAATTCATACCCAAAACATACTTAAAATCGATATTTTAGGTGCCCAAAGTCAATACGTGCATGCATCTTCTGTACCCGTTTATATCTCAAATTCAGGCTCAAAACACCCGAAAATTCGATATTTTTGGGTCCCAGAAGCGATCTGTACATGCCTACTTAGTGCTAGAATATTTCCAAAATATAGGCCCAAAACATGCTAAAAATCGATATTATAGGTGCTCAAAGTCGATATCTCAAATTCAGGCCCATAACACCCGAAAATTCGATGTTTTGGGGTCCCAGAAGCGATCTCTACATGCCTACTCCGTGTTAGCGTATTTTTAAAATACAGGCCCAAAACATGCTAAAAATCGATATTTTAGGTGCCCAAAGTCAATTTGCGAATGCATCTTCTGTACCCGTTTATATCTCAAATTCAGGCTGAAAACACCCGAAAATATGATACTTTGGGGTCCCAGAAGCGATCTGTACATGTCTACTCAGTGCTAGAATGTTTTCAAAATATAGGCTCAAAACATGTTAAAAATCGATATTTTAAGTATCCAAAGTCGATATGTTGATGCATCTTCTGTACCTGTTTATATCTCAAATTCATGCTCAAAACACCTGAAAATTCGGTATTTTTGGGTCCTAGAAGCGATCTGTACATGCCTACTCCTAGTTAGAATGTTTTCAAGATACAGACCCAAAACATGCTAAAAATCGATATTTTAGGTGTCCAAAAGTTGATATGTGCATTCATCTTCAGTACCCATTTATATCTCAAATTCAGGCTCAAAACACTCGAAAATTTGATATTTTGAGGTTCCAGAAGCGATCTCCACATGCCTACTCCGTGTTAGAGTATTTTCAAATTACAGGCCCAAAACATACTAAAAATCGATCTTTTAGGTGCCCAAAAGTCGATATGTGCATGCATCTTCTGTACCCGTTTATATCTCAAATTCAACCTCAAAACACTCGAAAATTCGATATTTTTGGGTCCCAGAAGCGATCTGTACATTCCTACTCAGTGCTAGAATGTTTTCAAAATTTAGGCTCAAAACATGCTTAAAATCGATTTTTTAAGTGTCCATAGTCGATATGTGAATGTATCTTCTGTACCCGTTTATATCTCAAATTCAACCTCAAAACACCATAAAATTCGATATTTTTGGGTGCCAGAAGCGATCTGTACATGCCTACTCAGTGCTAGAATGTTTTCAAAATATAGGCTCAAAACATGCTAAAAATCGATATTTTTAGTGTCAAAAGTCGATCTTCTGTACCCGTTTATATCTTAAATTCAGGCTCAAAACACTCGAAAATTCGGTATTTTTGGATCCTAGAAGCGATATGTACATGCCTACTCCTAGTTAGAATGCTTTCAAGATACAAAACCACAACATGCTCAAAATCGATATTTTAGGTGCCCAAAAGTTGATATGTGCATGCATCTTCAGTACCCGTTTATATCTCAAATTCAGGTTCCAAACACCCGGAAATTCGATATTTTGGGGTCCCAGAAGCGATCTGTACATGCCTAGGCAGTGCTAGAATATTTTCAAAATACAGGCCCAAAACATGTTAAAAATCGATATTTTAGGTGCCCAAAGTCGATATCTCAAATTCAGGCCCAAAACACCCGAAAATTCGATATTTTGGTCTCCCAGAAGCGATCTGTACATGCCTACTGAGATACAGGCCCAAAACATGCTGAAAATCGATATTTTAGGTGCCCAAAGTCGATATGTGAATGCATCTTCTGCAACCGTTTATATCCCAAATTCAACCTCAAAACACCCGAAAATTCGATATTTTTGGGTCCCAGAAGCGATCTGTACATGCCTACTCAGGGCTAGAATGTTTTCAAAATATAGGCTCAAAACAAGCTAAAAATCGATATTTTTTGTGTCCAAAGTCGATCTTCTGTACCCGTTTATATCCTAAATTCAGGCTCAAAACACCCGAAAATTCGGTATTTTTGGGTCCTAGAAGCGATATGTACATGCCTACTCCTAGTTAGAATATTTTCAAGATACAGACCTAAAACATGCTCAAAATCGATATTTTAGGTGCCCACAAGTCGATATGTGCATGCATCTTCAGTACCCGTTTATATCTCAAATTCAGGCTCAAAACACCCGCAAATTCGAAATTTTGAGGTCCCAGTAGCGATGTGTACATGCCTACCTCGTGTTAGAATATTTTCTAAATACAGGCTCAAAACACGCTCAAAATCGATATTTTAAGTGTCCAAAGTCGATATGTGCATACATCTTCTGTATCCGTTTATATCTCAAATTCAGGCTCAAAACACCCGAAAATTCGGTATTTTTGGGTCCTAGAAGAGATCTGTACATGCCTACTCCTAGTAAGAAGGTTTTCAAGATACAGACCCAAAACATGCTCAAAATCGATATTTTAGGAGCCCAAAAGTCAATATGTGCATGCATCTTCTGTACCCGTTTATATCTCAAATTCAGGCCCAAAACACCTGAAAATTCGATATTTTGGGGTCCCAGAAGCGATCTGTACATGCCTACTCAGTGCTAGAATGTTTTCAAAATTTAGGCTCAAAACATGCTTAAAATCGATATTTTAAGTGTCCATAGTCGATATGTGCATGTATCTTCTGTACCCGTTTATATCTCAAATTCAACCTCAAAACACCCTAAAATTCGATATTTTTGGGTGCCAGAAGCGATCTGTACATGCCTACTCACTGCTAGAATGTTTTCAAAATATAGGCTCAAAACATGCTAAAAATCGATATTTTTAGTGTCAAAAGTCGATCTTCTGTACCCGTTTATATCTTAAATTCAGGCTCAAAACACTCGAAAATTCGGTATTTTTGGAACCTAGAAGCGATATGTACATGCCTACTCCTAGTTAGAATGTTTTCAAGATACAGAACCAAAACATGCTCAAAATCGATATTTTAGGTGCCCAAAAGTTTATATGTGCATGCATCTTCAGTACCCGTTTATATATCAAATTCAGTGTCAAAACACCCGAAAATTCGATATTTTGGAGTCCCAGAAGCGATCTGTACATGCCTACTCACTGCTAGAATATTTTCAAAATATAGTCCCAAAATATGCTAAAAATCGATATTTTAGGTGCCCAAAGTCGATTTCTCAAATTCAGGCCCAAAACACACAAAAATTCGATATTTTGGGGTCCCAGAAGCTATCTGTACATGCCTACTCCTTATTTGAGTATTTTCAAAATACAGGCCCAAAACATACTGAAAATCGATCTTTTATGTGCCCAAAAGTCGATATGTGCATGCATCTTCTGTACCCGTTTATATCTCAAATTCAGGTTCCAAACACCCGGAAATTCGATATTTTGGGGTCCCAGAAGTGATCTGTACTGGCCTATTCAGATATAGGCCCAAAACATGCTGAAAATCGAAATTTTAGGTGCCCAAAGTCAATATGTGCATGCATCTTCTGTACCCGTTTATATCTCAAATTCAGGCTCAAAACACCCGAAAATTCGATATTTTGGAGTCCCAGAAGCGATATGTACATGCCTACTCCTAGTTAGAATGTTTTCAAGATACAGACCCAAAACATGCTCAAAATCGATATTTTAGGTGACCAAAGTAGAGATGTGCATGCATCTTCTGTACCCGTTTATATATCAAATTCAGGGTCAAAACACCCGAAAATTCGATATTTTGGGGTCCTAGAAGCGATCTGTACATGCCTACTCACTGCTAGAATATTTTCAAAATATAGTCCCAAAACATGCTAAAAATTGATATTTTAGGTGCCCAAAGTCGATATCTCAAATTCAGGCCCAAAACACCCGAAAATTCAATATTTTGGGGTCCCAGAAGCGATCTGTACATGACTACTCCATATTAGAGTATTTTCAAAATACAGGCCCAAAACATACTGAAAATCGATCTTTTAGGTGCCCAAAAGTCGATATGTGCAAGCATCTTCTGTACCCTTTTATATCTCAAATTCAGGCTCAAAACACCCGAAAATTCGATATTTTGGAGTCCCAGAAGCGATCTGCACATGCCTACTCAGTGCTAGAATATTTTCAAAATATAGACCCAAAACACGCTCAAAATCGATATTTTAAGTGTCCAAAGTCAATATGTGCATGCATCTTCTGTACCCGTTTATATCTCAAATTCAGGCTCAAAACACCCGAAAATTCAATATTTTGGAGTCCCAGAAGCGATATGTACATGCTTACTCCGTGTTAGAGTATTTTCAAAATATATGCTCAAAACATGCTAAAAATCGATATTTTAAGTGTCCAAAGTCGATATGTGCATGCATCTTCTGTACCCGTTTATATCTCAAATTCAGGATCAAAACACCCGAAAATTCGGTATTAAGGGGTCTTAGAAGCGATATGTACATTCCTACTCCTAGTTAGAATGATTCCAAAATACAGACCCAAAACATGCTCAAAATCGATATTTTAGGTGCCCAAAAGTCGATATGTGCATGCATCTTCTGTACCCGTTTATATCTCAAATTCAGGCTCAAAACACCCGAAAATTCGATATTTTGGGGTCCCAGAAGCGATCTGTACATGCCTACTCAGTGCTAGAATGTTTTCAAAATTTAGGCTCAAAACATGCTTAAAATCGATATTTTAAGTGTCCATAGGCGATATGTGCATGTATCTTCTGTACCCGTTTATATCTCAAATTCAACCTCAAAACACCCTAAAATTCGATATTTTTGGGTGCCAGAAGCGATCTGTACATGCCTACTCACTGCTAGAATGTTTTCAAAATATAGGCTCAAAACATGCTAAAAATCGATATTTTTAGTGTCAAAAGTCGATCTTCTGTACCCGTTTATATCTTAAATTCAGGCTCAAAACACTCGAAAATTCGGTATTTTTGGAACCTAGAAGCGATATGTACATGCCTACTCCTAGTTAGAATGTTTTCAAGATACAGAACCAAAACATGCTCAAAATCGATATTTTAGGTGCCCAAAAGTTTATATGTGCATGCATCTTCAGTACCCGTTTATATATCAAATTCAGTGTCAAAACACCCGAAAATTCGATATTTTGGAGTCCCAGAAGCGAGCTGTACATACCTACTCACTACTAGAATATTTTCAAAATATAGTCCCAAAATATGCTAAAAATCGATATTTTAGGTGCCCAAAGTCGATTTCTCAAATTCAGGCCCAAAACACACAAAAATTCGATATTTTGGGGTCCCAGAAGCTATCTGTACATTCCTACTCCTAGTTAGAATGATTCCAAAATACAGACCCAAAACATGCTCAAAATCGATATTTTAGGTGCCCAAAAGTCGATATGTGCATGCATCTTCTGTACCCGTTTATATCTCAAATTCAGGCTCAAAACACCCGAAAATTCGATATTTTGGGGTCCCAGAAGCGATCTGTACATGTCTACGCAGTGCTAGAATATTTTCAAAATACATGCCCAAAACATGCTAAAAATCGATATTTTAGGTGCCCAAAGTCGATATCTCAAATTCAGGCCCAAAACACTCGAAAATTCGATATTTTGGGGTCCCAGAAGCGATCTGTACATGCCTACTCCGTGTTAGAGTATTTTTAATATACAGGCCTAAAACATACTGAAAATCGATCTTTTAGGTGCCCTAAAGTCGATATGTGTATGCATCTTCTGCACCCGTTTATATCCCAAATTCAGGCTTAAAACACCCGAAAATTCGATATTTTTGGGTCCCAGAAGCGATCTGTACATGCCTACTGAGATACAGGCCCAAAACATGCTGAAAATCGATATTTTAGGTGCCCAAAGTCAATATGTGAGTGCATCTTCTGCAACCGTTTATATCCCAAATTCAACCTCAAAACACCCGAAAATTCGATATTTTTGGGTCCCAGAAGCGATCTGTACATGCCTACTCAGGGCTAGAATGTTTTCAAAATATAGGCTCAAAACAAGCTAAAAATCGATATTTTTAGTGTCCAAAGTCGATCTTCTGTACCCGTTTATATCCTAAATTCAGGCTCAAAACTCCCGAAAATTCTGTATTTTTGGGTCCTAGAAGCGATATGTACATGCCTACTCCTAGTTAGAATATTTTCAAGATACAGACCTAAAACATGCTCAAAATCGATATTTTAGGTGCCCACAAGTCGATATGTGCATGCATCTTCAGTACCTGTTTATATCTCAAATTCAGGCTCAAAACACCCTCAAATTCGAAATTTTGAGGTCCCAGAAGCGATGTGTACATGCCTACCCATTGTTAGAGTATTTTCTAAATACAGGCTCAAAACACGCTCAAAATCGATATTTTAAGTGTCCAAAGTCGATATGTGCATACATCTTCTGTATCCGTTTATATCTCAAATTCAGGCTCAAAACACCCGAAAATTCGGTATTTTTGGATCCTAGAAGAGATCTGTACATGCCTACTCCTAGTAAGAAGGTTTTCAAGATACAGACCCAAAACATGCTCAAAATCGATATTTTAGGAGCCCAAAAGTCGATATGTGCATGCATCTTCTGTACTCGTTTATATCTCAAATTCAGGCCCAAAACACCTGAAAATTCGATATTTTGGGGTCCCAGAAGCGATCTGTACATGCCTACTCAGTGCTAGAATGTTTTCAAAATTTAGGCTCAAAACATGCTTAAAATCGATATTTTTAGTGTCAAAAGTCGATCTTCTGTACCCGTTTATATCTTAAATTCAGGCTCAAAACACTCGAAAATTCGGTATTTTTGGAACCTAGAAGCGATATGTACATGCCTACTCCTAGTTAGAATGTTTTCAAGATACAGAACCAAAACATGCTCAAAATCGATATTTTAGGTGCCCAAAAGTTTATATGTGCATGCATCTTCAGTACCCGTTTATATATCAAATTCAGTGTCAAAACACCCGAAAATTCGATATTTTGGGGTCCCAGAAGCGATCTGTACATGCATACTCACTGCTAGAATATTTTCAAAATATAGTCCCAAAATATGCTAAAAATCGATATTTTAGGTGCCCAAAGTCGATTTCTCAAATTCAGGCCCAAAACATACAAAAATTCGATATTTTGGGGTCTTAGAAGCTATCTGTACATGCCTACTCCTTATTAGAGTATTTTCAAAATACAGGCCCAAAACATAATGAAAATCGATCTTTTAGGTGCCCAAAAGTCGATATGTGCATGCATCTCTGTACCCGTTTATATCTCAAATTCAACCTCAAAACACCCTAAAATTCGATATTTTTGGGTCCCAGAAGCGATCTGTACATGCCTACTCAGTGCCAGAATTTTTTTCAATATATTGGCTCAAAACATGCTAAAAATCGATATTTTTAGTGTCCTAAGTCGTACTTTTGTACCCGTTTATATCTTAAATTCAGGCTCAAAACACTCGAAAATTCGGTATTTTTGGGTTCTAGAAGCGATATGTACATGCCTACTCCTAGTTAGAATATTTTTAAAATACAGGCCCAAAACATACTGAAAATCGATATTTTATGTGCCCAAAAGTCGATATGTGCAAGCATCTTCTGTACTCGTTTATATCTCAAATTCAGGTTCCAAACACCCGGAAATTCGATATTTTGGGGTCCCAGAAGCGATCTGTACTGGCCTATTCAGATACACGCCCAAAACATGCTGAAAATCGATATTTTAAGTGCCCAAAGTCAATATGTGCATGCATCTTCTGTACACGTTTATATCACAAATTCAGGCTCAAAATACCCGAAAATTCGATATTTTGGAGTCCCAGAAGCGATCTATACATGCCTACTCAGTGCTAGAATATTTTCAAAATATAGATCCAAAACATGCTCAAAATCGATATTTTAAGTGTCCAAAGTCAATATGTGCATGCATCTTCTGTACCCGTTTATATCTCAAATTCAGGCTCAAAACACCCGAAAATTCGATATTTTGGAGTCCCAGAAGCGATATGTACATGCTTACTCCGTGTTAGAGTATTTTCAAAATATAGGCTCAAAACATGATAAAAATCGATATTTTAAGTGTCCAAAGTCGATATGTGCATGCATCTTCTGTACCCGTTTATATCTCAAATTCAGGATCAAAACACCCGAAAATTCGGTATTTCGGGGTCCTAGAAGCTATCAGTACATGCCTATTTCTAGTAAGAAGGTTTTCAAGATACAGACCCAAAACATGCTCAAAATCGATATTTTAGGAGCCCAAAAGTCGATATGTGCATGCATCTTCAGTACCCCCCAAAATATTTTGGGGTCCCAGAAGCGATCTGTACATGCCTACTCAGTGCTAGAATATTTTCAAAATATAGACCCAAAACATGCTAGAAATAGATATTTTAGGTGCCGAAAGTCGATATCTCAAATTCAGGCCCAAAACACCCGCAAATCCGAAATTTTGGAGTCCCAGACTTCGTGTTAGAGTATTTTCAAAATACAGGCCCAAATTACTGTATACTGAAAATCGATCTTTTAGGTGCCCAAAGTCGTTTATATCTCAAATTCAGGCTGAAAACACCCGAAAATTCGATATTTTGAGGTCCCAGAAGCGATCTGTACATGCCTACTCCGTGTTAGAGTATTTTCAAAATACAGGCCCAAAACATGCTGAAAATCGATATATTAGGTGCCCAAAAGTCGATATGTGCATGCATCTTCAATACCCGTTTATATCTCAAATTCAGGCTCAAAACACCCGCAAATTCGAAATTTTGAGGTCCCAGAAGCGATGTGTACATGCCTACCCCGTGTTAGAGTATTTTCTAAATACAGGCTCAAAACACGCTCAAAATCGATATTTTAAGTGTCCAAAGTCGATATGTGCATACATCTTCTGTATCCGTTTATATCTCAAATTCAGGCTCAAAACACCCGAAAATTCGGTATTTTTGGGTCCTAGAAGAGATCTGTACATGCCTACTCCTAGTAAGAAGGTTTTCAAGATACAGACCCAAAACATGCTCAAAATCGATATTTTAGGAGCCCAAAAGTCGATATGTGCATGCATCTTCTGTACCCGTTTATATCTCAAATTCAAACCCAAAACACCTGAAAATTCGATATTTTGGGGTCCCAGAAGCGATCTGTACATGCCTACTCAGTGCTAGAATGTTTTCAAAATTTAGGCTCAAAACATGCTTAAAATCGATATTTTAAGTGTCCATAGTCGATAAGTGCATGTATCTTCTGTACCCGTTTATATCTCAAATTCAACCTCAAAACACCCTAAAATTCGATATTTTTGGGTGCCAGAAGCGATCTGTACATGCCTACTCCTTATTAGAGTATTTTCAAAATACAGGCCCAAAACATACTGAAAATTGATATTTTAGGTGCCCAAAGTCAATATGTGTATGCATCTTCTGCAACCGTTTATATCCCAAATTCAACCCCAAAACACCCGAAAATTTGATATTTTTTGGCCCCAGGAGCGATCTGTACATGCCTACACAGTGCATGAATGTTTTCAAAATATAGGCTCAAAACATGCTAAAAATCTATATTTTTAGTGTCCAAAGTCGATCTTCTGTACCCGTTTATATCTTAAATTCAGGCTCAAAACACCCGAAAATTCGGTATTTTTGGGTCCTAGAAGCGATATGTACATGCCTACTACTAGTTAGAATGTTTTCAAGATACAGACCCAAAACATGCTCAAAATCGATATTTTAGGTGCCTAAAAGTCGATATGTGCAAGCATCTTCAGTACCCGTTTATATCTCTAATTCAGGCTCAAAACACCCAAAAATTCGATATTTTTGGTTCAAAGAAGCGATCTGTACATGCCTACTCCGTGTTATAGTATTTTCAAAATACAGGCCCAAAACATGCTGAAAATCGATATTTTAGGTGCCCAAAGTCGATATCTCAAATTCAGGCCTAAAACACCCGAAAATTCTATATTTTGGGGTCCCAGAAACGATCTGTACATGCCTACTCAGTGCTAGAATGTTTTCAAAATATAGGCTCAAAACATGCTAAAAATCGATATTTTAAGTTTTCAAAGTCGATATGTGCATGCATCTTCTGTACCCGTTTATATCTCAAATTCAGCCTCAAAACACCAGAAAATTCGATATTTTGGGGTCCCAGAAGCGATCTGTACATGCCTACTCAGTGCTAGAATATTTTCAAAATACAGGACCAAAACCTACTGAAAATCGATTTTTTAGGTGCCCAAAAGTCGATATGTGCATGCATCTTCTGTACCCGTTTATATCTCAAATTCAGGTTCCAAACACCCGGAAATTCGATATTTTGGGGTCCGAGAAGCAATCTGTACAAGCCTATTCAGATACAGGCCCAAAACATGCTGAAAATCGATATTTTAGGTGCCCCAAGTCAATATGTGTATGCATCTTCTGCAACCATTTATATCCTAAATTCAACCCCAAAACACCCGAAAATTCGATATTTTTTGGTCCCAGAAGCGATCTGTACATGCCTACTCATTGCTAGAATGTTTTCAAAATATAGGCTCAAAATATGCTGAAAATCGATATTTTAAGTGTCTAAAGTCGATATGTGCATCCATCTTCTGTACCCGTTTATATCTCAAATTCAGGCTCAAAACACCCGACAATTCGATATTTTGGAGTCCTAAAAGCGATATGTACATGCCTACTCAGCACTTGAATATTTTTAAAATATAGGCCCAAAACATGCTGAAAATCGATATTTTAGGTGACCAAAGTCAATATGTGCATGCATCTTCTGCACCCGTTTATATCTCAAATTCAGGCTCAAAACACCCGAAAATTCGGTATTTTTGGGTCCTAGAAGCGAACTGTACATGCCTACACCTAGTGAGAATGTTTTCAAGATACAGACCCAAAACATACTGAAAATCGATCTTTTAGGTGCCCAAAAGTCGATATGTGCGTGCATCTTCTGTACCCGTTTATATCTCAAATTCAGGCTCCAAACACTCGAAAATTCGATATTTCATGGTCCCAGAAGCGATCTGTACATGCCTACTCAGATACAGGTCCAAAACATGCTAAAAATCGATATTTTAGGTGCCCAAAGTCAATATGTGTATGCATCATCTGCACCCATTTATATTCCAAATTCAACCTCAAAACATCCGAAAATTCGATATTTTGGGTCCCAGAAGCGATTTGTACATGCCTACTCAGTGCTAGATTATTTATAAAATATGGCCCAAAACATGCTAAAAATCGCTATTTTAGGTGCCCAAAGTCGATATCTCAAATTCAGGCCAAAAACACCTGAAAACTCGATATTTTGGGATCCCAGAAGCGATCTGTAGATGTCTACTCCTTGTTAGAGCATTTTCAAAATACATGCCCAAAACATGGTGAAAATCGATATTTTAGGTGCCCAAAGTCAATATGTGTATGCATCTTCTGCACCCGTTTATATCCCAAATTAAACCTCAAAACACCCAAAAATCCGATATTTTTTGGGTCCCAGAAGGGAACTGTACATGCCTAGTCAGTGCTAGAATGTTTTCAAAATATAGGCTCAAAACATGCTAAAAATCGATATTTTAGGTGCCTAAAGTTAATATTTGTATGCATCTTCTGCACTCGTTTATATCTCAAATTCAGGATCAAAACACCCGAAAATTCGATATTTTGGGGTCCCAGAAGTGATCTGTACATGCCTACCCAGTGCTAAAATATTTTCAAAATATAGGCCCAAAACATGCTAAAAATCGATATTTTATGTGCCCAAAGTCGATATCTCAAATTCAGGCCCAAAAATCCCCGAAAAATCGATATTTTGGGGTCCCAGAAGCGAACTGTACATGCCTACTCCGTGTTAGAGTATTTTCAAAATACAGGCCCATATCATACTGAAAATCGATCTATTAGGTGCTTAAAAGTCGATATGTGTATGCATCTTCTGTACCCGTTTATATCTCAAATTTAGGCTCCAAACACCCGAAAATTCGATATTTTGGGGTCCCAGAAGCGATCTATACTTGCCTACTCCGTGTTAGAGTATTTTCAAAATACAGGCCCAAAACATGCTGAAAATCGATATTTTAGGTGACCAAAGTCAATATGTGTATGCATCTTCTGCACCCATTTATATCCCAAATTCAACCTCAAAACACCCGAAAATTTGATATTTTTTGGGCCCCAGAAGCGAACTGTACATGCCTACTCAGTGCTAGAAGGTTTTCAAAATATAGGCCCAAAACATGCTAAAAATCGATATTTTAGGTGCCCAAAGTCGATATCTCAAATTCAAGCCAAAAACACCTGAAAAATCGATGTTTTGGGGTCCCAGAAGCGATCTGTACATGCCTACTCCGTGTTAGAGTATTTTCAAAATACAGGCCCATAACATACTGAAAATCGATCTTTTAGGTGCCAAAAAGTCGATATGTGCATGCATCTTCTGTACCCGTTTATATCTCAAATTCAGGCTCCAAACACCCGAAAATTCGATATTTTGGGGTCCCAGAAGCGATCAGTACATTCGTACTCAGATACAGACCCAAAACATGCTGAAAATCGATATTTTTGGTGCCCAAAGTTAATATGTGTATGCATCTTCTGCACTAGTTTATATCTCAAATTCAGGCTCAAAACACCCGAAAATTCGATATTTTTGGGTCCCAGAAGCGAGCTGTACATGAATACTCAGTGCTAGAATGTTTTCATAATATAGGCTCAAAACATGCTAAAAATCGATATTTTAAGTGTCCAAAGTCGATATGTGCATGCATCTTCTGTACCCGTTTATATCTCAAATTCAGGCTCAAAACACCCGAAAATTCGGTATTTTTGGGTCCTAGAAGCGATCTGTACATGCCTACTCCTAGTTAGAATGTTTTCAAGATACAGACCCAAAACATGCTCAAAATCGATATTTTAGGTGCTCAAAAGTCGATATGTTCATGCATTTTCTGTACCCGTTTATATCTCAAATTCAGGATCAAAACACCCGAAAATTTGATATTTTGGGGTCCCAGAAGCAATCTGTACATGCCTACTCAGTGCTAGATATTTTCAAAATATAGGCCCAAAAAATGCTAAAATTCGATATTTTAGGTGCCCAAAGTCGATATATCAAATTCAGGCCCAAAACACCCTAAAATTCGATATTTTGGGGTCCCAGAAGCGATCTGTACATGCCTACTCCGTATTAGAGTATTTTCAATATACAGGCCCAAAACATACTGAAAATCGATCTTTTAGGTGCCCAAAAGTCGAAATGTGGATAATATCTTCTGTACCCGTTTATATCTCAAATTCAGGCTCCAAACACCCGAACATTCGATATTTTGGGGTCCCAGAAGCGATCTGTACTTGCCTACTCCGTGTTAGAGTATTTTCAAAATACAGGCCCAAAACATGCTTAAAATCGATATTTTAGGTGCCCAAAGTCAATATGTGCATGCATTTTTTGTACCCGTTTATATCTCAAATTCAGGCTTAAAACACCCGAAAATTCGATATTTCGGGGTCCCAGAAGCGATCTGTACATGCCTACTCCGTGTTAGAGTATTTTCAAAATACAGGCCCAAAACATGCAGAAAATCGATATTTTAGGTGCCCAAAGTCAATATGTGCATGCATTTTTTGTACCCGTTTATATCTCAAATTCAGGCTTAAAACACCCGAAAATTCGATATTTTGGGGTCCCAGAAGCGATCTATACATGCCTACTCAGTGCTAGAATGTTTTCAAAATACTGGTTCAAAACATGCTAAAAATCGATATTTTAGGTGCCCAAAGTCGATATCTCAAATTCAGTCCTTAAACACCCGAAAATTCGATATTTTGGGGTCCTAGAAGCGATCTGTACATACCTACTCCGAGTTAGAGTATTTATAAAATACAGGCCCAAAACATACAGATAATCGATATTTTAGGTGCCCAAAAGTCGATATGTGCATGCATCTTCTGTACCCGTTTATATCTCAAATTCAGGCTCCAAACACCAGAAAATTCGATATTTTGGGGTCCCAGAAGTGATCTGTACTTGCCTACTCCGTGTTAGAGTATTTTCAAAATACAGGCCCAAAACATGCTGAAAATCGATATTTTAGGTGACCAAAGTCAATATGTGTATGCATCTTCTACACCCGTTTAAATCCCAAATTCAACCTCAAAACACCCGAAAATTCGATAATTTTTTGGTTCCAGAAGCGATCTGTACATGCCTACTCAGTGCTAGAATTTTTTCAAAATATAGGTATAAAACATGCAAAAAATCGATATTTTAAGTGTCCAAAGTCGATATGTGCATGCATCTTCTGGACCCGTTTATATCTCAAATTCGGGATCAAAACACCCGAAAATTCGATATTTTGGGGTACCTGAAGTGATCTGTACATGCCTTCTCAGTGCTAGAATGTTTTCAAAATATAGGCTCAAAACATGCTAAAAATCGATATTTTAGGTGCCCAAAGTCGATATCTAAAATTCAGGCCCAAAACACCTGAAAATTCGATATTTTGGGGTCCTAGATGCGAACTGTACATGCCTACTCCGTGTTAGAGTATTTTTAAAATACAGACCCATTACATACTGAAAATCGATTATTTAGGTGCCCAAAAGTCGATATGTGCATGCATCTTCTGTACCCGTTTATATCTTAAATTCAGGCTCCAAATACCCGAAAATTCGATATTTTGGGGTCCCAGAAGCGATCTGTACATGCCTACTCAGATATAGGCCCAAAACATGCTGAAAATCGATATTTTAGGTGCCCAAAGTTAATATGTGTATGCATCTTCTGCACCCGTTTATATCTCAAATTCAGGCTTAAAACACCCGAAAATTCGATATTTCGTGGTCCCAGAAGCGATCTGTACATGCCTACTCCGTGTTAGAGTATTTATAAAATACAGGCCCAAAACATACAGATAATCGATATTTTAGGTGCCCAAAAGTCGATATGTGCATGTATCTTCTTTACCCGTTTATATCTCAAATTCAGGCTCCAAACACCAGAAAATTCGATATTTTGGGGTCCCAGAAGTGATCTGTACTTGCCTACTCCGTGTTAGAGTATTTTCAAAATACAGGCCCAAAACATGCTGAAAATCGATATTTTAGGTGACCAAAGTCAATATGTGTATGCATCTTCTACACCCGTTTAAATCCCAAATTCAACCTCAAAACACCCGAAAATTCGATAATTTTTTGGTTCCAGAAGCGATCTGTACATGCCTACTCAGTGCTAGAATTTTTTCAAAATATAGGTATAAAACATGCTAAAAATCGATATTTTAAGTGTCCAAAGTCGATATGTGCATGCATCTTCTGGACCCGTTTATATCTCAAATTCGGGATCAAAACACCCGAAAATTCGATATTTTGGGGTCCCTGAAGTGATCTGTACATGCCTTCTCAGTGCTAGAATGTTTTCAAAATATAGGCTCAAAACATGCTAAAAATCGATATTTTATGTGCCCAAAGTCGATATCTAAAATTCAGGCCCAAAACACCTGAAAATTCGATATTTTGGGGTCCTAGATGCGAACTGTACATGCCTACTCCGTGTTAGAGTATTTTTAAAATACAGACCCATTACATACTGAAAATCGATTATTTAGGTGCCCAAAAGTCGATATGTGCATGCATCTTCTGTACCCGTTTATATCTTAAATTCAGGCTCCAAATACCCGAAAATTCGATATTTTGGGGTCCCAGAAGCGATCTGTACATGCCTACTCAGATATAGGCCCAAAACATGCTGAAAATCGATATTTTAGGTGCCCAAAGTTAATATGTGTATGCATCTTCTGCACCCGTTTATATCTCAAATTCAGGCTTAAAACACCCGAAAATTCGATATTTCGGGGTCCCAGAAGCGATCTGTACATGCCTACTCCGTGTTAGAGTATTTATAAAATACAGGCTCAAAATATACAGATAATCGATATTTTAGGTGCCCAAAAGTCGATATGTGCATGTATCTTCTTTACCCGTTTATATCTCAAATTCAGGCTCCAAACACCCGAAAATTCTATATTTTTGGGTCCAAGAAGCGATCTGTACATGCCTACTCCGTGTTAGAGTATTTTCAAAATACAGGCCCAAAACATGCAGAAAATCGATATTTTAGGTGCCTAAAGTCAATATGTGCATGCATTTTTTGTACCCGTTTATATCTCAAATTCAGGCTTAAAACACCCGAAAATTCGATAATTTTTTGGTTCCAGAAGCGATCTGTACATGCCTACTCAGTGCTAGAATTTTTTCAAAATATAGGCTCAAAACATGCTAAAAATCGATATTTTAGGTGCACAAAGTCGATATCTCAAATTCAGGCCCAAAACACCCGAAAATTCGATATTTTGGGGTCCCAGAAGCGAATTGTACATGCGTACTCAGTGTTAGAGTATTTTTAAAATACAGGCCCAAAACATACTGAAAATCGATCTTTTAGGTGCCCAAAAGTAGATATGTGCATGCATTTTCTGTACCCGTTTATATCTCAAATTCAGGTTCAAAACACCCGAAAATTCGGTATTTTGGGGTCCCAGAAGCGATCTGTACATGCCTACTCAGTGCTAGATTGTTTTTAAAATATAGGCCCAAAACATGCTAAAAATCGATATTTTAGGTGCCCAAAGTCGATATCTCAAATTCAGGCCCAAAACACCCGAAAATTCGATTTTTTGGGGTCCCAGAAGCGAACTGTACATGCCTACTCCGTGTTAGAGTATTTTGAAATTACAGGCCCGAAACATACTGAAAATCGATCTTTTAGGTGCCGAAAAGTCGATATGTGCATGCATCTTCTGTACCAGTTTATATCTCAAATACAGGCTCAAAACACCCGAAAATTCGATATTTTAGGGTCCCAGAAGCGATCTGTACATACCTACTCTGTGTTAGAGTATTTTCAAAATACAGGCCCAAAACATTCTGAAAATCGATATTTTAGGTGCCCAAAGTCAATATGTGTATGCATCTTCTGCACCCGTTTATATCCCAAATTCAACCTTAAAACACCCGAAAATTCGATATTTTTGGGTCCCAGAAGCGATCTGTCCATGCCTACTCAGTGCTAGAATGTTTTCAAAATATAGGCTCAAAACATGCAAAAAATCGATATTTTAAGTTTCCAAAGTCGATATGTGCATGCATCTTCTGTACCCGTTTATATCTCAAATTCAGGCTCAAAACACCCAAAAATTCGATATTTTGGGGTCCAAGAAGTGATCTGTACATGCCTACTTAGTGCTAGAATATTTTCAAAATTATAGGCCCAAAACATGCTAAAAATCGATATTTTAGGTGCCCAAAGTCGATTTTAAAATTGAGGCCCAAAACACACGAAAATTCGATATTTTGGGGTCCCAGAATCGATCTGTACATGCCTACTCCTAGTTAGAATGTTTTCAAGATACAGACCCTAAACATGCTCAAAATCGATATTTTAGGTGCTCAAAAGTCGATATGTGCATGCATTTTCTGTACCCGTTTATATCTCAAATTCAGGATCAAAACACCCAAAAATTTGACATTTTGGGGTCCCAGAAGCAATCTGTACATGCCTACTCAGTGCTAGAATATTTTCAAAATATAGGCCCAAAAAATGCTAGAAATCGATATTTTTGGTGCCCAAAGTCGATATCTCAAATTCAGGCCCAAAACACCCGAAATTTCGATATTTTTGGGTCCCAGAAGCGAACTGTACATGCCTACTCCGTATTAGAGTATATTCAATATACAGGCCCAAAACATACTGAAAATCGATCTTTTAGGTGCCCAAAAGTCGAAATGTGGATAATATCTTCTGTACCCGTTTATATCTCAAATTCAGGCTCCAAACACCCGAACATTCGATATTTTGGGGTCCCAGAAGCGATCTGTACTTGCCTACTCCGTGTTAGAGTATTTTCAAAATACAGGCCCAAAACATGCTGAAAATCGATATTTTAGATGACCAAAGTCAATATGTGTATGCATCTTCTGCACCCGTTTATATCCCAAATTCAACCTCAAAACACCCGAAAATTCGATATTTTTTGGGTCCCAGAAGCTAACTGTACATGCCTACTCAGTGCTAGAATGTTCTAGTAATATAGGCTCAAAACATGCTAAAAATCGATATTTTAAGTGTCTAAAGTCGATATGTGCATGCATCTTCTGTACCCGTTTATATCTCAAATTCAGGATCAAAACACCCGAAAATTCGATATTTTGGGGTCCCAGAAGCGATCTGTACATGCCTACTCAGATACAGGCCCAAAACATGCTGATAATCGATATTTTAAGTGCCCAAAGGTAATATGTGTATGCATCTTCTGCACTCGTTTATATCTCAAATTCAACCTCAAAACACCCGAAAATTCGATATTTTTGGGTCCCATAAGCGAGCTGCACATGCCTACTCAGTGCTAGAATGTTTTCCAAATATAGGCTCAAAACATGCTAAAAATCGATATTTTAAGTGTCCAAAGTCGATATGTGCATGCATCTTCTGTACACACTTATATCTCAAATTCAGGCTCAAAAGACCCGAAAATTCGGTATTTTTGGGTCTTAGAAGCGATCTGTACATTCCTACTCCTAATTAGAATGTTTTCAAGATACAGACCCAATACATTCTCAAAATCGATATTTTAAGTGCCCAAAAGTTGATATGTGCATGCATCATCAGTACCTGTTTATATCTCAAATTAAGGCTCAAAACACCCGAAAATTCTATATTTTTGGGTCCCAAAAGCGATCTGTACATGAATACTCAGTGCTAGAATGTTTTCAAAATATAGGCTCAAAACATGCTAAAAATCGATATTTTAAGTGTCCAAAGTCGATAGATATGTGCATGCATCTTCTGTACCCGTTTATATCTCAAATTCAGGCTCAAAACACCCGAAAATTCGGTATTTTTGGGTCCTAGAAGCGATCTGTACATGCCTACTCCTAGTTAGAATGTTTTCAAGATACAGACCCAAAACATGCTTAAAATCGATATTGTAGGTACCCAAAAGTCGATATGTGCATGCATCTTCTGTACTCGTTTATATCTCAAATTCAGGATCAAAACACCCGAAAACTTGATATTTTGGGGTCCCAGAAGCGATCTGTACATGCCTACTTAGGGCTAGAATATTTTCGAAATATAGGCCCAAAACATGCTAAACATCGATATTTTAGGTGCCCAAAGTCGATATCTCAAATTCAGGCCCAAAACACCCGAAAATTTATATATTTTGGGGTCCCAGAAGCGATCTGTACATGCCTACTCCTAGTTAGAATGTTTTCAAGATACAGGCCCAAAACATACTGAAAATCTATCTTTTAGGTGCCCAAAAGTCGATATGTGCATGCATCTTCTGTACCCGTTTATATCTCAAATTCAGGATCAAAACACCCGAAAATTTGATATTTTGGGGTCCCAGAAGCAATCTGTACATGCCTACTCAGTGCTAGAATATTTTCAAAATATAGGCCCAAAAAATGCTAAAAATCGATATTTTAGGTGCCCAAAGTCGATATCTTAAATTCAGGCCCAAAACACCCGAAATTTCGATATTTTCGGGTCCCAGAAGCGATCTGTTCATGCCTTCTCCGTGTTAGAGTATTTTCAATATACAGGCCCAAAACATACTGAAAATAGATCTTTTAGGTGCCCAAAAGTCGAAATGTGGATGTATCTTCTGTACCCGTTTATATCTCAAATTCAGGTTCCAAACACCCGAACATTCGATATTTTGGGGTCCCAGAAGCGAATTGTAGTTGCCTACTCCGTGTTAGAGTATTTTCAAAATACAGGCCCAAAACATGCTGAAAATCGATATTTTAGGTGACCAAAGTCGATATGTGCATGCATCTTCTGTACCCGTTTATATCTCAAATTCAACCTCAAAACACCCGAAAATTCGATATTTTTTGGGTCTCAGAAGCGAACTGTACATGCCTACTCAGTGCTAGAATGTTTTCAAAATATAGTCCCAAAACATGCTAAAAATCGATATTTTTAGGTGCCCAAAGTCGATATCTCAAATTCAGGCCCAAAACACCCGAAAACCCGATATTTTGGGGTCCCAGAAGCGATCTGTACATGCCTACTCCGTATTAGAGTATTTTCAATATACAGGCCCAAAACATACTGAAAATCGATCTTTTAGGTGCCCAAATGTCGATATGTGGATGCATCTTCTGTACCCGTTTATATCTCAAATTCAGGCTCCAAACACCCAAAAATTCGATATTTTGGGGTCCCAGAAGCGATCTCTACTTGCCTACTCCGTGTTAGAGTATTTTCAAAATACAGGCCCAAAACATGCTGAAAATCGATATTTTAGGTGACTAAAGTAGAGATGTGCATGCATCTTCTGTACCCGTTTATATCTCAAATTCAGGCTCAAAACACCCGAAAATTCGATATTTTGGGGTCCCAGAAGTGATCTGTACATGCCTACTTAGTGCTAGAATATTTTCAAAATATAGGCCCAAAACATGCTAAAAATCGATATTTTAGGTGCCCAAAGTCGATATCTCAAATTCAGGCCCAAAAAAACCGAAAATTCGATATTTTGGGGTCCCAGAAGCGATCTGTACATGCCTACTCCGTGTTAGAGTATTTTCAAATTACAGGCCCAAAACATACCGAAAATCGATCTTTTAGGTGCCCAAAAGTCGATATGTGCATGCATCTTCTGTACCCGTTGATATCTCAAATTCAGGCTCAAAACACCCGAAAATTCTGTATTTTGGGGTCCCAGAAGCGATCTGTACATACTTACTCCGTGTTAGAGTATTTTCAAAATACAGGCCCAAAACATACTGAAAATCGATATTTTAGGTGCACAAAGTCAATATGTGCATGCATTTTCTGTACCCGTTTATATCTCAAATTCAGGCTCCAAACGCCCGAAAATTCGATATTTTGGGGTCCAAGAAGCGATCTGTACATACCTACTCCGTGTTAGAGTATTTTCAAAATACAGGCCTAAAACATACTGAAAATCGATCTGTTAGGTGCCCAAAAGTCGTTATGTGCATGCATCTTCTGTACCCGTTTATATCTCAAATTCAGGTCAAAACACCCGAAAATTCGGTATTTTGGGGTCCCAGAAGCGATCTGTACATGCCTACTCAGTACTAGAATATTTTCAAAATATAGTCCCAAAACATGCTAAAAATCGATATTTTTAGGTGCCCAAAGTCGATATCTCAAATTCAGGCCCAAACCACCGAAAACCCGATATTTTGGGGTCCCAGAAGCGATCTGTACATGCCTACTCCGTATTAGAGTATTTTCAATATACAGGCCCAAAACATACTGAAAATCGATCTTTTAGGTGCCCAAATGTCGATATGTGGATGCATCTTCTGTACCCGTTTATATCTCAAATTCAGGCTCCAAACACCCAAAAATTCGATATTTTGGGGTCCCAGAAGCGATCTCTACTTGCCTACTCCGTGTTAGAGTATTTTCAAAATACAGGCCCAAAACATGCTGAAAATCGATATTTTAGGTGACCAAAGTAGAGATGTGCATGCATCTTCTGTACCCGTTTATATCTCAAATTCAACCTCAAAACACCCGAAAATTCGATATTTTGGGGTCCCAGAAGTGATCTGTACATGCCTACTTAGTGCTAGAATATTTTCAAAATATAGGCCCAAAACATGCTAAAAATCGATATTTTAGGTGCCCAAAGTCGATATCTCAAATTCAGGCCCAAAAAAACCGAAAATTCGATATTTTGGGGTCCCAGAAGCGATCTGTACATGCCTACTCCGTGTTAGAGTATTTTCAAAATACAGGCCCAAAACATGCTAAAAATCGATATTTTAAGTGTCCAAAGTCGATATGTGCATGCATCTCTGTACCCGTTTTTATCTCAAATTCAGGCTCAAAACACCCGAAAATTCGGTATTTTTGGGTCCTAGAAGCGATCTGTACATGCCTACTCCTAGTTAGAATGTTTTCAAAATACAGACCCAAAATATGCTCAAAATCGATATTTTAGGTGCCCAAAAGTCGATATGTGCATGCATCTTCTGTACCCGTTTATATCTCAAATTCATTCTCCAAACACCCGAAAATTCGATATTTTGGGGTCCCAGAAGCGATCTGTACATGCCTACTCAGATACAGGCCCAAAACATGCTGAAAATCGATATTTTAGGTGCCCCAAGTCAATATGTGTATGCATCTTCTGCACCCGTTTATATCCCAAATTCAACCTCAAAACACCCGAAAATTCGATATTTTTGGGTCCCAGAAGCGATCTGTACATGCCTACTCAGTGCTAGAATGTTTTCAAAATATAGGCTCAAAACATGCTAAAAATCGATATTTTAAGTGTCCAAAGTCGATATGTGCATGCCTACATCCGTGAGCCGTTCGAGAACTGGCTCTGTACAGTCGGCGACATAAGTCCTGTCGCCACACTTGCTTCACCGAGACAAGCAGTGTTCATGGACTCGAGAAATACGCACGTTTTCTACACCTAATAAACTGGAGTCTATGAGCATCGCGTGCCTCTGTGAAGCAAGCGAGGTGACAGGACTTTTGACTTTAAACATCCATTGATTAAGTTATTGTAATCAATTAATGTTTTTTTGCTCTGTTTTGATAATTAATGAGTTAAGGGTTTAAATTCAAAGGGAGGAATATTTTTATATCAGTCATGGTAAATTAATAGTTATTGGGTCAATTGTAAGTAAATATAGATTGTAAAAATAATAGAGACTTTCTTTGTTCCACCTCCACTCTGTATACTATTCGACTTCCCTGCTGGTTTGGCAAAGACCACGAGAACCTATTCAGGCGACAGAAGGATGGTGGTTTGAAGACATACGCCTCCTCCCTTCGCCTTAAATTGGTTGCAGCACCCTCTCAACCCTCTCAAGAGGCAGCTGCTTCTTGCTCTAGTGAGAACGTTTCTAAGGTTACTCTACATAATAGTTTCTCTGTCTTGGAAACTTTATCAGACACTCATTTTGGTGACCCTTCAACTGATGACAATTCTTAGACTTTAGCTAAAGGTGTCCATGTGGTAGAGGTTCACGCTGCCACACGCTCTCCCAAAAGGAAACTTAAGTCACCTAAACTGCCACAGAGACGCCTTCGTGGTTCCTCTGAGGCACTTGACTCTATAGATCTTCCACCTTGTGAGGCAACCATCACTGTGGACTCATCCATAGTTTCCTCTCAATTTCACCAGAAGCGTTCTCGTGGCTTTGATGAATCTCTTGATTCAACAGAAGTTCCTCCTCGCAAGCTTCCTTCGGGATCATCAGAGGGGCGTGAAGTTAATGTGGATGCCACGGATGTTGTGACTTCAAAAGATTCACTTTCTCTTCCGCTTGAGCAGCGGAGTGATTCTACCACCTGTATTATGGATGTTGATGTATCTGCCTGTGTCAGTGATACCACTGCTGTACAGGACAGAACCAATGTAATTGTTTCAAAGAATATCCCATCTCATATACCTTCATCTTCTTCTAACATATCAGATGCTTCAGGGACTCGTCTACGGGTCCCAATTACTGCCCCAAGTACTACTCCTCGGGTTCGCTCTTCTTCTAGTGGCCCAGGATTAGACAAATCTTATTGTTTGAATAAACTCTCAGGTCGAGGTGGTAGTGGGAAGTACCTCTGTGAGACTTCCCAAAAATCAGTACTAAAGTAACACCGTTCAAGGTCCTTCAGTGGAATTGCCGTGGCTTGCGTGCTTCTTGGGAGGAACTGCGCGTTCTTCTCTCTAGCTTCTCTCCTGCATGTGTTTCTCTCCAAGAGACAATGCTTGGGGACTACATTCCTGCCAGTCCTCCAGCATACTCTGCATTTTATTCCAATTCATTTGAAGGGCAGGGTCATCATGGTGGCTCTGCCATCCTAGTTCGCCGAGATATTCCATGCACGAGCCTGGAGCTTGACACTCCGCTCCAGGCTGTTGCAGTTAAGGTTTTTATGGACACTGTATGCAGTCTATACCTTCCTCCCAGTGTTACAGTTGAGAGGGGTGATCTCAACCATCTTGTACGGGACATTCCATTTCCCTTTATTTTATTGGGTGATTTTAATGGTTGTCATCCTCTGTGGGGTGACAGTTCGGTCAACCCCAGGGGTGTTTTATTGGCTTCTTTTATTGAGGATGAGGGATTAGGGGTTTTAAATACGGGAGATGTGACACATTATAATAGCCCTACTGGGACTTTTACCGCCATTGACATTTCCCTTTGCTCACCCAGTGCTCTGTTGGATTTTACTTGGAGAGTGTTGCCTGACTTATATGGCAGTGACCATTTCCCTATACTTTTAGAAGGTAACAGGTACGAACCACAGTCTCGTCTTCCTAGGTGGAAATTAGAGAAGGCTGACTGGCAGTTTTTTAGAGAGCTAACTTCTTCGGTCTCTTCTGTAGCCGATTTCGGTAGCTCTGACGAGGCTGTAACATATTTCACTGATATGCTCCACTCTGCTGCTCTCAACTCTATCCCTAGAACTTCTGGCTACTTTCCCAAACGTCCTGTCCCTTGGTGGTCACCAGTCTGCACCACTGCTGTGCGGGAGAAGCGCGCTGCTTTCTCTCGCCTTCGTCGCAATCGTGGGGACCCAACTCTTTTAGAGGACTTCCGACGGGCAAGGGCTCGGGCTAGACGAGTTTTAAAAGAGGCCCGACGTGCATCTTGGAAGGCCTATGTGTCTTCAATTAATACTAAAACTCCACTCACCCAAGAGTTCAGAAGAGTCTGTAAGATGGCGGGGAAGTTTTCTCCTAGTTCTCCACCTGTACTTAAGGTCAATGGAATTAAGATCATGGATGGTTTGACAGTGGCCAATACCATGGCGGAGGCTTTTGCAAAAGTCTCCAGCCGTGACTCTCGACCTCTGGCTGTCAGGCATGAGTTAAGAGTCAAGGAGCGTACTGTCCTGGATTTCTCAGGGAACGAGAATGAAAGTTATAACCATATATTCACCCTGAGAGACCTGCATTCTGCTCTCTCTCTCTCTGCGGCGACACTTCTCCTAGGCCAGACAACATCCCATATGCAATGTTACGACACTTGGGTGAGGAAGCGATCTCATTTCTTTTAGCTGTATATAACAGAATCTGGCTGGAGGGTGTCTTCCTTCTGGGTGCAGGGTTGCTACCATCCTTCCTTTTCTCAAGCCGGGCAAGGACTCTGGTGTTGCCCTCAATTATCGACCAATTGCCTTGACCTCCTGTCTCTGTAAACTATTTGAAAAGATGGTGAATGTCAGACTGGTATACTTCTTGGAACGGGGTGATTTTCTGTCTCCGTCCCAGTCTGGCTTTCGTAAATACCGTTCCACTACAGATGCTCTGGTCAGGTTGGAAGCTGCTGCATGTGAGGCTTCTGCACGACATCAACACCTTGTCTGTGTATTCTTTGATTTAGAGAAAGCCTATGACACTACATGGCAATAAGGCATCCTGCAGCAACTCCATTTATATGGCCTGCGGGGTCGCCTTCCACGCTTTCTTAAGGAGTTTCTCAGTGGTCGCAGTTTTTCTGTGAGGGTTGGTACAACCCACTCAGCATCTGTTGCACAGGAGGAGGGCGTCCCCCAGGGAAGCGTCCTCAGTGTCACATTGTTTGCAGTAGCAATTAATGCCATTGCCTCATCCCTTCCAGACGGTATAGCTAACTCGATGTACGTTGACGACCTAGCAGTCTGGTTTGCTGCTTCCCGTATGTCAGTGGCGGAGCGGCGCATGCAGCTTGCTCTTGACAGGGTGTCACGTTGGACTGATTCTCATGGGTTTCGATTTTCTCCTTCCAAGACAGTTGCTATGCACTTCTGCCGCATCCGAGGCATCCACCCGGATCCGGACTTATTCATGTATGGTCATCGGATACGATGTGTCGAGGAGACTCGCTTTTTGGGTCTCCTTTTAGACAAACGTTTGACTTGGGTTCCCCACTTACGTACACTTAAGGTCTTTTGCCTCAAGGCTCTTAACCTGTTGAGGGTCCTGAGCCATACATCCTGGGGGGATGATCGGGCCACCCTCCTCCGCCTATACCATGTTGTTATTAGGTCAAAACTCGACTATGGGTGTGAGGTGTACTCTTCTGCCACCGATGCCCGTCTCAGAGTTTTAGACCCTGTTCATCATGCTGGAGTACGTCTGGCGACCGGAGCCTTCAGGTCGTCCCAAATCCCCAGTCTCCTGGTGGACGCTAATGAGCCACCTCTTGATCTCCGTCGCCAGTCCTTGATGGTTCGTTGTTGGCATCGATTACATCGACTTCCTGACACCCTACCTTGCTTGGCGGTGTCATCTGATATCATGTCTCAGTACTACCTTTTACATTCTCGTGCACCATGGCCCTTTGGCTTCCGGGTCAGAAAGGCTATGGAGGAGATGGGCATAGATGACTTTCAGATTTGTCCTGTGAGGGTCCCCAGGGTGGCTCCATGGCTTCTTCCAGAAGTTTTCCCCTGCACCTGCTTTACAGACAAGAAGGAATTTCTTCCTCCTCCAGTGGCTCGTTCCCTCTTTTTAGAACATGCCTTCACTCACAGGGAATCCCTCCCTGTGTACACTGATGGGTCAAAGTCTGATGCTGGAGTTGGCTTTGGAGTTGTCTTTCCTGACTTTTGCCGTGGAGGCAGGCTCCTTTCTGTCATGTTCATTTTTACTGCGGAGCTCTCGGCCATTTTATATGCCCTCCAAGTGATTTTTACTCTCCCTCAGCCTTCGTTTACTATTTTTAGCGATTCCTGTAGTGCCTTGCAGGCCTTGTGCAATTTTAACTCTACCCATCCCCTGGTGTTGGCCATTCTTGAGTGGCTTGTCCTCCTGGGTCGTCGTGGCCGCAAAGTCACTTTTTGTTGGGTCCCGGCCCATGTGGGTGTTGATGGGAATGAGCGGGCTGACGCCCTGGCTAAGGCTGTGGTCTCCAATTCCCGGCCTCCTGCCAGGTGTCATCCTGTTCCTGCAGTGGACCTTCGACCCTACATAGATGCTACCGTTCGTTCCTGCTGGCAGGACAGATGGGATGCCATCGGGGCTAACAAGCTCCGTGACATCCGCCAGCGCCTTGGATTGTGGAGCTACAGTGGCATGTCCCGCCAGTGGGAGACGGCTCTTGTCCGTCTCCGCATTGGCCACACATTATTGACTCATGGCTTTTTAATGGAGAGGGCTCACCCTCCCTACTGTGATGATTGTCTGGTCCCTTTGACAGTACGGCATCTTATTGTCGAGTGTCCCAGCCTTGGGGACCTTCGTCGTAGGTACCTCTCCGAGTACCGGAAGGGTGACGGTTCTTACAGTCTCTTCCAGGTGCTCGGGGAGGAGGCTTGTTGTGTGGCAGGGAACACCCTCTCCTATGTGGAGGAGGCTGGCCTTCTCCACAAATTGTGAATTTTATTGTATTTATGGCTATTAATTTTTAGGTAGTTAAAGTTTAATGTTTCTTTCGTTAATATTTCAATTCTTGTATATATCTAACTTAAATAGGTTATTTCATTGATATATGATCTTTTGGAAGACGTGGGTTTTATTCATGCTGCTTCTCCCTTTTGAGGTAGTGAAAATTATTTAATTTTTGTACATATTTTATTAATGATGTAGATGACCTTTATATGTTGGGCGGTATATGACCATTGTTGTTGCGCTGCCAGATGCCTAATGGCATCAATAAATCAATCAATCAATCAATCAATCAATCCTCTACACCGACATCAACAATGCCATGGTCTAGGACGTTCTGTGCATTTTATCAATGCAGAACCCATACTCTAAGAGTCTAAGAGATTGTTGGAGAAAACCACCGAGGGAACATTGCTTTGATTGCTTGCGTTGTGGTAGTCGTCGAGGTAATACCACTTGTCCGGGAAAGCCCATTTGTCCTCCTGCTCATCAATCAAATCAAAGCCCATCTGTCCTCCTGCTCATCAATCAAATCAAAACCTTAAAAGCCCGAGTAATACTAGACAATCAAATTCACCAGTTGGGATGATCGAAGGAGTTGTCACCAATCCTCCTCAATGACTAGACCCGACGAGCCTCACTCCAGTCATACATATAATTGTAAATGAAGGAATTTGTACTGCAATGCTAGACACCGGAAGTAACGTAACGTTAATAAGGAAAAGCACTACGAGTAGATTGGGTCTCACTATGGATAAGTCTAAATGTTTAATACAACTAGCAGGAATCACTGGACAACCTTTGAGAGTTCTGGGAATGGTGCATATATGTGGTGTTTTTGTTGTCCAAGCGTCGGCATGGGGTGCCAAGCGGGCTTGGAGCAAGCACTATCTGACGACAAAAACAGACCAGATACGTGGAGCCGAAGAACTGGCTTGCCGAAGGTGCTGAACCAAAATAATAGCCGAAAAATTATCATTTGACGGAATCGTCATATCATAGGAAAGCAATAAAAGGGTTAGTATTAGGAATACACTTTGGCAAGATTTAAAATAACCACAGAGAAGGCCAACTGATCTCCAAATAAAATCATTACAATTATTATATAGGTACCCAACCTCATATCTCGAGTTTAGGTGGAGGGAAAAACAACAACACAAATTGGACACTCTTTATTATTACTGAAAACTTGATGGATATTATACCAACCCTCACATGTTGAAATTTCACCGAAATTGCATGGTTAGGTATATGTTAGGTAAAGAATCAATTAACTGAGTAACCACATTTTTCTTTAATAATAAATATTATTTACATTTAATAATTATGACCTCTGCAGCAGTGTAAACACTGGTAGAAAATTGTAAGTAGGCTACTGGTAAAAAATTGCAAGTTTGATTACATATAAATAATCCTTTAAATTTTGTCTTCCATAATAATATGTACAAAAATTATCCAAGCAGCCTATACCTCCTTAAATAATACTACAACATCTTATTACATCATAATTTTTGTTTATTTGGCACTGATTGCAAGTTGCATGCACTAATTAAGCCAATTCTAATTATCTGTCGGCCATATTAATATGCGTCTTCTATTTAAGCCACTCGATCAACCCGGGTTGGCAACCTGTGTTGCTCCGAAAAACCCGGGATGTATGGTATAAATAGAACACGCCGACCACCAACCCGGGTTGATGTTCCTTTGTTTGTAAACATTGAAGATGACATCACAAGACCCAGCAGAGCAGTTTTTCCCAGTATTGTGCGCGGCACTCGCAGAATTCGATGATGAATCTAGTGATTCCCTACCTGCACATGTTGGTAGTGTAGTTATGGGCTTCGCAGATATGTCACGGTAAGGAAAAGTTGTTTGATACTAGAAAAGGCCTTCACGCTGGACCATAACATTTTTCCACTGTCATCTGTAATCCAGCTTCAACCTCAGGGCATCCAGCTATTTTATTAGTTATTTTTTCTGAATGATGGACTGCATCGAGAGAAATGATTTCCCTCTGCATAAATTGAATGATGGAAATCGGGGTGTTTCACATGAAATTAATTAGAATAGAAGTTGCATTGTGGATAAATTTTTCACCTTAAATTACAAAACAAGTGTGAATAAGAATATTTTTAACATACAGTAATGCAATAGATATATCTCTACTCTGCATAACTTTCATTCAATGCACTTTCAGTCACAAACGTAACCATCTTTTTAGGTGACAGGTTTTTGCACCAGAATCAACTTCCAAGATCATTTGTACCATGATGTTTCACATACCATGTAATAAGGTAAATTTACAGAAGTACTGAGTTCAATATATTGTATATTTTAGTATCATTACCTACTATTTTGGACCATTCTAAGACACTTTTCATCTATGATGTTTCTCTCGGAGATGCCCCGTTTTACAAACATAATTTGGAAATTAGTCTGACCTAACCTAACCTAGACCACAGAAGACTACCGGGATCTTACCTGGGCAAACTACCGGGACCTAACCTGGGCAAACTACCGGGATATAACCGATGTAAACTATCATAAAGTGACCAGGGAAAATTCCCGGGACCTAGCCGGGCCTGGCGCGGCCCTAGCCAAGAACGCAGTACTTCTGTTATTATACCTGTAATAAATCAGATCTTGGGTTGGCCAAAACATCCGCTTTTACAGTTGTTTGCACTACAGTACCACCGGAGTGATGTATAGACTACTGTGCTAATAGTGTTTTGCTCCTGTGTTGCAGAACACATGAAGAAAGTGATCGTTCATTTCCTGGAGACTTATTGGCCATGGATGAAAGAATATTCTTCCAGCATCTTCGTGTTACAAAGTATGCATTTCACTATTTGCTGGAGAAGATAACGAAATATGATGCTCCATCCAGAGTCCATGGCAAAGAAGAGATTCCTGCCATCAAAAGATTATCGTTAACATTATGGGTTTTAGGAAACAAGACAATATTTCGGGAAACTGCAGTTCAGGTTCAAAGGACAATCAGTGCTGTGCATCGTGTGTTTTATGCAACTATTCTTTTAATATGCCAATTAACAGATCAGATAATTAGTTGGCCATCAAATGTTGATGAAACTGAAACAGAATTTTATGAAATTGCAAGATTTCCTATTATTGTTGGAGCTATAGATGCAACTCATAAAAAACTTCAGGCCCCAGAAAAGCAGCAGAAAGATTACTTAGATCGTACAATGACCTACAGTGTCGTGTTGCTCGCAGTGTGTGATGCAAACAAGAAATTTACTCATATATCAACAGGATGTCCTGGAAGTATTCATGATCAGCGATGTTTAGACCTCTCCCACAAGTTAAGTTCTGCTTTTAGAAATCCACCTAATGATTCTTTTCCCAGGCATGAGTTGCATTTAGCTGGTGACTCAGGATTTAAATTAGAAACAAGTTTAATGATTCCATTCAAAGATCTTGGGCACCTAACAAATAAACAGTCCATATCCAATAACAAATTATCAAAGTCTAGAGTCGTAATAGAAAATGCTTTTGGTCTATTGAAGGGTAGGTTTCGATGCCTGAAACATCTGGAGGTTGACATAAACAATGTGACATCAATTATCGTTGCATGTTGCGTAATTCACAACATAGCTAGTATGTTCCCTGATCGATTCCCCTTGCCTGAAGTGTCTGAGGCTTCTGGTGAACCACCTGGTGTAGAGTGTCCCATGAAAATCCTTACCAGAGGGCAACAGAAAAAAGAAATCACAATTGTAATAATTTGCATTAAGAGTCGTCATTCTAATGTACAGCTCCGGACAGATCAATGGTCCACACCCCATCCATCAGCGACTTGGTTTGGGCCTCGTCGGATCTGGTAACAGTTGCAGGTGGAGGGAGGGGGGATGTTAGTGGGAGAGGAGGCGAGAAATGTGGGCGGAGCTATATAGGAGGGTAACGAATGATCAGGTAGAGAGACGTGTGTCAGGAGGAATGAATGAAGCATACACTGTGAACGGTATCGAATCACCAATAGTATAAAGCAGGGTTCTTTAAACTTTTTCAGTCGTGACTCAGTTTTTACTATGACATCATTCTCGCGACCCATACAGAAAGATCTTTTACAAATGATCAGAATTATCAACCAAAGAAAATACAAGGCCAGAAACTGAAACGTAATATTTATGATTAAAAGGAATTCTAACCAGAATTATAAACACTGCCTCACCTACCCCTCCCTCTCTCTCTCTCTCTCTCTCTCTCTCTCATTCTCTCTCAAGAAGGCTAATATTTGTGCAATGATTTTGTTTTATTGATAATTAAATATATGAATATTCGATTATAAAAATACGTTAGGTGGATTCATGTATGAACTTCATATTTATTTTATTGTCACGAACATTATTATTCTATTTTATTCATGTATTTATTTTGTGAGCCTGCGACCCAGTTTGGAGGAATTCGGGACCCGTAGTTTGAAGAATCCTCGTTTAAAGAAGTGCATACTGCATTAACGTAGGTGGATATAGGAGAGAAGAAATGTGATGATTTGAGGCGAGGGTGAGGGGGAAGAGGGTAAGACAAATGAAGGTGATTAGTTGAAAAGTAATAACAAACAAATATAATTAGAATATCTGTTACATTATGTCCTTTAAATAAAGGCACTGTCTTTTGTTCACCATCGTAGTGGGATAGACTACTGAATATATATTATCCTTTGGATATTAGACAGCTATCCCTGTATTCCTTTTATCCCTCATGCTTGCCCCGTAGGGGAGTATTGCCTGTAATGATGTGGGCAATACTTTAAGGGTTTGGGCGCCCCTTCGGCCCCCGCCACTAGCTTATATTTCTTCAACTGTCCCTCCTTTCTTCCTATTTCATTCTTGCTTGCTGTCACACCTCTCTATCACCTTTTCCTGGTGCTAAATGACCTCGCTGTTGCGCCACCTAATATCAATCCAATTCCTCGTGCTTGTAGTCCACCCTATTTATCACCTTCTCCCAAGCCCAGCTGTTTTTTTTTCTTTTTCGGCAGAAGACGGTTTAATTTTCTAACTTTTTAACAATCATATTTGTCAACAAATTCATTAAGCTATTTACCAGGATTTTTTTCTTCTAAATATGCATTTCCTTAAAAATAATCGATGTTAAACTTAAATAGGCGCCGCTATATGGCGTTTTCAATAAACTTGGTCTAATTTTATGCATAGGCTATTATATTACAGTATCTCTTAAGTAACTGGCAACCTTACACATCATCCCTACTGTCTTATCCCTCTCTCGCTTGCCCTTCCCTTCTTTCTTACCGTTTATCTTTTCTTTCTCATATTTTTAACCTTCTCATTCGTTCTTAAAAAGTTTTAATGACATAGGCCTTTCTCCCTTATCACTTATAGTCCAATTATATGATTCGAAAAACTGCGGCTGAGATTATGTTGTTGATCACATTTTAGTTCTCAATATGTAGAGGTTAATTGATTGATATTAGGCGCCGCAACAGCGAGGTCATATAGCGCCAGAAAACGGTGATAGAGAGGCGAGACAGCAAGAAGGAAGGAAGTAGAAAGAAAAGAGTGGTAGTTGAAAAACTAAAAGTATCTTCACTCTGTTGGTGCTGTGAAGCTGCAGAAGACATTGTAAAAAGATATTAGTGTTTAAATTTCTTTGTTGTTTTTTTATAGCAATAATACTCTAGATGGTGATATAAGGAAAAGATTACCTGTATATATTTGTAGTTAAACCAGGATTTAGCCTTGTAGAATAGGTACAAGTTTGAGGTTAATTAAGCAGGAGTAAATTTTACGAGTCTGTTACAACAATCATGCTACTGTAACCCAGGCTCATGCCATTACACCCATCAGTGGGATTATATGGGCCATGGATGATACTGTTGTATAATTGGAAAAGGCAACTATGGATATATATCAGCTGGTAGTGGAGGTGAGGGGCTTCAATTGTCAATTTGTAAGTATAGGTAGGTCTGAAGCAGTGTACTCTCTAATAATGGTGAAACAAAGAAATGACAACAAGCCAAATTATTTATGTGCACTGTATTATGTCCCCACAAAAATGGAGAAGAACATGCATTATAAACCAAAACAAAATTTTTAGTTCCTCTTCAGAAACACAAGCCCATACACCAAAGTCATATTTTAATTAAGTAGAACGTTTTAAAGGAAAGTAACACCATACCGGTACATACATTGCAAGCTTCGGACATCATCTTTACTGACTTCTAGTACCGGTATAACATATTCCACCTCGATAGTGACTGGCTCATCGACAGGGTTATCATCAGTTGTGTCTGGAGGAGGTACACGCACTACCACTCACTCTTTAAATATGTAATTGGATAACCATTTTTGTCCATGATAATATATCATCCAAATGAATGCACAAGCAATTTCTTATTATAATGGACAGAAAAAGTACATGTTAATTGCTGAGAATTACTTGTATAATGCTGTAAATACCTATCTATTCTTAAAATGATGGTCAACAATGATGTGCCAGTTCCAAGTGGTCCATCATCAGCACCATGTTAGAGTTATACTGGCATTAAAGTAATTAGAAAATTGCACTATTACTTTAGACATGAGAGAAGGAAGCCCAGTTACTTCAAACTTTTGTAGTCTCATTACATAATGCTTTACAGCTACGGCACAGTACTTCAACAGCTGTAAATGATGTAAAAAATGATTATGCACAACCATTTCATTGAACAGATTGCAATATAGAGTTATATAATACCAGTACTATATACACAAAACTACTAGACACTATTTATACCTTCATGCCGTTGTACTAAACCAGGGTGTCTAAAATGCTGATAAGCAATAACAAATGCCCTTTTATTGGACTGCAAAGGGCAGAAAGGACACTTAAACCTGTAATTGAAAGTAACAACTGTAGACAGAATATATTCGTAAGGTCATTCAACAATATATAATAGAGGCAATAGAAACACTACTGTATTAAAATACTGTGGCTTAAAGGAAATAGAAAAAGATGACCAAAGTAAAATGTACACATCAAATAATTCCATGTTCTACTTGAAGTTTGAAGTTTGATGGGTAATATTAGTAAACAATCCATAAAATATTTCATATTGGTAAACAATCCATAAAATATTTAATATTGGTAAATAATCCATAAATCATTTAATACTTTTCTGTTCTAGAATCAGCCAGAGCTGACCCAAGCTAGCTGAGCTGGACTTGACCAAACTACTGGGACCTAACCTGGGCAAATTACTAAATTCTAACCAAGGCAGACTACTGGGACTTAACTTTGACAGACAACAGTGTGTGGAGCCTTTTAAATTAAGTTATTAGAGGGTCAAGCATGGTCAAAATGCATTGGTGCCCTTTCATTTCATCATAAATAAAGGGAATAATGGAATTCAAATCAAGAGGTATAAAAATGCGGCACATTCTTCAATAATATTTCCAGGTTACTCTACCCACAATTTGGTGTCCAGTATTTCAATCAACAATTTTCATAACATGTCAGGCTGATATTAGCATGGAATAACTGTAGTCACAGGAAGAGGAACATCTCTTCTTCAGTCCAGCACCACCCTGTTGAGTTGGCTGTGACTGGCTGTGCAAAATAATAGACATTTTCCTCAAATGCTACTGATTAGGGTACTCATGCCACTTCAAAATCATATTTCCTTTATGTATTTTGAAGATCACGTCTCATGTTATGTTAAAATGCCATATATATTTTCCGTCCCGCGACGCTGAATGTTGCCAGATACTTCCAGAAAAATAATACACCACAACGGAATCTAATTCAATCGCTTTGCTCGCGAAAAATTCACTACATCGCGCGCCAGCATGCACGCAATGGTATTAGACCTGGAGCTGACGGAAATTTAAATTACATCTTGAGTACAAAAGGTTTGAGTGTTGGAATCCATTCAGAGTCCATTACAGACCACTCATCGGTGATTTTTAAGTTGTCCAGTTGGTGAGTTTGGTAAGGGGAGCTCCTTGAACTGCCCCCCAAAATCAGTTTAAATTACATTTTGGAGTACATCAACCAGACTGGTGCCAAAAGTTTTGGTTTTACAGTCTGATTAGGGATATGGCGTTCTTAAGTTGTGAATTTGGTGCTAAGTCCACTAAAGAACGACCTAAAGATGGAGCTATTGTGCAATTTAAATCACATGTTGAGTACATCAATCAAACTTAATGATAACGTTCTTCACACCTCACTGATTGAGAATTCGTAGTTCTTAAGCGACAAATTTGGTGCAAAACCCATTAAAGAATGGCCTAAAGTTGGTGCTATTACCAGCACATTTCAAGTACATGAATGAAACCTAGTGGAATTGTGCTTTACAACTCACTGATCAAGAATGGTTAATTCCTAAAAGACAAATTTGGTGCAAAACTATTTTAAGAATGGGATAAAGGGCCACATAAACAACTTTGTTTCCGTCAGTTTAATAACCATCAACTTTCTGATTGCTTAAAAAAGTATTTATGAAAATATGAAGTCACTGTATACTGGATATGTAAAAAATCCTAAATTACATTCATTTGCTTATGAGTGAATCAGAGAAAAAATTTCTATCGTTGTGTGCTTCTTGTTTGTTTGATAACTTTGGTTTTATTCATAATCACCTGATCTGTCCTCTTCATCATCATCGCCCGAACTGTCCTCTTCATCAGATGATGCAATCTCCATGTCATATTCTGCCTCTTTCTCTATTTCATGTAGTTCCTCTTCCTCTGGGATGAGAGTTTCTGGGAGTTGCTCTCCATCAACCCATACAGGTTTGTACTGGCCATCAACTAACTGCCAGCCATTTTCTTCTGTCGGATGCTGCTCTATGTGACTCTGATCTGCACTGGCCCACAAGTTGGCAACAAATGCTGCTCGCTTTATGTGGGTACTGACCTCATCTTCACATGGTGGGAGTCCACTAGCATCAATACCCCTCAAACTGGAAAACAGATTTTTTCCATATCTCTTAGGTCCATAAGCCTGCATGAACTTCTGATATCTACAGTTGTTAAGGCTGGCGTTTAGCTTAGTTCCATAAACATTGGCTGTAAAGTTCAAGAGGGTTGTTTTCGTGGCATCAGAAACTTGTGTATCTCGTGCCATAACTGTGAAAGCATTCTGGTAGTCTGGTCGTTTTTCAAGTATTTTGAATGGCCTAACTTTACCCTTTCATATGAAAGACAAGGTGTAGCCCGATCCAGTGAAGGAATGAGAGGCTGGTAATGCTTCACAAAGATCTGGTCCAAGCTCCTGAACAATTGCAGTCAAACAGCCGGTTGTTCTTTGCAGCAGTTCCAATATCCATCCAGAGTCGTGACTGAAACTTATTGCAATGGTACAATAATATCACTGCAACATCTGTATCGGATGCCCTGACCACAATGTCGCTATTGGAACAGTCTTTAAATATTGCATGAAGGCAGATCTTTGTGTCAGCCTCTTCGTGGTCATTGCTTAAACTTTCTACTGTGCTGCGTTGGATCACACCCTCTTCTACCTTGAATCGGTAGCAATACCCTGGAACATCTAGGATGACTTCCTTGTGCTTTATAATTTCTGCATAGGAGAGGTCCTGCCATTCATTGGCAAGAAACTGAGGAAGTTGTTTTTTGAATGACCTGGAGTTTAGGGCATCATTCATATCTCATGGCACTCGTCGCTGCTCTGGCCCAGTGATGACAAATGTTCTGTTGTCAGCTCCCCTTCTGTCCCGTTCAGTGTCCTTTATTGATGGTTGTGGATAGTCATCAAAGACAATGTGAATGGATTTGGCTGAACTTCTAAGAATCTGGATAAGAATACTCCTGGCTAGTCCTCCGTAAGTTGGGGGCAAACTTGTTGGCAAGCTGTGAAGTAGAAACTGCCCATCTATGATATGAGCACTTACTTCCACTGGCCTGTCATGGTCTTTCACACTGTTTTCCAAAATTTCAAACAAAGCACTCTTGTTAGTCTTTGCCATCACTTCATCTGGGCTAGCCATGGTCAGAGGTACTGGGGTTAGTGGGTAACGGAGGACATGCCGCATGTCCATGTCAAGTTTCCTATTGGTAGCAAGAACAAGGAGACGACCCATCAGATCACGTGCCCCTTTGAGGGCTGCAACTACATTGTTCCTGGCTCGACGATTGGTTGCAGATTCATCAAATGTTTTCAGCTTTTCCTTCTTGATAGGTCTTTCGAAGTTCAGGGAGTCTTTTTCACACGATTCTATGAATTCCTTGTGCCTGGCTTTCCCTTTTGTTGGTACTCCAAGGAGACTTTGTTGAATTTCTTCATTGGCACCCTTTCCAGTGGTGATGTTGGATAGTGTCTCTGGAGCATGGTTTTTATCAAATGGATTGTTTGTGTTGCAAATGTGGTTGATGATCTTCTGTAGGTCTTCATTGTCTTGTTGAATTCGTCTTGGACGCAGTTCTAGTGTGACATCTTTTGTGATAAGCCCGGTCATTTCTTGAAGTTGAGTGATAAAGGATGCTCTTGTAGCTTTTGTGATAATTCATCGCAGTCTTGCAGAGTAATCATTGGTGAATGAGGTGATTCCTCTCAGGCGAGATGCAGCATCAGCATTGATTGTCTGCTCTAATGCCAATTCAATAGGAATTCTGCTGAAGTCATGTTCTGTTCTCCTCACAGTGAAGCAACCAATGTTGAGGATCTCTCTGAGCCCAGAATGAGTGCATCCATGTTCAGCAAATCCAGTTTTTCCTGTGCAAATTACAGAATAAGCAAGTAGCGGGGATTATTGCAGATGAAGTAGATTTGGCATTGTCATCTGCTCTTGTAGAAGAGCGGAGATGCGGCACACTCCTATCGCTAGAGTCAGATTTCCTATCCTCAGAAAAAATAGTTGTGGAACTCACAGCTGTGAATTTCTGATAGCAGGCCATGTGATAGCCATCTGTCTCAGTAGGACGTTGTGGCAAACTGACAACTACATCATAATACACTGACTTTGCAAACTTGATGTTTTTCACGCCTGTTTTGGGCTGCAGCCTGCACAACACACCAGTTTTTTTTATCAATGGGCAAAATGTCACAACAATCTTTCTTCACAGTCCTTTTCCCAGAAACGTGAAGAATACATCTTCTGACTCCGGGGACATCACTGCTTCCAGTTGGCTCCATTTAAGTGTTTCTGATAGTGGCTGCCTGAAAAAAAAGGGGTTTTATAAGCAAATATTCACCTTAAGGGACATTTGATCCAAAAATATCCTAATGAAATAGAGGGATGTGAAAAACACAATTCCACTAGGTGTTTTAAATGTGCCGGTGTATTATGCAAAACGCAGGACCATGCAGATTCCAGGACGAGAGAGAAAAAGCGATTATAGCGACACCTGTCGGTGCGCAAGTAAAACAGGAGTGTTCAATATTATTAAATATGCATTTTGAATACATTTCAGCTAATTAATTTAATTATTTAATTAATTTAATTATTATTGATTTTCAGGAAAAAAACGGCTCTTTTATCAAATTAATTACTATAAATGACTAATATAAATAAAAAATAAACATAAATTAATTTGGTAAGAAAAGCCGTTTTTAAAGAATAAAATATTAAAAACAATTAAATTAATTAATTAAAATTTATTTTTAATTACAAAACATAATGATATTTAACTTTAAAATGTTTATTTTTTATTTATATTAGTCATTTATAGTAATTAATTTGATAAAAGAGCCGTTTTTTTCCTGAAAATCAATAATAATTAAATTAATTAAATAATTAAATTAATTAGCTGAAATGTATTAAAAATGCATATTTAATAATATTGAACACTCCTGTTTTACTTGCGCACCGACAGGTGTCGCTATAATAGCTTTTTCTCTCTCGTCCTGGAATCTGCATGGTCCTGCGGTTTGCATAATACACCGGTAGTAGCGCCAACTTTAGGCCATTCTTAAATATATTCCAACACTCAAACCTTTTGTATTCAAGATGTAATTTAAATTTCCGTCAGCTCCAGCATTATATGGGGCGTCGCGGGACGAAAGAGGTTCCACGAACATTTTGGAATGTTCTAAATGTTCGCGGAACGACTCTGAAATCAAAGCATTTGCTAGACGCTTCGATCGACGTTGGATTTTTGAAGAGCGACATCGCTCTAAGGCTCCCTTTTGTTCGCCCAAATTCGTTGGAGCGACTTTTGGAGCGCCTTTTCGCAGTACAAGAATCTTCGCGTGTCACCCAGCACGGTGTGTGTGAGCCAGCTGCTATATTCGAGCGTTATATAAGACGGCAGCGTGGGACCTGAGGTCAGTGAGCACGAGGCATCCACACAGCGTGGATTTCTCAGCATCGACAATTGGCGACAATCAGCGTCGAGGGACGGAAAACCGCATGTGGGAGTCGGTCCCTCGACGCTGAATGTTACCAAATAGTTCCAGAAAATCCGACCATCGGCCGATGGTGCGAGCGACAATGGGCGAAATTGGGGTTCGAACGACCTTTCGAACGCCAGTATGGCAGCCGTCGATCGCCTGAGAGGATGGTTCGAGCTCCATCACTCTGCCAGCTAGCGAACGTCTATCGAATGTCACGAATGTCGTTCCCACGAATGGTGGGAACATGCTGCTGCAATGGAAAACATTGCTCGATAACATAGCACGACCTCGGCGACATTGCTCGAATATGTGTAAAGCGCGATTTTTGTCCCCTTAATTTAATATTACTATTTTACTTTACTCTGGGAGGAAAACAGAAACCCACTGCCATTAATAAAACAAAAAGCCACCAGTGTATGCTACTACTCTATCCTATAGCTGTATCAACCTGGTCTGGAAAAAAAACAAGAGACCGATGAGGAACAGGACTTGCCTTGCGAATACCAAAAATAAATCATACAAAGGACAAGTCCAGCTCCTCTCCAGTACTGGGTAAACGCTGCCACCACCAGACCAAAGTTGATCCGAGGAACCAAGTGAACACACACTGGAGGGGTAGCATATCGTTAGCTTATTTAGGCGCGTGAGTAAGCAACCCAGACTACAATTTTAATGGGGGTACGATCAGTGTTGTGAATTGAGAATTAATATCTATATAGGAACACAGTCTATTTGCTAATATCGGTGACGGAAATACTCAACTAATTATAAACCCGTTTATTTAAATACTATCACACCAGTACATTGATATTTATATAATAATACAATAATATTTTCCCCCTCCCTTGTCAATATTTCCTATTACCCGTTCTGTCAACGAGGACAGGAAGAATTCCGTGTCTCGTTAGTTGACAGAGATCTGAACACTCTTAAATCCATATACCAAAAACAATAACAACAATATTTAAAAAAAACTCACATTCTAAACATCAATATCCTAATACATCCTAACATCAATATCCTAATACTATTATTCGAATTGTGAATTGCCAGCAATTATTTAGTATTATTCACCACATGTGTGTCAAGTTGCTCAAGGGTTTGTTAATAAATGGCGGCTTCTCCCAGCTGTTATCACCAAAGCCAGAAGCAGAATGACACAAAAAAACATACATTAGTTACTATGTCCTTACGTGAACACACAATATTTTTCAGTTATTTAATTTCAATCACTGGACTAAGATTTCCGGATATTTTCAGTCTTGCTTTGATTCCGAGGAGAGCATTGGTTATTTTTGTACCCATACGGATACGCAGTTGTCACTTCACTATGTTTAACTGGCTAAAGATTCTTTCAACTTTAGCATTAGAATGGGGAATAATAATCACTGATAAAGCAAACTTAGCCAGTTCATTAAAAGGATTAGTATGCTAATCATCTCTGTAATTATTTACCTTATTCCAGAATAGTACTGTGTCCTTTACTTGAGTCCACCTGACGAGAGTTAGATCATTCTACTGACATTTTATTGTAGTAATCTCTGCCGGCGATAGTTACAGTAGTTCCATTAATGGTATTAATGACTCCTTGACAACACGAAGTGCATTGTCTACTGAAAGTAACGCCATTTTCTGGAAAACTTCAACATTGTTAGGTAGTTTCTGCCGTAACTCCTTCACCACATGAACGATAAACTTTATACATCTGTCTCTCACTGTGTGTTCTTGATCAGTAGGAAAACCTTTCTTTCGCATATTTTCCACTTCTCTCTCGAATTCATAACCTAGGTAAGGTTTGGGGTCCATATAATTTTCAATAACGCTCTCCAAAAGGTCAAACTTGAATGTTGGCAAGGTTATTTTTTCACTACAGACTTCATAAAAATCACTAAGTCATCAAGTAATTTGGTAGGATCTACATCATTTCCCTCAAAAGACTTGTTCACTAGTCTGATATCTTTTAATACTGGGACCCAAAACTTTATATAAGCAAGGTTTTGTGGATCATTATACATTTTGTAAAGCATTTCAGCTGTGTAGCACTTTTCACTGTGTCGTGCAACATCAAAGTGTGTTTTCAGTTCCAATCACTGATCACAAATCCTCTCGACGGCTGTACTTATGGAGAGCCATCGAGTTTGACATGCTTTGATAATTTTTAAAGGATCATGGTTATCATTTGGAAGGTTGTATATAATCTTGTATGTTGAGTGCCTAGACGAAGATCTCGAAAACCAATTGTAGGTTTCAGTTATTACGAAATCCAAGTTCCTTGGCAAGGTCTCTGCTATTGCAGCAGATACAGACAGCTGCAGCAAGTGACACACGCAACGGATTAAAATTAGATTCAGAACCTCTTTTTTCAGCTTCTCATTTACACCATTGTTCACTCCAACCATGACACTCGCATTATCTGTACCAATTCCTCTCAACTTTTTTAGGTCCAATGCAAATTCATTCAGTTCTTTTCAGTGCAGTGACAATGCCCACTGCATTCGATTATTCTAATTCAAAAAGGTTTAGATGTGAAGAAATAATCCTCTCCTTTTCTTCATCATTGTATATTATGGCAATACCCAAATGCTTAATATCACTAACATCAGTTGATTCATCCAACAATAGACTATACTCATTATTTCCAATGCCTTTTCTTAATTCTGACATGAAGTGAGGATACAAGACATTTTTTATAATACCACTACACTTCGATCTCCGTATTTGAATGCGAGCTGCAACACTGCTTTCTGGCAAACATCGTTTGCATCATTCACTTAAATGATCACTACACCTTTTCACCCTCAAATTAAAATAACTGAAGTTCAAATTAAAACATTTAAAGTTTAATTTAAACTACCTGAAGTTTAATTTAAACTACCTGAAGTTTAATTTAAACTGCCTGAAGTTTAATTTAAACTACCTGAAGTTTAATTTAAACGACCTGAAGTTTAATTTAAACTACCTGAAGTTTAATTTAAACTACCTGAAGTTTAATTTAAAACATCTGAAGTTTAATTTAAAACATCTGAAGTTTAATTTAAAAGAACTGAAGTTTTATTAATAATAAGTAAACTCTAAATTAAAATAAAACAAATAATTCAATTAATTGATCGTAGACTAATATCTGTATGTGTGATTTGTAATGTAAAGGAGATTTCCTGTGTACGATTACATAAACAATTAAATAAACATTCACCGATAATTAAACATGATAATAACTGGGATTTCTTTACTGTTCATCAGAAAAATAAAAACAATCACGTGTGATTTACAATAAAATAAATAAATAAAATAAATAGTATACAACATTACATTGCCTTTGTTTGCAGTATTAAACTGAAATATTTAATTGTCATCATACCTAAGATCTTGGATCTGCATTGCACTCGGAAATTTTTTTTGTACACGGTTGGAGGTTTTCAAACACAGCATTGGCGTGATAGCCGATATGGCATTATCAATGCAGCATTCAGTATATTGCAATCTGTATTCTGTGTGTGTCATACTCTCAGGGGAAGTGTTCATCATAGAAGTAGAATTAATTTGCAAGTAATTTCCTTGGTACAGAGCCTATGATACGCTGCTCATTTATTTTTATCTACTGTACAATGAATTCATGAACAAATGAGTTATATTTTGAATTACAATTCACTTACTTTTAATAAAACTTCTGTTCTTTTAAATTAAACTTCAAATGTCTTAAATTAAACTTCAGTTGTTGTAAATTAAACATCAGGTAGTTTAAATTAAACTTCAGATGTTTTAATTTGAACTTCAGTTATTTTAATTTGAGGGTGAAAAGGTGTAGTTGCCATAGATGTATGCTTAGCAACATATAATACAATCTGACCCTCTGCAATCTGTTCCTGACAAGATTTTGTTACAGACTGACACTTTAATGTTGGTTGCCTAGCAGCTGACATAGCTTCTGCATTTTTTATGCGTTTCTTACTTTTGCCAAGATCTTTCAAGTCACTTAACTTTGGAATCAGTACAGACTGACAATACCTGCACTGAGGCACACTGGTTCCGGTACTTTCTTTTTCTCCACACACCAGTCCCGTAACGCCGGGTCCTGTAACCATTTCCCTCGGAACTTCTGCGTATATCAAGACCGCTTTGGCATGGTTAACTATGACTAATGATGAGTTATTTATCACGTTCCTTAACCCCTTAGGACCGACTTTTCAACTTTCATGTAGGCAAATTTTGTTCTTACAGAATGAAAGAGCTTGAATTTACACACCAGGAACTGAAAACGGGAGCCTCCTAGGTGTACGCGTTTGCGTATGACAGAGCGTCAAAGTCCGAAAATAAATAAATAGTATCCCCTGAAACGCATGAAAGAAAACCTCATACGCTCTGCGTACCTCTAAACATGTATATAAACACCTAAATAATGCGTTTAAGTGGTTTTCAATGATAATAAACGTATTTCAGTGTAATTTTGTCTGTCTAGACTCTCCTGGAGTATAGTAGACAGCAGAGAGATACGAGAAACATAAGAAAACACCATGTAGTGGTGAGATATTTCCTTGTTGGCATATGCAGCTGCCAAACACCACTACCACAGTCAAACCTTTTCTCAAGGACGTTAGCTTTCCATCGTTACCAACGCCAGCTCGCTAGCTACTCGCTACAGTTTTTTATAGGTACGTCGACATGTCGGTGATTCGGAGCGAACCATTAATTTTTTTATCACCGATATGTCGGTCAATCGGTCCCAAGGGGTTAATTTGGTCAGCGTGCACGGTACTGCAAGCACTGCAGACGTCCACCTTTATGGACAGCGGTCTGTAAACTGGCCAGGATGAATGATTGAATGAACCTTATGAATGGACAGTGGACAGGTCCAGAACGGAATGGCGAGTAGAAGCACTGTAACAGACTAACGAGGGTTGCCAGCATGCCAGGTGCACGCGTATAATTTTCGAAAATTTTACTTTTTATCATTTTCAGTTTTCATCACAAGAAAAAGAGATTCAATTGGCGAAACTTTTGGAATATTTCTAAATATGTTGAATAATTTCGGAAATGGAATACCAAAATTGGCAAGTGGCAAATAACTCGGTGCCGCGTGCAGCACTGCGGCGTCCAGGGGATGGACGGACGGGAACAGAACGTGTGAGCCCGCTGTCACGGCCCTGTAACCGACAACCAGAACCAGCCCGACAACTAGGCACCAGCTGCTGCCCTTAACTACCCAGTTTGAGCAGCAGTTGCGCATACCAACCAATCATTGACCTGCTGGTATCTCTAGACTGACCAATCCGCTGTCAGTACGGGGTACAAAGCTCCTACATTCGGCTCACCAACGCACTGGCAGTGTTGCCGTTTTGTGGATATTTGTATGCCAGCGTGGTTATATGGTGAAGTCTGGCAACCCTCTGTGGACAAACTCGTCCACGTCCACATCGCCGTGACAACAAACCAATGCACTCTGGTGAATTTTATCCTCCTTGTCCCGTCAGTTCTTGAAGAAACCCATTGAGTCATCATCTTAGCTGCTGTAAGTGTTATTCATATTTGTATTATGCACTGTGTGCGTTGTATTGTAATCGTATATTAGCTAAATGTTTACTGAATACCAACCTCTCCTGCATATTATGATCGTATACCATACACAACATTCCATTTTCTTCCATTTTCTGTCAAAGAGAAATGCGAGGTGAAAATTTCTATTGATGTTAAACATTAAATTTTATAGAACGTGAACCTATCTCAATGTCCTGACAGACATGCGGTACATATACAGGATTGTAATATCACTGACTTTTATAATAAATTACAGGAAATGAAGGACAATGAGGGAGTACATCAATTTAATAACTTTGCTACTTTCGCATTGCAGGTGTTGGCACTACCTACATGCAACAATGCTGCAGAAACTGTTTTCTAAATTAAATTTAATTAAAACAGATACCAGGAACAGGCTCCAGATGCCAGCACTCCAAGCACTGACTGTTCTGTCTGAGTCAGTTAAGTCACAAGAGTGCTGTAATAAATTCCTTCCTTCAGAAGCTACGCTACATTCTCTTCTCACGTAATAGTTGTGCCGTTTCATTTATATTAATACTGTAGGTATGTAATGCTGGCTTATGTTTTCATGGTCTGTATTTATGAAGTCTATTAAAGTACTGTATTACTTTCTGAGGTATATAAACTGACCATTTATATTAACATTATTAATTTACATTGATTTTAATAATCTTTGTAATGTTTGCAAATAATTATATTATTTGTATTACAATAATGAACAAAATTAAAATTTTCGTTATACAAGAAAGCATTTCCCTTATTTATAGTTATGTTATATGTAGTGATATGTATGAGGCAGTGTGTGAAATTACAACGTGGGAAATATACGGATAAACCTGTTGTTATAATGATCTTCGTAGAGTCCATGGACTCGGACGTGTCCTCACCGAGCTCCGTCTTCCTTCTCATTTATCCTTTCCTCTTTTTTTTTAAATTAACGAACCCTTCATATCATCACATTTCATCAAGATAAGTATCGAGATTGTTTGTTCTGGCTGTCATTTCACGTCATCTTTTCCTTCTTTTTATTACCGTTTTTAATGTCTTTTAAATTTACACAGACCCTCCCTCAACATAACACCGTCCCCCACCCCTCAATTTTCACTATTTTTAATAATACAGTTCTTTTTTTAGTGTATTTTATCATCTTTTTAACATTTGTATATCCTTTTTAGTTAAATTCATAGGTTTTATTATCAATTCTTTTTTTCTATATAACTGACCCCTGACACAAGTTAGGGGTTTGTTTACGTTTTATTCCTTCCTGCAGCTGTGCAGACTGTCTCGGTACAGGGGTAAGTTTGTGTTGTATATTTATATTGGTGCTTTATAAACATGTACAGACACACCCCACACAAAACAACATACACATGTACACTAACAATATTCTACACATACTGCTCACTAGTTTTAATACTCTACAACACTGACAATAAAAACACTGGCTGCACACATACCAACACACCAGACTCACTAACACCAGACATCTACACCCACACCTCCATATACACACACCTGTTTGGGAACCTGGGCACCCCTAAGGGCCCTCAAGGGTTAAAGGTGGCTTGCCTCGGCAATCTCCGGGGTGCCCTGTTGCTCCTTATGTTGTGTGGTGACACAGGGGCTCTGATCAACCCTGGCCCCCGCTCCCCAAAGTACCCCTGTCAATTATGCCGACGGACGGTGAAATGGGGCCAGCGGGCCATCCAGTGCGATCGCTGCTGTGAGGTTTCCCAGCATGCAGGCTGGTATCATGTCAGCTGTGTTGGGGGCTTCACGGCTGCGTTCGACGGATTGGAGGGTCGGAGCCTTTCGTGGATCTGCTGGGACTGTGGTGCGCCTAATTTTATCTCCTCCCTTTTTCACTCCCCAATACACTACACCAATAGATTCAGTTTATTAGACACCACCACTTCATCTTCACCACCACCCACAACTGACAACACACCTCCACCATTAGATAGGATCACCCGACGTTTAGGTAGACGCAACAGAGACAATTCCTCCCCTAAACAAAACCGACAGCAAGACATGACTTCCCTTAACTCCGCATCATCCACTCCTCCACTCCCAAACCATTCTACACCCAACCAGACTCTCCATAGTGCACACTCATTCTCCATAACACCAATCACCATCCCCAATAGATCATCCACCCTCACACCCCATTCTACCACTAACACCACACTCGACTCCATCACCCATAAAAAACTGTCTTCCCTTCGTACCCTAATCATTAACTTCCGCAGCATCATAAACAAAAGAGCCGCCTTTCACCAAACCCTCCAGACCTATGACCCCGACATTATTATAGGGACAGAGACCTGGCTCACACCTGACATCCAGGACAGTGAAATCTTCCCGACGGACAGTCCCTATAATATGACCCTACACAGGAAGGACAGAATAGATGATAAACATGGCGGAGTCCTAATTGCGACAAAGCCAGGACTAGTTGCGACCCCAGCCACCGAACTGAACGCGGACTCTGAAATTATATGGACTAAAATACAGATACAGGGCTGCAGGACACTCATTATAGGATCATTTTATCGTCCCCCAAATTCAAACTTAGAATACCTGCAGACCCTTGACGATTGTTTATCTAAAATTGACCCCTCCAAAAATATATGGTTGGCTGGTGACTTTAACCTTCCCGACATAAACTGGACAGCACAGGCGACACTGGACAATTCCACCCATATAAGGCGACTTACTATTACAGAATGATATGAAACTCTTACATGAAAATTTCATTGACATCATTAACACCCACTCACTTACTCAAACAGTACTCGAACCAACACGCACACAAGTCAGTGTAGAAAGACATAATCCTAACATAAGACACGGGGTCACATCCAACATATTTGACTTATTTCTCACAAACAACATTTCCTTAATTACACGGACACGAGTACTACCTGGTCTTAGTGACCATGAGATGGTACTCATTGACGCAAACATCAAGCCAACAACACAAAAACAATTACCCAGGACAATTTACATGTACAATAGAGCTGACATGGGTGGCATTACCCAAGACTTAGTTGAATTTCGTGACTCGTTCCTTGACTCAGACCCAATGGCCAGCTCTGTGGAAACAAACTGGACCAGACTTCGTGACTTTATACGCGACACAATGGACAAACACATACCTACGAAAACCATCACACATAACCGGTCACTACCATGGTACAATAGACAATTAAAAAGACTACACAGAAACAAGGTAAAAGCATACAACAGAGCAAAACGATACAACGATACAGAACACTGGTTAGAATACAAAAATATACAGAAAACACTACAGAAAGAAACTAAATACACATCCACTTTCCTCGCAGACAACACACAAAACCACAAAAAAATCTTCAGCTTTTTTAAAGCACGCAAACAAGACTCGAACGGTATTACAACATTACTACACAACAATTCCTTGGTTACACACCCACAAGACAAAGCCAACGCCCTTAACACACAATTCCAGTCCGTTTTTACCCATGAACATGAACACTTACCAGACATGCCAACACCATCACACCCACCTATCCCTCCCATTCATATAAACACCCAAGGAATTGAGAAACTCTTATCTGAGGTAGACATACACAAAGCGACTGGACCAGACAATATACCCTGAAGGATATTGAGGACTAATGCTAGCGTTCTTGCCCCTGTCCTGCAGGTTATATTCTCACAGACTTTACAGACCGGTGAACTCCCCCAAGACTGGCTTTTGGCAAATGTGACCCCAATTTTTAAATCCGGAGACAGAACCTTTCCCATTAATTATAGACCTATTTCACTTACCTCAGTCCCCTGCAAAATTTAGGACACATTATTCATAGACACATAATGGAACACTTTGATAGACAAAATATACTGACTGACAATCAACACGGTTTTCGGCCTAAATGTTCGTGTGAGACGCAGTTACTGGTAACTACTCATGACATCTTGCAGTCCCTCAATGACACAAAAATTAGACAGGTTGACACCATAGTATTAGACTTTGCCAATGCCTTCGACAAAATCCCTCACCAAAGACTACTACACAAATTAGAATTATATGGCATACAGGGACAACTTCTTCACTGGATTAGAACGTTCTTGAATACCAGAAAGCAACGTGTAGTTCTTGACGACAGTCAGTCTCCATCTGTTCCTGTGACCTCTAGGGTACCCCAGGGAACTGTCCTGGGTCCCCTTCTCTTCCTTTCATACATTAATGACCTCCCACTCTCACTTTCCTCTACCACTAGACTCTTTGCAGACGATAGCTTAGTTTACAGACTGATTAATGATAGGAATGACTGCCTTCGACTACAGGACGACCTAACTGCACTTGAAGACTGGGAAGTCAAGTGGCAGATGACATTTAGACCAGACAAATGCCATCACATCCGTTTTACCCGTGCCCATAATGTCATTCCATATACATACAAACTACACAACACCAACCTCAACACAGTCACTTCCCACACATACTTGGGCGTCCACATCTCAGCGGACATGAGGTGGAACACACACATAGGTAACATCAGGGCCAAAGCTAGTAGGGTCCTGGGGTTCTTGCGCAGGAACCTCAGCAGGTGTAACACAGACACCAAAATTATTGCATATAACACTTTCGTTCGGCCACATTTAGATTATTGCGACACCGTCTGGGACCCACACACTTACAATAATATCAATAAATTAGAGTCCATACAAAACAAGACTGCAAGATGGGCCAGACGTGTTTACAGACACACTACATCAGTCACTTTGCTTAAACAAGACACAAAACTAGACCCATTAGTAACACGAAGACAAATACACAGACAACAGATGATATACAAAATCACAAACAAGTTAGTTGACATAGACAAAGACACATATCTACACCCTACAAGTATACGATCCACTAGAGGCAGCCACAACTTAAAATACCATACATATCAGACAAGCACTGATATATTTAGGCACTCATTCTTTCCCCGCAGCATCCAAGAGTGGAATCATCTCCCATCTCACGTAGTTAATAGCCCCACTTTTGACACATTTAGAAATAGGATCACCAATCATTACCTCCCCAATCCTAATCCCCAACCCACAGTCCCTGACCCAATCCAGCCTTATCCTAACCCTCTTCCTAATCCTACCCTGGATCCCTAAATCCCCCGCACAACCCCCGCATATTATGCCGCCCATGAGCTGCCCTCTGCGGGACCCTAAACTTGAACATAGCGTAGATTATCACCTAATCTGTAGACCTTGTGCCGTTTTCTTTTACAACGACTAACATAAGAAAATGGAGGCAACTTCACGATGAGGAAAACAGACACTACTTTGGCAACACTCGGCCCACAGTGTGTGTAGAAGAGAGTACTGTGGGTCGGATGGGGGAGAGAGAGAGAGTACTGTGGGTGGGAGGGGGAGAGAGAGAGTACTGTGGGTGGGATGGGGAGAGAGAGAGAGTACTGTGGGTGGGAAGGGGGGAGAGAGAGAGAGTACTGTGGGTGGGATGGGGGGAGAGAGAGAGTACTGTGGGTGGGATGGGGGGAGAGAGAGAGTACTGTGGGTGGGATGGGGGGAGAGAGAGAGTACTGTGGGTGGGATGGGGGGAGAGAGAGAGTACTGTGGGTGGGATGGGGGGAGAGAGAGAGTACTGTGGGTGGGATGGGGGGAGAGAGAGAGTACTGTGGGTGGGATGGGGAGAGAGAGAGAGTACTGTGGGTGTGATGGGGAGAGAGAGTACTGTGGGTGGGATGGGGGAGAGAGAGAGTACTGTGGGTGGGATGGGGAGAGAGAGAGTGTACTGTGGGTGGGATGGGGAGAGAGAGAGAGTACTGTGGGTGGGATGGGGAGAGAGAGAGTACTGTGGGTGGGATGGGGAGAGAGAGAGAGAGAGAGAAAGTACTGTGGGTGGGATGGGGAGAGAGAGAGAGAGAGTACTGTGGGTGGGATGGGGAGAGAGAGAGAGAGAGAGAGTACTGTGGGTGTGATGGTGAGAGAGAGAGTACTGTGGGTGGGATGGGAGAGAGAGAGAGAGTACTGAGGGTGGGATGGGGGAGAGAGAGAGTACTGTGGGTGGGATGGGGGAGAGAGAGAGTACTGTGGGTGTGATGGGGGAGAGAGAGAGTACTGTTGGTGTGATGGGGGAGAGAGAGAGTACTGTGGGTGTGATGGGGGAGAGAGAGAGTACTGTGGGTGTGATGGGGGAGAGAGAGAGTACTGTGGGTGTGATGGGGGAGAGAGAGAGTACTGTGGGTGAGATGGGGAAGAGCGGGTTGTTTTATATACTAAACTAGTTGTTTGTATGTAGTGGAATAGCTCAGTCCCCCTCCCACCCTTCATAGAGAACGCCGATCTAAAGGCTACACAAAAAAGCTGGACTGGCAACCGCTTGTCCACACACAGTGTGGTTCCTGCGACAACGCTTCAACTCAGTGAAGACTCAGGCTTCACTCCGTTACTACATACCAGATCTGCTCTACTCTACTCTGATTGTGTTCTCTTATTTGGTGTTATAACTGGTGTAATTCTGTGTCTCTTAACGTCATAATATATTTTTCTTCTATCCATCTATAGCTCCGACGCCTCGCTCCCTCCGGGAACTCCCACCAAGGGGGTGGCCACGGCAGAAGAGTCTCCAGTTTTCCCATTTCCAACACTCCCTCCTCACTTGCTCCATCCCCCCTTCCTCCCTCACACTTCTCGCTCTCACATACTCTTCCACTCTGTTCTGCCATCTAACCGGTGGTCTACCTCTCACACCAGGTGCCACAACTTCACTATCGTACACCACCTTTACAAACTCCACACCTTGCATTCTCTCTACATGTCCAAACCATCTCAGTGTATTACGCTTCACTCTCTCTACCACTCCACACTCAATACCAATTGCCTTCTCACTCATACCACATCTCTCATACCCACTCATTATTTTCTCCATCCCACCTAGTAAGTCCACATACTCCTCTCAAGTAACCCATTTCCACAGCACCTATTCTCGAATGATGAGCCCTACTCCATGTCCATGTCTCCGACGCATATGTCAGTGTTGGCAGGAAAATACTATTTTTCAGTCCCTTTTTCACTTCCATACTCACACTCCTACCCTTCATAATCCTCCCCAGTGATCCTATGACCTGTCTGCCCCTCATTGCTCTCTCCCTGATTTCTCCTTCCATACTTCCTTGTTTACACAGAACTGTTCCCAGGTACTTGAATTCCCTCACCACCTCTATCCTCTCACCCCCTAAGGTTATCTCACATTTCGTCCCAGTTGGTACAGCCACTCTATAGGGTGTAGCAAAGTCAATTACTTCTGTTTTGGTCCTCTCAAATACCTTCACCTTACTCTTACCAACATTTACCTTCAGTTTTCTTCGTTTATACACGGACTGAAACTCATCCACCACCCTTTGTAACTCCCTTTCATTCTTAGCCATCAACACATTGACATCCGCAAATAAACTTGCCACCAAGGACCAATTTGCTTCATTCAGCCTCAATTTCACCAATAGGCCATTCCCTATGGCTTTCATCTCTCTCATACAACCATCCATATATATATTGAACAGCCATGGTGACATAACACATCCCTGTCTCAGCCCTACGTTAATATTAAAACTCTCACTTAGATCACCCTCTACCCGCACACATGCTGTTGCCTCTGCATAAAAGGCCTCAGTGCCTTTCAGCAAAGACCCCCCAACACCATAAATTCTCAACACCTCTGACATAGCTTTCCTATCAACTCTATCGTATGCCTTCTCCAAGTCCATGAAGGCAGCATACTTTCTACCCTTCCCAATATATTTCTCCACTATTGATTTTAATGCAAATATTTGGTCCACACATCCTCTACCCTTTCTGAACCCTCCCTGCTCCTCACTAACTTTATTCCCTGTTACTTCAACCAGTCTTTCAGTAAGAACCTTCCCATACACCTTCCCCGGTACACTAAGAAGGCTTATTCCCCTATAGCTACCACACTCATCCTTACTCCCCTTCCCCTTATACAAAGGTACAATCATGGCTCTCCTCCAATCCTCTGGCACCTTTTCCTACCTCCAAGCCAATGTGCATATAAGCAACATCCATTCCACCACTACCTCCCCCCCACACTTTAACATTTCAGCAGTTATCCCATCCACCCCCGGGTTCCTTTCTCATCTTCAACTTTCCTATTGCTTTCCTAACCTCTTCCCATCCTAATTCTCCCTGTACATCCTGTCGTCTACCACCTACCTCCATCCCCATGCAAGTCACCACCGCCTCCCCTCCCGTCCCTCCATTCATCAACCGATCAAAATGCCTCTTCCACACTTCTTTCACTTCTACTTACAGTAACTACATCCTCTCTCTTCATTCTCACGCTTCCAAACTTTCCTTCTCCTCTATCTCTTTTGACTTCCTTCCAGAATAATTTCTTGTTCCCTTTAAACTTTTCACTCAGTTTCATACCAAACTCCTCACCCACTCTCCTCTTACTCTCACTCACCATCCTTTTCACGTGTCTCTTACATACATTATAGTCTCTCTTCCATCTCTCTTTCCCTTTCTGTGACACATTCCTCTGTAATGTTTTCCTATATGCGTTCCTTTTCTTCTCTACGGCATCTTTCACTTCTTCTGACCAGCAAGCACTCCCTTTCTTGCCCCTCTTCTCTGTCTTATATCCCACTACCTCTGCTGCTGTCCTCAATACTATTTTCTTAAAAATTTCATACACAGCATTTACTCCCACTCCCTCCCCTATCCCCATCCTTCCATCCCCCAGCACCTCACTCACCCTCCTCTTATATTCCTCCCTATACTCTGCTACATCTAATTTCCCACTAGCCACCTCCCATCTTGTTTCTCACCCCTTCATCCCTTATACTATATTCCCACTTAACCCTAACCTTCATCCTTACCAACACCGCAAAATGGTCGGAGCATTGGATCATTCCTCTCACCACTTTTGCATCGTACACATCCTTCCTCAACCTTTCATCCACTGCCACATAATCAATCAAACTCTTTAGCTCTCCTCTCTCATCCCTTCTCCTCCATGTATACCTGTGGATCACCTTGTGCTGAAAAAAGGTGTTTGCCAAGAACAACTCCCTCTCAGCACAGACATCCACCAGATACTCACCATTCTCATTTGTTCCTTACTCACAATATTCCCCACTTCCTCACCTCCCATCTTTCCATTCATGTCTCCCATCATCACCACTCTCCTTCCATTATCAATCCCTTTCAGACATGCATTCAACTCCTCCCAAAACACTCATCTTCTCTCTCCCCGTCTTACTCTTTTCTTCCACTGGTACATATGCACACACACACGCATACTTCACCATGCCAATCTTTTCAGTCATCCATACTATCCTTGACCCATTCCACTCATGTCCATCCACTCCCTTCCACACCCACGGAGACACCAACAGCGCACACCCTTCCTTCCCTCTTCCTTTACTCTTTTCATTCATACCCGTCCATACTACTCCTCTCTCCATTCCCTCCCACAGTCCACTCTCCCTTCCCTCCTTACACTCAACCACTCCACATCCTTTCACATGCGTCTCCGTCACTCCCATCACATCCACTCTTCCTTTCTTGAAACATTTTACAATCTCTCGCCTCTTAGTCCCATCTGTCATTCCATTCAGTTACCACTCTCATACTATCTCTCTTCCCCCCTCCCTCTACAGGGCAGCGCGGAGACTCCCCCCCGCCAGTAGCCATAGCTGTCCACTCCCCCAATGGGGGGGCCACTGATGGCTGGCAAGGCCAATGCAGTGCTCATTCCCGGAGGGACACGGGCCGTCGGCATTGTCAAAAGCTAAAAACACGGTCACAAATTGAAAAAATTATTACAAAATATAGAAACACGCAATAAAAAAAATTAAAATCTTAAAACACTAAAATACAATAAAAACCTTAAAACCTATATGTGGGGTCAGCTAGGACTCACCCTCACACCGCCTTCCCCTTTGGCACCACCTCCTGAATGGATAAAATGAAGATAAAATAAGGAGGTGTACCCCCGAGGTGACCGCTTGGAGGCGGGGTAAGACTTACCTACCCTTCCTAGGGAGGGATAGGTCACCGAGATTGTTGCTCTTCCCAATACCGACAGATGTTGCTCTGTGCAGCAGCACATATCACAACCTCATTGGTTACGATACTGCGACTGCGCAATTGTAAAATATTGTAATTATAAATGGAATAATGGGTTAACTTTTGTTAAATGGCTAATTAATTTTTAATTTGGTGATCGTAATAATATACATAGTAAATTAATTTGTCATTTGTTTTCATTATTCTTTTCTGGGCAAACATCCATTGAGGGATTGGAGTGAGGTTCCCTTTCTTCATTTCATTAGTTGTAATTCCATTGACTACAGTAACATACCTACCAGAGTTATAACTCAAGCTTGTTCACAACCTCGGATCTTCCCTTAAACATAAACAAGCCATACCTGGGGTTGTAACAAGATGTGGGGGCCTGTCCGGGAGGTTTCACTCTAATAATTGCATTTCTATTTTGATCTGTAACTTAAGTTGTTTATTGCTTAAGTATTCACTTTATTCTTGGCTTAATTTGGTTTATTTGTGCAGTATTCATGTTTAAAATTAATTATAGTCATCCAATTCCCCTCAGTGGATGAAGCATTCAATAGTTTGAGCAGAGATGGTATTGTAGCAATCTTTCCTACATCAGCTATAAAGCTTCACTCGCACTTGGCGATAATATTCCTGTTTTGTTCAAATGAACCGTGCCTTATTGTCAGACTCCTAGAGCTCACACCTTAATCTTACCCATCATTGCTGTGCAGTGTCTAAGACCGTAGTATTTTACATCTTTTCATTCATTGCACCGGGAGACATAAGGGCTCTATCTCTTTTAATCATTGTCCTGGTTACCATAAGGAAAACGTGGGGCGCTTATGGAGAGATCCGCTTAGTTGTCATATCAATAAGTCCTCTCTGTCACATCCGTGACCGTAGGCCTACCTACTTACCCTACTCTGTTTTGAACTAATCATCTTTTATCACATGTGATCACATTTTACTCAAAACATTTCATTATCGTGATTCATTCACCTTGTCTACGTGATATTTTATTGTTGCACACTTCAACATGTCATTTAATGTTAAGAGATTTGAACATGACCATGTCAGTGGACTTGACCAATTTAAATATGCCAATAAGGACGAAATTACTTATCTTCTGTGTGTGTGTGCTTTTTTTTTTTTTTTTTTTTTAATGTTCCGACACTGGACATAGGCTTCATCAAGCCCATTACAGTGGCCCAGGTCAACTGCTACTCTCACACACACCACGTCACGACTACCATATAAGAGTTCCTCTACCCATGATCAACGTGCAAAACTCGTCCTAAATCATTTGTTTAACTCTGGCATATTACAAGAAACTGATCTGTACTGGGAAGATTCAACCGAGGAATGAGCTAGTACTCGACAAACAGAGACAGGCCATATGGTTATTTCCGAGATACTACAACTTCAGCTTGAACTGGAAGATAAGAGAAATGCAGAAAAAGAAAACGAACGAGAAGGAAAAGAAAAAAGAACGAGAAGAGAGAGAAAAAGACTGACAACATTAACTCCAACTAGCTCATCCTCAGCTTCAAAATGTTACAGCTGGAGATAGGACTCTTCATGAGTTTGATCTCGCCAGAAACCTTAAACTCGTTCCTGCTTTTAGAGTCTGATCCAGATGGATATTTTGAATTGTTTGAAAATACAGCTGTACATTTAAACTGGCCAGAAGTGGCTACTGCAACCTAAGTTGACTGGAAAGGCTGTACAGACTTATCTGGCACTCCCAAAAGACGCAGACTACGAGTCCATAAAGCAAGGCATTCTTGATGCATATTCTATCACGGTGGAAGGATATAGGCAAGCATTCCGTGATTATGTCAAAACTTCAGTGACTACCTATTTTGAATTAATTACAGAAAAATTCAAACGGTTCGATCAGTGGTTGAAAAAGGCTGAGACAGCCACCTTCGAGGAACTCAGAAATCTTGTTGTTTTGGAGGAATTCAATAGGCGTGTGCCTCATCACGTCATGGTGTACATTGCAGACAAGGAGGAAACTAATCCTATAAAGGCCGCCAAATTGGTAGATAAATAATCCCTCCTGAACAAAGCTGTAGAGAATCCCCGTGGACAGCGAAAAGTGTTAAACCCCTCTTCAGACACCACAGTGACCTCTTCTACGTTTCGCCCCGTAGGATCTACGGTAAATACACCCACTCCCTTGTATTGCTATTATTGTAAGAAGGAAGGACACAGTAAAATTTTGTAAGGATCCCAAGTGTCGTCAATCCAAGTTTTACGTACCTTTCACCAACCCCAGTGTAGTACCAAACTCAACATTCACCAACTCTAAATTAACTTTCGAACCCCCAAAGAAACCTGTTGCTCCTATAGTCAACGTAAATTCTGGAGATGACCCCTTTGCAGCATTTAAAACTTGTGGTACCATTGCTCTAACTAGTGACTCCCCTAAAGTACCAATTAAGATCCTCAGAGATACAAGTGCTTCTCAAAGTTTGATGGTCCGAAAATGCTTGCCAGATGTAAAAGGGAATGTCACTGGTGATAAAGTTTTACTACGGCCACTCTCCTCTGTCCTATATACAGTTGAACTGGCTAAGGTACATCTTGAGAGTGACTTGGTAGTGGGAGATGTGAAGGTGGGATTGGTTGATACCTTACCATTAAGTGATGTAAACTTTATTCTAGGTAATGACTTAGCAGGTGGATTAGTGGTACCCAATGTGTTGGTCCGAAGCACTCCAATGAACATCTCTCCGACTACTGCCCTCGACAAGGAACAACCTGATTTATTTCCAGTATGTGTGGTAACTCGTTCTCAGGCACGAGCCGAAGACTACTGTGATGCGGCAAGTAATAATTCTCTAGTTGATTTTGGTTCACAATCCCTGTCAAAAGTAATTCTAATCACAGCACAAGCTCAGGATGAGACTCTCAAATTTTGTCGTAGTCAAGCTGTGAATACATTGAAGGACGTTGTGAAAACTCCTGGATTTTATTATGAGGACAGCGTATTTATGTGCCTTTATAGATCACCTCGCTTGTCTTCAGCTGATGTCAGGGCAAATATCACACTGGTAGTTGTTCCTTGCACCTTAAGGCAATCTTTGTTAGAATTAAGTCATGATGGTATAAACGGCCACTTTGGTGTGTATAAAACCTATCATAAGCTTTTAGGTAATTTCTACTGGCCCAACATGAAAAATTATATAAAAATGTTTGTACAGTCTTGTCATATATGTCAAATGGTAGGAAAGGCAAACCATCCCATCCCACCAGTCCCTCTCCAGCCTATACCTGAAACATCTGAACCAATCGAACGTATCATCATATATTGTGTGGGACCCTTACCACGCACCAAGAATGGAAATCAGTATATTCTAACCCTTATGTGTCCCACCACTCGTTACCCTGAGGCTTTCCCTTTGAAGAACATCTGTGCAATGACCATAGTCACCCATCTTAATCATATGTTCACTCGGGTTGGCATCCCTAAAGTTATTCAATCGGACAGAGGTTCCAATTTTACTAGTATATTATTCACGGAGGTACTTGACGAACTTGGTATCCAGCAACAGTTGTCCAGTGCATATCATCCAGAATCCCAAGGTGTATTAGAGCGTTGGCATCAAACAATAAAGACCATGATAATAAAATGTTGTCTCGAACATGAACGAGATTGGGATGATTCTCTGCAGTACTTGTTGTTTGCTCTTCGAGAAGCTAAACAGGAAAGTTTTGGTTTTTCTCCCTTTCAACTATTGTATGGTCGACAAGTACGAGGTCCCTTAAGAGTTGTGAAGGACAAATGATTAAACAAAAATTCCACCACTAGGGAAATTGTCTCAAACTACCTAGCTAACTTACGAGCTGTACTCTCTGAAATATGTACAGTCGGCAAAAAAAGTTTCGTTACCATCCTTTTAACAGTGTGATGTAATGTTGGTAGGCCTGACTGGTGAGTCAGGTGTGGCGCGAGCATGGCGGTAGTATAGGTGGAGTCGCCATGGCTCACTAATCCAGAGGAGTAAATTGAAGCCGCCGAACTGTCATTTTCGGCGCCTTTAATATGGCGGACACCAAGATATGTTTCAGTTAAAGTGGACTTCTGACCTGACATACAAAGGTATGCGCCATCTTGAAGGCGCCAGAAATGACAGATTGGTGGCTTCACAAATCAGGTCCTACTGGCGCCTCCACCTATACTACCTCCATGGTTGCGAGTGTCATATATACCTCTGTCACCCTCCCGGACCCCTCAGTGTCTATTGGTCAGGCAAGTAGGAATGACGTACTTTTACCCAGTGCTACTTCTTCTGGGTATTTCAAGGTTATTCTTGTTCTAAAATACTCAAACGTATTTCTTTATGTTTAATGATGAATAGTTAAATAGTAATAGTTCTTGAACACTCAAAATTTAATTTAATATCAGTTAAACTTTTGATATAAAAAGAAAGGGAATGCCTTGTGCTAAGTTGTCATTGCCACGGCCCGCGAGGCACAGCTGCTCAGACGGCGGAGTACCAACCCTGACGCGCTTATCGATGTTAAAATTAACGTAGGGGTGGTAACGAAACTTTTTTTGCCGACTGTACTTATGCCCAATAAAACTTGGAGACAGCTCAGGTAAAGATGAAAAGAAACTTTGATAAAAAATCCAAAGAACGAACTTTTAAAGTAGGTGACAAGGTTCTAGCTTTCATTCCTACCCAATCAAACCCTTTGTCAGCTAAATTTTCTGGCCCATACAAGGTTGAACGAGTTCTCCAACATAACAACTATGTAATCAACACTCCTGATGGAAGAAAATCCCAACAATTAATTCATGTAAATCGCCTAAAGAAATATAACGTACGATCTGATGAGGAGCAAAATTCTAATGTCATATTATGCATCAATAGTAATACTCGTCATGATGGTAATGAAGATCTCATAACAAGTTGGTCATCCCTCAAAAATTTGGAGATAATCTCTAACATTCCTACTCATTTCGACTCACTCAACCTAGAACAACAACAAGAACTAAAGTTTTTCTTCACGGAATATTCCAAACTTTTCAAAGACTTCCCCAAGTGGTGTCCCTACATCGACCACGATATTAAGCTCATCCCTGGTGCTCATCCCATCAGAAAGCCTGCCTAACGGATTGGTCCCAAGCAAATGGAGCTGATGCGCCAGGAAGTGGACTGCCTCCTTCAAAACCACCTGGCCATCCCCAGCTGTTCCCCATGGGCATCACCTTCAATCCTGGTACCAATGAAAGGAGGACGTGTAAGATTTTGTACGGACTATAGGCAAGTTAATCTTCTTACTGCACCTGATGCTTATCCTCATCTACCCCACGTAGATGATCTGACTGACAACGTGGGACAAGCGAAATACGTATCAAAATTAAACTTGCTATAAGGCTATTATCAAGTGCCTCTCACTCCGAATCCCCAACAGATTTCTGCTTTCGTTACTCCTTTTGGGTTATTCGAATATACAGTAATGCCGTTTGGGTTGCGTAATGCACCTAGTATCTTCCAACGAATGGTGAACGGGATCATCGGAAACCTCCCTGGAGTTAGTACCTACCTAGACGATATTCTGATAGTGGCAACGACCTAGACCAACATCATGATAGATTATATAGTGTTTTAAAGTCTTTAACTGACTGGGACTTAACAGTTAACTTGATCAAATCAACCTTTTATTCAGCCTCTGTGACCTATTTAGGACACAATGTGGGTAATGGAGAAGTTAAACCTAAGGCAGCTAATGTAAAAGCTATCCTATCCTTTCCCATCCCAGCTACTAGGAAAGAAGTTCAAAGATTCTTAGGTATGGTTGGTTTCTACAACAGGTTTTGTCCCAACTTTGCTTCCATTTCTACTTCCTGGTAACTGTCTGAGAGCCTTTAATTCCCTTAGAGACTTTTTAACCCATGAATCTGTATTGAAATCTCCTAATTTCTCCTTGCCCTTCATATTGCATGTGGATGCATGTGTGACTGGAACCGGAGCAGTACTGCTGCAACCTCAACCCGATGGAATTCTTCACCCTGTCTGCTACCACTCGTCTCAACTGAAGCCACATCAATGCTCCTATAGTACTGTCGAGAAGGAATTGTTGGGGATCATCAATGCACTCCAGAAGTTTCAGTGTTACCTGTATGGAGTGGAACCCTTGCTCGTCTACACTGACCACAACCCCTTAATATTCCTCCATAGGGTACGACACACCAACCAACGCATTCTACGATGGTCCCTCTTCCTTCAACAATATCCAATCGAAATCCGGCACATCAAGGGTACCGACAACATCCTGGCTGACACCTTGTCTCGAGTTCGCCCATCTACAACCTCTCCATAAGTCTTCTACCCAGAAGCCTTATTCTTTTGGGGGGGGAGGTGTCACGGCCCTGTATATACACTGTGGTCGGTACCACGCCTTGAGGTGGGACCCATCGGAAATACAGCCCTACACCACTGCCCTCTGTTTTACAAGGCCTGACTGAGCGCTGGTTGGCTGGTTTGGGTAGGAGTCATCATCCCAGGTTGGATGTCAATATATACGACATTTACACATTAATAAAGAATTGAAAAGGGTTGAAAGACAAACATCAGTCTTATCCTATAAATTTTCAATGAATTTGTTATAGAATCTCTAATGACCATTGGAAAGTTTGCCATATATATATTGAAAAGGTTTCGAACTATATTAAAGTAATATTGCACTGTTGGACTGTAATGAATGTTAATCATCCAGAGAAAGGTATTCGTCATAGAAACACATATGCCACTTCACTAACAATAAATTATGACAAATACATTTTCTTTACATAATTTTCTTGTATGGCTAAATCTCTGAGACAGTATTCCTGAAAAAACGAGGACAACTGATCAGAGAAACATTCACTGCATTGAAAAACAATACCAGTGCAATGATCGAGGTAACAAAATACTTATTAGAAAAACTAAGCATGAAGTAGTTCTGCCTGGAAAATTTCAGACCGATCAACTGAAAAGTAGATTTGGTAAATACCGTCGACTTGCCGGGTGCATTTAAAATATTTCATTAAGGCAGGTTTATGAGTGTGAAATAAAACTGAGGTTCATATGTGTTCTTAGACTGTCTTTCTATAATGATATAAAACTAAAAAACTTAGAGGAAATAATCTGGCAGTTTGTACAAGGCCAGGACTAGGCAAATTTAGATTCTTTTGCTATTGATATAGACGAAGATGATATAGACAACTGCATGAATCTCCTTCCGGTTATGACATTCCTGCTGGCTGGTTACTGTGTGTATGGGATGGTGATAAGCTGAAGTGTAATGAATGTAAAGACCTACTTAGTTGTCATGAAGCCTAGGAAAATCTACCTGATATCAATACATATGTACAGTCGGCGGCAAAGGTCCTGTCGCCTCACTTACTTCACCGAGGCACGCGATATTCATACACTCGAAATTATTAAGTGTAGTAAACGTGTGTATTTCTCTAGTCCATGAACACTGCTTGTCTCGGTGAAGCAGGTGAGGCGACAGGACATCTGCCGCCGACTGTACAGGGTATCAGTAGAGGAGGACTGATCCAACCAAGTGAATCTGTTAATGTAGTAATGTTCTCCTACATAACCATTAACAAACTCACACAGTGTCCTGCATTTATCAGATCCATGAATCAAACAAATTTGGCAACGGAAATTTCGCTGAATACCCTGGCTGATAATGATGCCTTCTTGCCACTGAACAACTTTGATGCGGGACATGATGTGGAAAAAATACAGAAATTTTTGATATTTGACTCATCAAATGACTTGATGAGCAACTATTGTGTAACCATTAACGAAAACATTAAAAATGACAGAAAAAAAAAAAAAAAAAAGTTGGCAACATTGACATAATAAAGTATATATCTTCCTTCTTTCTCTCTCCACCATCTCTCTCTCTCTCTCTCTCTCTCTCTCTCTCTCTCTCTCTCTCTCTCTCCACCATCCCTGCCTTCCTTTCTTCCTTCTGTGGATCACCTTGTGCTCAAAGAAAGTATTTGATATGAATTCCAGAAATTCATCGTTCTCACTTCCAACCTTTTCATTCATATCCCCCAACACTATTATATATATCTCCTTTCAAGTCTTCCCAAACTGTCGTTCAGCTATTCCCAAAACTTTCTCATTTCCATTCTTCCCATTTTGGTTTGCACCCTTGTACCATTCCATCCATGCCCGGGCGTCCACTCCCTTCTGGACACCAGCACTTTTCATCCGTACCAGCCCATAATTATCACTCCTCCATCCCTTCCCACATCATACTATCCCATCCAGACCCACACTACTCCACCCCACCTCTTAAAATGGTTTTCTGCTACAACACACACATTCACACAACATCTAAAACATTCGACAAATTCTCTTCACCTCATCCACTACCAACGTTTATAGCTTCTACTGTCATGCATATACCACTCACCACCTCTTTCCTCAATCCCTCTGGCCAATTCTGTCCCTCAATCCCCCCGTTCCTTACCTCCCTCTTCACTATATGTTCATACATATACGGAAAGTCTGATATACCTGATAAGAAAATTATTTAGTATACTGTACAACTCTGTTCATACATACGGTAAATCTGTTATTCCTGCTAAATTAATGTAAGGCATTACAGTATAATAATAATAATAATAATAATAATAATAATAATAATAATAATAATAATAATAATAATAATAATAATAATAATATGAATAATAATATGAATAATAATAATAATAACAACAATAATAATAATATGTTCAGTAGCTGACAAAAGTATCCTGCATTTCCCGGTGAAACATTTAGTTTTTGCCTTTTGACTCAGGCTGAGACGACCTCGTATACAAAACGGAAATTTTGACTACAAAGAAACTGTCATATTTATTATGACAACAACTGACATCAATGCCTTCTCTGTCTCCTCTTACTTTATCTTCAGTTACGTACCAAAGGTGTATACTTATACAACGACCTCATTTGTTCTCGTGTGAAGGTTTGTAAGTTACCATATGTAAAATATTATACCAGTTGTTACTATAGAAAAACTGCTGTAACGAAAATATTTTGCATATGTAAAAACAAATTAAATTATGCAAATGATATTGTGAAATATGTACAGTAATTACTTTCATACGACGGTTTTCGGACAAATTATGTCAACGCAGTTGTGTAGTGTTCCTTTAACATATGTGGTGCTGTCCTACAGTAAGCTGTATAAAATGGGAGTAGACTTCAAAGTTAAAACTTTAATATTACGTTGGTACTTCAAAATAGAAAGAAGGAGTAAACACTTTATAAGTAATAACTAGGCAGCACCATTTATATTTCAACATTAAGGAGGTAGTACAGTGTTGGTAATTATGGAGCAAATTATTCCTCCAAACTATTTCAAGCAACAGGTCACCATTATTTTTGTCAATCTGGTCATGTTTCCTGACATACTTTTAAGGAATCAATACACTTTAATGAACCAAAAGTATACTATTCCCTTAAGCTACATATCAATAAACTAAATGGGAGTAAGAGCAACGAACATTTGTCGTACTTGTCAACACATTCCTAAGATAATAAGTATTCGTATAATGTCGTATAAGTTTTCTGTAAATCTAGTTTCGAATGATGAGACTATTTATTAATATCCATAATTTTCTTCATAGAGCGTAACAATTGTGATTCTATTAGAGTTACGGCCCTGTGTTACAATGATATAATAATAACAAGATGCATAATATCTATGCTTATGTTACGGCCCTGTGTTACAATGATATAATAATAACAAGATGCATAATATCTATGCTTATGTTACGGCCCTGTGTTACAATGATATAATAATAACAAGATCCATAATATCTATACTTATGTTACGGCCCTGTGTTACAATGATATAATAATAACAAGATCCATAATATCTATACTTATGTTACGGCCCTGTGTTACAATGACATAATAATAATAACAAGATGTATAATATCTATACTTATGTTCAACACGCAGGGCAACTCCTCTGATGGAAGATAGTGAAAAGGTTAATGAGGGAGTATTACAGTGTTGGTAAATATGGAGCAAATTATTCCCTCAAACTATTCCAAGCAAAAACAAACCACCATTACTTTCGTTAGCATGAATCTGATTCCTGGCATACTTCGAAGGAATCAAAGTGCTCCAATGAACCACAAGTGTCCTATATATACTATCCCATAAAATGCTAATCCCTTAATATAATATACACAACATGGTATGAATCCTTACCTTAACGACAAGAAGAGTTTTGCTGGACAAGCCACTGTAACCTTATGTTCTCTTGGTGACATTAACACTGGTTTGTCGTTCAAGGACACAACACCACCACAACCACCAACACTCCCTTGGTGACATTAACACTGGTTTGTCGTTCACGGACACAACACCACCACAACCACCAACACTCCCTTGGTGACATTAACACTGGTTTGTGGTTCACGGACACAACACCACCACAACCACCAACACTCCCTTGGTGACATTAACACTGGTTTGTCGTTCACGGACACAACACCAACACTCCCTTGGTGACATTAACACTGGTTTGTCGTTCACGGACACAATACCACCACAACCACCAACAATCCCTTGGTGACATTAACACTGGTTTGTCGTTCACGGACACAACACCACCACAACCACCAACACTCCCTTGGTGACATTAACACTGGTTTGTCGTTCACGGGCACAACACCACCACAACCACCAACACTCGTTTGTCGTTCACGGACACACCACCACAACTACCAACACTCCCTTGGTGACATTAACACTGATTTGTCGTTCACGGACACAACACCACCACAACCACCAACACTCCCTTGGTGACATTAACACTGGTTAGTCGTTCACGGACACAACACAACCACCAACACTCCCTTGGTGACATTAACACTGGTTTGTCGTTCACGGGCACAACACCACCACAACCACCAACACTCGTTTGTCGTTCACGGACACACCACCACAACTACCAACACTCCCTTGGTGACATTAAAACTGGTTTGATGTTCACGGACACAACACCACCACAACCACCAACACTCCCTTGGTGACATTAACACTGGTTAGTCGTTCACGGACACAACACAACCACCAACACTCCCTTGGTGACATTAAAACTGGTTTGATGTTCACGGACACAACACCACCACAACCACCAACAATCCCTTGGTGACATTAACACTGGTTTGTCGTTCACAGACACAACACCACCACAACCACCAACACTCATCTTGAGGCTGCACTAGGCTACTTGATAGACAATGCTGTACTACTGTATTGTCTCTGGTATTGTAACACACAGCGCCATCCATTGTACACGTCTGTAACAAAAAGATAAATATTAAACCCTTCTGAATGGATGACAAACATTACAATATCTACATGATCCTAGATTGATATATTAATAAAATATATAATGACCGTAATGTATTTTAGTGATTTAAGTTTATAATATTTCAATGAGATTCTTACACTCAGGAAAAAATAAAACTGTAAAGTTAAAAAAAAATAACTCGCCAAATTCTTTCTATGAAACTCGTCAGCTGCACTTTAGTAGAAATAGTGAGAATAACAATTGCATTACTATTATATATATAGAGTATAAAACATTAATCAGATGTGTTTTTTTAAATATGGAAGGTCATAAGCAGTCACCTCTTCCATAATGCCGTAGTGATGTGGACAATACTTTAAGGGTTTTGGCGCCCCTTCGGCCCCAGCCACTTACTTTCAGTTCTTCAACGGTCCATCTTATCTTTCTATTTCCTTCTTGCTTGCTGTCCCACCTCTCTATCACCTTCTCCTGGCGCTATATAACCTCGCTGATGCTGGGCCTAATATCAATCAATCAATGTGTTCCATAATATCGATAACTTTAATCAACCTCTCAACATAATGTAAACACCAAACCTAAAACAACCTTCATCTCTACTTGTAACTAAAGTACCAACCAGGCCTGTATACCATCACCGGAATTGGTCACTGTGTAATACATGTAGCCTAACATTATACCCAAAACCATAAGGACCCCAAAGTATAAAACACAAGTTAAATAATCTACAAGTACACCGGAGCAGCAATCTCTAATTAAAACTCAAAGTACTTACATTATACGTAGAAGAATATAAGGAGAATGTGAGTAACCACACCTTGACACTGCCAAGTGTGGAGCTTCAATGTGTGAGGTAAGACCAACATGACCAAGGATTCTAGTACTGGAGAACGACACACCACTCAATGTTATTTTCCTGTTGCCAATCTGGTTGGCTGGGACGGTGGCGCCTCTAACGGCCGGTAGGAATCAACACTACAGCTGCTGTCTGCTTCCCTTAATCCTGATTATTATTAAGTCGGATTTTCTTTACTAGCAACACACAGGACCTTTGATACTAATTATTTGACAATAAAATGAATAATTCTATTGATTTTTTTTTTTTTTTAATACGTGAACCTCGGCACTGTATGTTGTCAGTAGCCCGTGACTCTTGTGAGGCCCCGAGATTATCGAGTGTTACACTAGATGAGACAGTGGAGCTTCATGGTGTTGGTAGCTTCTCTTGTGTCCCACTAGATGACCACACCTTATTTATACACGTCACTATCAGGTCACTCACATCGTCACTCACAGCATCTAGAAATATGGTTCTATGTTATGAGTTGACGACGATGTAAGGGATATTTTGTTGACGTGTCGGCGTAGCCAGGATACTTGACGGACAGCAACAACCATCAGATCACCTCGGAAAAAAACAAAACAAACAAACCGCTTCTCGTCGACTCCAACCTGGGTCCATAACATTGGCAGTCCGTCGCCGTATCCACTCTGCCACCCCCTCCAAAAAATACAAATTACATAATAAATTACGATAATATCTACGACAAAGCCCTAATATATTGTTAAATATCCATTCCTACCATTTATGTATATACACTACCGCCCAAAAGTTCCTTACCTCGGCCAACCAGTTTCCAACTTTTAGATTAATTTGTATCGTCTTTTTCTGGTTGACACCGAGACAATCATGAACATCTGAAGCAGCCTTTTTTAATATAATATAACACTCTTTTATATTCAGTCAGTCAATACAATTCTGACTCTACCCATTTATCTCATAATAATAATAATAATAATAATAATAATAATAATACAGGTTTTGTTGAAGATAACTGCGAGCTCTGCGCTGTTTATTTTGTAGCAAATCTTTTCTAATTTACGAATAATTTTCTTAATATTGCTGGGGAGATGGAAAAGCAAATTACCAAGAGAGTTTATTGGCCTGACGTTACGGCTTTCTCTAAAAGCCATTCTCAAAGGAATGAGTGTCTTACAGGTAACAGATATATTTATAGTCCCTGAGTAAATGTACTGCTGTGCATACTGCGCCCTGATTGGCTGTTAGCAGTCCCGCTGGATTATGTGCGTACTGCGCCCTGATAATAATAATAATAATAATAATAATAATAATAATAGTTACAACAACAGCAATAATAATAATAATAACAATAATAATGATTACAATAATAATAATAACAACAATAATAATACTGCGCCCTGATTGGCTGTTAGCAGTCCCGCTTGATCCCGTGTCACCTCTGGCTTGACCCACGTTGTTGTAGCCTGGCGGGTCTTGAGTGGGTGTGGGTCGGTTTCGCCTGATGTTAGTAGGTAGTAAAAGAGTCTCTTGAGTAACGTTGAGAGAAGGTTTTAATTTCAAAATATGTAGAGCTTCTCTCAACCTTAGTCGACGACTGTCATCGTCAGTATCAATAATTGATGTGCATTGTAGTAGTTGCGGTCTCAGTAGGTTACCATGGGCGCTCACATAGTGCTGGTAGAAGTTACCCTCCTTCAGGTGAACAGATAACCTCTTCGAAAGACGAGTAGTGGTCATACCAACGTAAGAATGGCTGCACCCATTCGCTGGGCATATAATTTGGTAGACCACCCCATGCCTCTTCAAAGGGTCACCGTCAGTCCGAGGAGAGTTTTTCATCAGCAACTGGGACGTCTTCTTGTTCTTGTAATAGATGATTAGATCAATCACAGACTCAGGGTTCGTTACTGCAACATGGTTATTAATTATGTTCCGAAGAGCAGCTTCATCTTGTTGATAATTCTTATGCATAAAATTTCTGTAAAATAACTTTATTTTCTTTCTACCATCATCAGGTCTGTCCTCCTGGGTGTACCACTGGTCCATGGTGCGTCTGGTCAAACGTTGGATATCTTTATTAGAGTAGCCATTATCCACCAGCTGTTGGGCCACGAAATCGAGTTCTTGGTGAACAGTATTCCACGTTGAACAGTGCGTAAGGGCCCGTTTGACGTATGCAGTCACCACTGTAGACTTAAACCTTGTTGGGCATTCACAATCACCATTCAGACAGAGGCCAATGTTGGTAGGTTTACGGTAGACTGTAGTAGAAAATCGATCCTGAGTCTGTGTGACCTTCACATCAAGAAAAGGTATTGTGTTCTCACGGGAAAGTTCACAGGTAAACCTGAGAACTGAACATTCTTCAAAGGTATGTCTGACTGAGTCTAGTAAGACTTGTGTCTCAGCAACCACAAAGGTGTCATCAATATAACGGTGGTAGGCTATAGGGTGTGGAATACGCTGGAACACTCTCTGCTCAACAAACCCCATGTATGTGTTGGCAAAGAGGACCCCGAGTGGGGACCCCATGGCAACACCATCAATCTGTTTCCACAGGTTGCCTCGCTGGTCACGGAATGGGGCCTCCTTGGTACACACCTGGAGAAGTCTACGTAGTGGGTTCTCAGGTATATCCAGCTGTAGGGTGTTCTCACTCCTGTAGATGTGGTCCAGCAGTAGGTTGATGGTCTCATCCATGGGAACATTAGTGAAGAGACTCTCCACATCCAACGAAGCCACTACACCTGCAGGAGGAGCAGTAGTGATTGATTGTAGAAAGTCTGTTGATGATTTCAGGCAGTACTGGTCTGGGACAAAAGGGGTCAGGATACGGTTTAAGGTCTTCGCCAGTTTGTATGTCGGAGTTGGGCATTGGCTGATAATGGGTCTAAGAGGGTTATCAGGTTTGTGGGTTTTGACATTGCCATAGATATAGCCAGCATCAAAGTCACCACTAATCTTAGGTAGATGAGTAGCACCTCTGACAGCATTGATAGTGCTAATAATGGTGTTCACCTCCCTCTTAATGTCTTCTATCGGGTTTCTAGTCACTCGTTGAAATTTCTGGGTGTCGTGGAGTATATTGTCCAATTTGGTGAGGTATTCTTCTTGGCTGATGAGGACAAAGGCAGCAGTCTTGTCAGCCCTCCGGATGACTATTCCTTCTCTCTGTCGAAGCTCTCTAGCAGCACGTCTCAGTCTTGGGGTGAGAATGTGGCTACGGTAGTTGCCACGATCCTGCAGGGCCTCAGCGAGCAGAAGGGGTTGTAGTTCCTCCGTGGTGGTGACAGTTCCCTGGTTATCAAGTAAAAAGATGGAATCAAGTAGTGATTCGATCTCAATCCTCTTATCCATTTCCTTGGGTTTCTCGACAACATGGCAATTAAGCCCAAGTTGGAGAATCTCATCTTCTTCAGGGGTAGGTTGATAGTCTGTCAGATTGATGTAAGAACAATCTTTCTTCTTTTTGCTACAAACAGCGCAGAGCTCGCAGTTATCTTCAACAAAACCTGTATTAAAGAGGGTTTCCTTCCCAAATAATAATAATAATAATAATAATAATAATAATAATAATAATAATAATAATAATAATAATAATAATAATAATAATAATAATAATAATAATAATAATAATAATAATAATAATAATAATAACAATAATAATAATATTTTGTCACATTACTTTTAGTATCAAGTATTTCAACGGGTCAAAATATTATATAACGTTGAATTAAGGTGATAGTAAAGTATTGGTAATTCTGGATCAACTAATTATTCCTCCAAACTATTCCAAGTAACAGCAGACCATCATCATTATTATTGTTTATTTTTGGTGCTGCTGTTTTCTGGCATACTACGGAGGAATTCAAGGTGCTACAATGTTACAAAGTATTGTATACTGTACTGTCCCCTTAATGAGCTGCCACTGATTATTTTCACCCTAATAATAATAATAATAATAATATCATGTTGGAAGGTTGACCTCTGGAATTCAGTGGCTGGTAATAATAAAAGTTGATAAATTGGTCCAAGTTTAATCGGCTTCCCTGTATTGCTTTCCACGGCACTCAACTGTAAACACCAGACTAATGTGTGTGTGTATGTGTTCCTAGATGACTGTGTGTGTGTGTGTGTGTGTTCCTAGATGACTGAGTGTGTGTGTGTTCCTAGATGACTGTATGTATGTGTATGTTTCTAGATGACTGTATGTATGTGTGTGTTCCTAGATGACTGTATGTATGTGTGTGTTTCTAGATGAATGAGAGTGTATGTGTGTGTGTGTTCCTAGATGACTGAGTGTGTGTGTGTGTGTGTTCCTAGATGACAGTATGTGTGTGTGTTCCTAGATGACTGAGTGTATGTGTGTGTGTTCCTAGATGACTGAGTGTGTGTGTGTTCCTAGATGACTGAGTGTGTGTGTGTTCCTAGATGACTGAGTGTGTGTGTTCTTAGATGACTGAGTGTGTGTGTTCCTAGATGACTGAGTGTGTGTGTTCCTAGATGACTGAGTGTGTGTGTGTGTATGTTCCTAGATGACTGAGTGTGTGTGTGTGTGTTCCTAGATGACTGAGTGTGTGTGTGTGTGTGTGTTCCTAGATGACTGAGTGTGTGTGTGTGTGTACGTGTGTGTGTTCCTAGATGACTGAGTGTGTGTGTGTGTTCCTAGATGACTGAGTGTGTGTGTGTGTGTGTATGTGTATTCCTAGATGACTGAGTGTGTGTATAGGTGAGTCAAGGCAATATTGTTCATGTCACAGCTTCTACCTCACCTGGTGTTCACTAAGACGTGTGACTGTGTTACAACACCGATGTACATGTAAACTCGCGCACCACAATCTCTAGCCCACCTGAGTTTGGGGCGGCGATATGGTTCTGATCCTTTCTGGACGACAGCCCACTGAAACTATCACATGGTCAGATCCGCACCAACAGAAATGCTTCGAAAAATTGAAAAGGGGTCTGACTCACTGTGTCATGTTAACCTTATATACAACTCTTTCTGTGGTTATACTATACAATAGTAGTTTGGCTGCAAACATCAATATATTTCTTTACTGCATTTTAATTCCTCAAATATTTGCATGAAAGAGGGACACAAAAGAATATACTAATAAGCTTTCAAGAATTACAATTAAAACGAAGCACTTCCATACCACCCAGTGAACACACAGGTATTCAGTGTGTGTGTGTGTGTGTGTGTAGCCTACTGTAACATCAAGATTCTTCCTCAGAAATTGTTTCCTTAACGTGATTAATCTTATGTATTTTGTATAATTATCTAGAACGATTTTTTTTTTTTTTTAAGTTCATTCTGATGATAGTGACTCGTCCTGAAGCTCAGTATTTTCCTCAAACTCATTGTTCATTCTTTCAGTCATTCTGCCGTGTGTGATCTGATTAAAATGGCGTTGCTTTTCAGATGTTATTTATTACTTCACATTAAATACAATCGACATTGTTGTATAGGCCGAGCGTTTGATAATGAGATAACACCGTATTTGTATGACAATGGCATGCAGTGAAATTTAATTTTTATATCAATATGCAGTAATTAGAGTCCCCTATGTATCCATGATTTGGCTGATTAACATTAACAAAAGTAAGGTGAGATTAACATGAAAATGAACATGAAGAATATTGCGTGTGTGACCCCGAAACACCAGCAGTGTGTCTCCTCTCCTTATGAAAAGATGGAATTATTGTAAGATAATATTGAAAACGTATACAATGTTATTGATAAATGTGTAGGAAATTGTTGTTTGTTATAGCTCTATATTGTATATGTTTTAAATTGTGTTTGGTCATCCTTACATTATTGGTCACTATGTTGCGGTGGAACCATCATTATTTTTAGCCACTGTGCTTAGACGGCCACATAGGTGAACAGATATTGTCTGATGATATTCTCTCTCTCTCTCTCTCTCTCTCTCTCAATATAGACAAACGCTCGTGTGCGCCGAATAAACCTCTGAGTTCACTTGCTGATTTGAAGTGTGTTGTTTAGTTAGTAATTTCATGAATCCTCTGGTAATATTCTTTCGTGTGCTGGTTCATTATAAATTATGGGGATAGTATATTGCAATAATTATATACATAAATGTCATTCACACAGCCAAAATATGATTGCGTAGCCTTAAAAAACAATTAATTATACATGTCAAACAGGGAGTCAAGCTTGTATCGGTTCGAAACGTATGTTCGTGCTTGTGTGGCATCTTAATCGTTTGAGTGGGCTGTCGTCCAGAAAGGATCTGAGCCATATCTCCGGCCCAAACTCAGGTGGGCTAGAGACTGTGGTGCGCGAGTGTACAACACACACACACACACCATGTTTCTCTATGTAGCCTCACGCATACACACACACATGTATATTTTCAGCATTTGGCTGCATACATCAAATAAACCGTTTATTATTATTATGGCTAGCACAGTGGTAGAGTACACGGCTGCAGTCTCTGTGGTCCAGCATTCGGTCCTTGCTTGGGACACTGTAAAAAATCTTTCACTGATGCCAGAGGTTACCACCCCTGTGAGCAGGGGGTTGGGGGTTTGAGTCAGCTGTCTGAGGTCTTCCTGCTTACACAGCCATACTATCATCATCATTGCAGGGTTGCCGTTTTGTAGAATTTTGCTGAGAAACGTAGAAAAATAGCGACATCTGGCAACTGTCGTAGAATTTTTTTCCACATCCACACTCGGCACAGAAACCACATTAAAAACTAAACATATAATTTGTAAAAACTGACCTTACATGAATGGAAATAAATAGTGATAACAGATGATGTTTTTTATCGTCAAATAAGTCCTTAAAATTATATTTAGCACTAATTAGAATGGACTTTTCGGGTTCTTCTGTGTGTAGAATTTTTTTCTACAAAATTAAATTAAGCATTTTCATGGCAAAGCAGCATAAAAATATTTGTTTAACTATTTTTACAAATTCTTTAGGGTATGGAATTGCATTGTACTTACAAATTCCTTAATAACATATTAATTATGAACCAATTTATGTCAAATCAAGACAGATACTGTAAACAGATTTGAAGCAGATGTCAGTTCTCTGGGTGCATTCACATTGAAGACATCATCCAAGGTGCTCCAGAGCTACAATACCAACTATAGATATCTCGCCGACATCTTTCCCTCAAACTCCAGTAAGTGTTAATACGTAAACATTACCTTTGGATTGAAAATTTTAACTTTTTACGAGTGTAAGGAAAATAGAGAAGTTATCCATTGCAAACATTTAACAGATTATACGGCACTTAACAGAAAATGGGATACCTTCCTATAACTTTTGTAAATTGACATATTTGATATTTGATATTTTCAGATTGAAATGGCTGGTAAACGGAAACTAAGGGATGAATGGTTACACATGGACGATTTTAGACCATGGCTAGAAAAAGTAGATGGAGATCCAACCAAAGCCTACTGTAACAAATGCCAAAAGACGTTTTCTGGGGATCTTACAGCAATAAAGCGTCACAAGGTAAGGCAACCTTTTCATTTAATCATAGGTTAAAAGAACCAATTATGGCATATTGTGAAAAAGAATTAAGGGGGTACATAGTACACTGTGTTTGGTGGTACATCTGGGGCAACTGATTATTCCTAACTATTGCAAGCAACAGATCACCATTATATTTACTCATTGGCCCCATTTTCCAACATACTTTGGAGGAATCAAGGCACTCTAATATAGAAAATGCATACTATCCCTTAAGGGGAGCCTCCACTCTCACCCCCATTTGCGCTCCTGTTAATTTTAGAAGCAAAATCCTCGTTGGTTTTTACATATGTTGACCAATTTTCATTGCAATCGAGCAACAAATAATATTTTTCTTAAAACGTTTGAAAAAAAAAAAATGGAAAATATTAACAAAAAAATATCTATGTTTCAGAATAGCATAAGATTTTATGTGGACTATCCTCTGATATATAGCAACACTTCTATGGAACGAAAAGTCCTTTGTCACTGCTGTAAATGAGAAAATTCCTCGCCTGAAATTGTTGAAATAAATTGTCGCCTGAAATTTTGGGGAAAAAAAATCACCAAAAATAAAATAATCATTTTTGATGGAAATCCCTCTAACGGAATGTGCTCATATACTGTATACGTATATCACGTGTGAAAAGATTAATTGACATGATGTAAAAACCCTTCGTGTTGATAGCTATTATACTGGAAAATATCACTTGAAAAAAAATTTAAATTAAAAATTCTTTTGTTAGTGCTCTAAATTTGTAATACCTCCATTTTCTTTATCTTTCCTAAGTTATACTGAGTATGGAGAAGTGGCTGGTGTATGGCAGACTATTGAATTTTGCCGATTTTTTTAATGCGCACATACGGACCTGATTTCAACTTCAAGTTCAAGGTCCCGCAGAGGGCCGCTCATGGGCAGCATAATATGCGGGGGTTGTGCGAAGGATTTAGGGATCCAGGGTAGGATTAGGAATGGGGTTAGGATGAGGGTGGATTGGGTCAGGGACTCTGGATTGAGGATTAGGATTGGGGAGGTAATGATTGGAGATAAGGATCTGACTGGAGGGCCAGTGGAGGCTCCCCTTAAGCAAAATTAAAGATACACCTAGAAAAATTATCATTTCCTGTCCCACAGAAAACACAAATTCATGCAGCCAGCTCTAGTCAAGAGTCTCGTCAAGAAGATCAGCAGGGATGTCAAGATATTCGGTATAAAATAAACGTTGCATATATATTATTAATATGTTTCATGGCCGAACATAATATACCTTTCCTCATTGCTGACCATATGACAGATCTTTTTAAAACAATATTTCCCGACTCTGCCATTGCTCGGGGTTTACACATGAAAAGAACAAAGTGTACAGAAATTGCAAAGAAAGTTGGTTTAGTTATCTCAGAAGAGTTTGTGAGAGATTTGAGGCAGCATAAATTTTCCATAATTATTGACGAGTCAACTGATGTCAGTGCAACCAAATGTCTTACGGTGATAGCAAAATTTTATAATTCAGCCAAAGGAATAATTGTTACAAAGATGCTAGATTTAATTAACATTTATGGTGACAAAATGCAAACGACTGGATCTTCTGGCCAGTCACTGTATAACATGATTATTGAAACTTTAAATTTTCATGATATTCCCCTGAATAATTTGGTTGGTTTTGCTGCAGACGGAGCATCGAATTTAGTGGGAGAATCAAACTCTTTATGCAGTAGGTTAAGGGAAAACTTTCCAGGGATTACAATTTTAAAATGCATTTGTCATTCTCTCCACTTGTGTGCTTCCGAAGCAGCTAAGACTCTTCCCAGACATTGTGAAGATTTGATTGATAAGAAGTATTTATACCCATTTTGCTCACAGTGCCAAACGCAAATATGAATTTAAACAATTTCAAACCTTATTGGACATAAAACCACACAAAATTCTCCATCCAAGTCAAACACGTTGGCTACAAATTCATGTGATGCTGTTTTGTTATATACCAAACTTGGGAATATGACCAAAAATAATAAGTATCTGTTCAAAACTCTGGCCACGTTTTCTTTAAACATTTTAGCTCTGCCTGTTACAAACACAGACGCAGAAAGACTGTTTTCTAAACTACATTTAATTGAAACAGATATAAGAAATAAGTTAAATATCCATTCTCTTAAATCACTATGTTATGTATCTGAAGCAGTCAAGGAACAAGGAGAGTGTTATAAATTTAAAGTATCTGGTGCAATGATGGAATCCTTATAAATAGCCCATGTAGCCTACAATAAATAAAATATTGTATATGTTTGTTAAATGTTAAATGTTTTACTTGTTTATTAATTATATATTTTACAGTTATATTTCTTGTTTCAATTAAAAAAAAAACATATAATGTTGTATCCTATAGTTTAGTTTCACTTTCTATATCCTTCATTTATAAACGAAAATCTGTTACCTTGAACTAAGAAATGTATAGGTGAAATCAAACAATAAACAATTACAAATATTTTTACAATAACATATTTGAGTTTACACTCAAATTATTCTAAAATATAAAAGATTTGTATACACACAAATTTAATTACCTTTGGTAACCCAGTGTTCAGAGTTGCCAGTAAAGAACAGAAATATACTAGCGTGTAGTGACGGTGACGGTCCAGGGATGCCGTTTTGTGTTTTTTTCTGTGTAAACGTGGTTTTCTGACGACGTCTGGCAACCCACCGTGGTCAAGTTGGAGTTCGTCCACATTCGACTACATTGGGAACCACCACACTTTAATTTAACGTTTTTAAATAGTAAACAAGAAAGTTGCTGTATTTAAAATGATCATTCTACATTGTTTTATATCTTTTCATTTTATGCCTCAATGTGTCTTGCAATTATCAATCTTTCCTTATGTCAATGATATATTCTCATGACAAACACCTTCACGACCGGAGTATCATATTGATTTATTTCCATCTTCGGAACATTATGAGAGTTTCCTTTTTACTTATAAACTTTGAGGGAAGTTAGTTGTTTCAAGGCCTTCATCAAGGTAAGTCACGGGTGTGTGAGGGGCATATAGTTTTGTTATTTATCACCTCTTTATTCAATGCACTGAATGATATTGAGTTCCCCTCAAAGCTATTAAATCAGTTTTCTCTCAGAGAAATTTATAAAGAAAACGAACATGTCTATCATTCGTGTTTTATCTGTAGGCCTCCTTTGTATACCGGCATTCATAATATTCGTATCTCAGGCCCTTGAACTAATATTGATATAAATTTAAAGGTTAGCATGCCTCCCAAGCGAAAACTGAGAGACGAATGGTTGGTGAATGAGGAGTTCAGGCATTGGTTGTCACGGGTGGACGGCAATGCAGAGAGAGCTTACTGCACAGTATGCAACAAAGAATTCAATGCCGAACTTTCCACTATTAAGAGACATAAGGTATACAGTACACTATCAAACCTTTATTTTGTTGTTTTAATATTGTTCTCTTGACAAGCATCGAGTTATTTCAACCATCCCACCGCCTTACGTAGGCTATTAGTATGTATCTCATTACAGACACATCACCAATGAGGCACACATGCTGCAGAGGCAGGAGGATAGGGTGAGGGATGTACAGGAGGTTGAGCCAGTTGATGGACGCCGATGTCTTAATGACACCATAGCATTAGCGAAGATCTTGTTAATATGCTTTATAGCTGAGCATAACTTACCATTCACCATTGCAGATCATTTGGTAGAACTATGCAAAACCATGTTTCCAGATTCGCCAATCGCACAAGGAATGTGCATGAAGAAAACCAAATGCACTCAGGTAGCAAAAGCGATTGGTAAATGTGTAACTTTGGATATGGTAAGTAAGCTCAAAGGTCATAAGTTTTCTGTAATCATTGATGAGTCCACGGATGTCAGCACCACTAAATGTTTGACGTTGGTTGTTAAATATTATGATACAGATACGACAACGATGAAGACTGGCACCTTGGAACTCATTGATGTATATGATGACGACAACAAGGAATGCGTGGGCTCAACTGGGGAACATTTATATACTTTACTGCTGAAAACTTTATCTGCATATGACATTCCTCTGAGCAATGTTGTGGGATTTGCAGCTGACGGTGCTTCCAACCTAATGGGGGACAATAATTCTCTAGCCAGCCGACTGAGAGCAGACTTGCCAGGTATAACAATCTTCAGGTGCATTTGCCATAGTATACATTTATGTGCGTCTGAAGCTGCAAAAACTCTACCTAGACATTGTGAAGATCTTCTCAGGAATATATATTCATACTTTTCCCATAGCTCAAAAAGACAACACCAGTTTAAACAGGCACAATTATTCCTAGAATTAAAACCCCACAAAATTTTGCATGCTTGTCAAACCAGATGGCTTTCTTTTACATAAAGTAGTAGAGAGAATCCTTGAGCAGTGGGCTGCACTCAAATTGTTTTTTTATAGAAAACGAACTTAGTGAAAGGCTCTGATCTGTGGAATTTATTGTAAAAGATCTCAAGGATCCTTCAGTATTTCTGTACTACAATTTTCTTAATTTCATTTTGCCAACATTTTCAAAAATTAACTTACTATTTCAGAGAGATACAATAACTGTACATTTACTAAATGACCCCATAATTCAGCTCTTTAGAAACCTCCTAGGATACTTCTGTCGAAGAGATGTTGTGGAAAAAGCTGATCTGATGACATTTGATCCAATGTTAAGTTCTAATCATTTGCCATTAAATCAGATCTACTTAGGATCAGCTATCCACGGCCTTCTCCAAACAGAAGTGTACATTCGTAATCAAGGTATGGTTGACCATGTCCGATCCCGCTGTCGAGAATTTATGATCACTATGTACCAACAAATGCAAAAGAGGTTTGACCTTAACTCACCTTTGTGGTATATGGCATCATTCTTAGGTAAAAATAAGGTACTAGACAGCAAAAGTAGGGAGTTGATGCCCTCCTTGACAGATTTTGTAAAGCTTGTACCCAGGCTGTATGTAGGAAGTTTACAAGACCCAGATAATGAATGGAGGAATTTGGACAGTACACCTAACTTAGCCTATCTCAAGAACGACACCTCTGATATCCATGATTTCTATATAAAATTGGGAGAGTTAGAAGACAATGAAGGTACAAAGCAGTTTAAGAATTTTGCCCTCTTTGCATTGCAAGTATTGGCACTGCCAACTTCTAATACTGCTGCAGAACGAATATTTTCTAAAATGAATTTAATTAAAACAGATATCCGGAATCGTCTCCAAATGCCTGCACTGCAATCACTGACTCTCGTTTCTGAGGCAGTAAAAGTCCACGGGGCAAGCTATAATTTCAAGCCAACAGATGATATGATAAATGCTATTCTTAAGTCATAATTATTTTTGTTATTATTTTCCATAAATTTGCTGAGAGCCGACTGGTGTTGGTTTTGGGTGCTGGTCTGGTAACAGTGGAAAAACTTTCTGCCAAACGTAGCCTTCAGTGCTGTAGCTGTTGATTCCTTTATTATATATTATTATTCTTACAATTTTGATCATTATCAATTATAATGATAATGACAAACAGCTAAGAAGGTATTAAACAAGTACAGTTTATTGAACATTTGGCAGGTTTCTCCACTGTTACCAGACCTATACCCATACCCCACACCCGTCGGGTCTCTGCCAATGTATTTGGGTCGATGTACACTACATTAATGTTCGTTTCTTTGTTTATTCAATAATTTAAGTATATATTTGATTACTCACTTCTCCTGTTGATAATGTTGTTAAATGCAATTATTCAAATACATATCTAAATTGTACTTTATTTTTCTTACATTTGTCATACATATTAATGGTATATTTGTGAAACTCAAGGTTTATGATATTATTTGTAATTAAAGAGTTGTTACAGATTTTTCTTTGTTTACATGATCTTTTCGTTGTGATTTTAATTAAATACTGCATTTGCATAAAAAAATACGCACATTCAAGGTATGGATAAAATCAATCGTTACTGTATTTCCCGGGAGAAAATGAGGGACAACTAGGGAAGGAAAAACAAAATTTTCCAAACCATAATAAAATGTAAATACTGGAACATCAGTTATATTCCGAGTCGGAAATATTAGCTATTCAATTGAGAAAAAGCGACCATTTATGTACATTAATCGTACCTCTTGTAATGCCATTCTCTATAAACAGGAAGAACATTAAACAAGAAGACTCATCATGGTTCGTTCACTAAGCGTTCAACCACACTCGGTGTGGTCACGGCGGCAAGGCTGGGCCGCCGCCCGCCGCCGCCCGTGTACTAGCTGGCAACCAGGGCTTCCATGAGTTGATGAAATCCTACCCTAGATTTTTGTCGATATTACCCTAGATTAGAGTGTTTTACCCTAGATTGTCGAAGTTCTTCATAAAATTGTTGATTCATGTACTATCATACATAAGTTTATATATTGCCCCCCCCCCCCAAACATTCCCCCCACACACACAGGAAAAAAACAAATGCCGCATAAATTAAAGGGTATTTTATTTAGAAATATGCAGTTGTATACTCTATCTGCTAACACTGTAACACCTCCAGGAGACTTACATATTTGCAGCCTCAGAACATGTAGCATCACTCTTATTAAACATTATTCATTGCTTTTAGCATATTGTCATCAAAACCAAGGCGTTTCATGTAATAAATTCCATGCATGAGACCACATATTGTTTAATTTTTTAGAGAGCTTCTTAATGAGGTTTTTGTTATGTTTAATTGACTGAAAAAACGTTCCACAGCAGCATTTGAAAAAGGTAGTGAAAGGAGAGTGGAAATAACATCTGATAAATTAGGGTAACATTGTAGGCCTGCATAATTTTTCCTATTTAATACTATCTTCCAGTACTGCATGAAATTTAGTTGTTTAGATAGTTCCTCATCCAAGTAGTGTAGTCTCCACTCTTCATCCACAAGCTTTTTGTCAGCAAATTTTTGTAACTGGGGCAGTTCATCAAATAAAAATGCTAGGGAGGGAGGGTTAAGGGTAGAAGCAGAGTGTGGGTTGATGCAGGCTACTATGTCATGAATTTTGTCATTCAAGGAATATCTTTTTTGGATTTGGAGTACAGCTTCTATCAGGAAAGACTGACATGACTTTTGAAACTGAGAAAGTTCTTCTTTAGTAGCCTGCTCCTGCTATTTTCATATTATTTACTGATGTTGATGCACTCACTCCTAGATAAATATTCTCAGTTGGGACGAAAGTACTAGAAAACATGGGATGAGCAGGAGTAAGAAGAGAAATGTCTGCTTTCTTAACAAAACTTACATCCATGAAGTCTGAACATAAACTTCTAATGAGTTTACACGTTTCAGTTTTTAATGTGAAGAAATTTGGAGCCTCAGACTGGAAAAGTGTGTTGTAACTATTAAACTTACCCAAGTTGTAGTCTAGGAATTCTAAGTAAGGTCTAGAAAATTTGTCTTCAATAACACAAATTTTTCAAACATATAAATATAGCCTACTGTACACCATATAAATAATAAATAGTAAATACTAATATAAAAAGTTCCAATCATATAATTTATTGATGCATTACGACGAAATAACAAAAACCACGGCCGCCGGTCGGTTATAAACCAAAACGAGCTCCCAGAATACTGGCTAGTAGGCTCCAATGAACATAAGTTTACCACCTAATGTCTCATATTATACTCCAACAACTGTGTTTGGTGCCAAACCATGGTGAGTTGTCAGTAACTACCAAGTACCTAAACCTACCATTCCCACTTTTAAACAATTATTACAAGTGAAAACAGCATATGCTGTCGGTGGCACTGGGGAGTGCTCTGTAGCGATCAGCATATGCTGTCGGCGGCAGTGTAAGGGTTAAATAGCATAGGCTATTTTCGGCTAAATATACCTTAATAGCATTTTCATTTTCTTTCACTTATTCGCAGTTAACATAACTTAGTTCAAGAAAAATATGCATATATACAATAATAAATTACCTTATAGAATGGATATGAAGTTAACTGTTTATATGGGAGGAGGCCACCTTCAAGTAGAATATAGCTGGTAGGAGCACTATTGCAGCTGCTGTATTGTGTGGACTCGTCCTCGCAAGTGTCTGACTGTGTGTGTGTGAACTTGTGAAGAGATCAAGAGAACAGCTTCACGCTCCAGATTTCAGAAGAGAACGCGTACGGGACGAAATAGGATAATATAAAAGCCGTAAAAGCACTCATGGTTATGCTTAGAATATTCGTACGTACGACATAATTAATTATGGATGACTCTTGGTTGCACCCACACAATATCGAACGGGAACAGTTCAGAAGGAAAAGAAAAGGCGGAAAAATCCTCATGATTATAAGCAATATTCATCCTTACAAACTATTTACGTAAGGATCAAAGTGACATGAGTTCCAGTAGGTTGGTACCCACCTCCCTACCTCCCTATCCCTGGCGCCCGGCGGGCATGCTCATACAAATCACGGGGATGATAATATGTACAGTACATTAATCGGACACTATTAAATAAAAACCAGCCTGACGGCAGATTACCCTAGAATTACCCTAGTTTATGCATTACCCTAAACACTACCCTAGGAAGGGTCCAATTACCCTAGTTTAGGGTATTTTACCCTAGAATGGAAGCCCTGCTGGCAACAGTATTCCTCAGTGTTGTGTAGAAAACGCGGCAACACTGAGCCATAGCCGAAGCTGACTCGGGTCTCACGTGGGTGGTGAGGTCTCTGGGCCACTCCTCATCTGTGATGTGTGCTATAGTTGTGTTTTAAACAGTCTTGTGTGTGCTTCACTCTGTCCCATTGACTGCCATTTATTTGCAGCCTTTAACATTTATTATTATTATTACACACACATTCCTTCATAACACGTTCAGACTATCGCCTATGCATTTACACATTCATGAAACACTTGCATGAAATCATACACGCACGCAAACCCATGAAAACACTCCATTAGTGAACACCACAATAATGGATGGCATTCCCAAACGAGTTTACACTTATACAATTCTACTGACACACCCAGTCACCCACACACTGACCTTCTGAGCCACCTTTGACATCCTGTGTGTTACGAAGGTATAGTACAGTCTCAGTACCAACAATTGAGTTACCATCAAGAAAATGGGTGGAACACTCTCCCAAAAAAGTACCGGCATTGCTGGCTAGATCCTGCTGAGAAAAGATCGAAGCTACATGTATGACTGTACTGTGGGGTTGGTATTCTTGCTGGCAGTGAGTTGACTCTCATTTCTGTACTAACGTGAAATCCTCTAGCATACATAATTCATGCATTAGGCAAGTTGTTGAGTAAGAGTTGTGACTTCATTTTTACAGATATACGTTATGTGATTTTAATGATTGATGGTTTTAGGGGAGGAGGAATTTACTGAATTATTGAATATAATGAGAATGATGACCCAGAGAATAAAGTTACCCAATCGGATTTTAACCAAAAAAAAATCTTTGAATAGATTCGCTGTAACTGTAGTATTTTGTCTTAAAGATAATGCAGTTATAGCATAGGGTATGATTAAGTAGGCTTTTGCTTTTTCTTCTCATACTACTAAATAAGATTTTGTAAACTAACACAAACAGACATTACCCTCTCCAGAAAGTGACGTGTATAAACAAATGTGTGAAGAAACCAACACCAAGGCCAATAAGACTAACAGGTCTTGTCAGCCAGTGGTACTGCGCAGCTGTAGTGACGTCATGGCGTGGTGGACTTCATCCCCCATTTTCTCTCCATTTCCCCCCCACAACCCCCCCAGCCTCTGCCCCCAATCACCTCACATGGTGACAGGTATGGGAGTGAGGTCGCCTACAGGCGGGCATACCGTGATCCCGTGACAAAGTTTTTTCTTCTTTCTCTGTTCAATATCCTGTCGGCTTTTATCGTTAAATTATAATGAGTTTTGCATGATATGCTTGATACAGCCATGTCAATGAAAGTTTGTGGAGTGAAACAAAATATGTACCAGTTTCAAAAAGGACTTGTGTATTCCAAATCTTTGCCCAAACTATATGAAATGCTGAAAGAAAAATATGGCATTTCATATATACGCACACATAGGCTAAATCAGGATGTTATAGAACACTTGTTTTGCAGTCTAAAACAAATGGGAGGTACTTATGAACATCCATCACCTGGAGTGGAGGAAACGTGGTCTCTAGGGAATAGATGGAGGAAATGTGGGGGTAGCTGGGGATAGGTGATTGCCAGAAACTTCCCAAATACTGGACACCAAGTCTAATTTCATCCCTATTGTATGCAAAACCTGTTACAATTGCACATCAATTCGAACAGTTAAGATGACTGCTAAGCTTTTCATTTTACTTTACCTTGACAAGACACTCACAAAGAGAAAGAGATCAGGATTCTGTATCGGTGGGGAAGACATGAAATTTTATGTTGCAACCCTTTCTTCCTACAGAATCACACCCACACACTGCACATGCAGTTGCATGGCATTTTCACACTGGGCACTTGGTGGACACTATAGAGAGATGACCTGTATCACCTTTGACCTACTGTCAACTGACTAGAAAATGAGCCTGTTTATCACTGTTTGGCAACTTGTTCTGTGGTGTATACTCGCCGTGACGTCATGCGCGAGCGGGACTCATTTTTGCCCTTGTATGACAAGACCTGTTAGTCTTATTGGCCTTGACCAACACCTCAAAGCTTCACTCGATAATCTCGGGGCCTCAGTCTCAGGCTACGACTGATGGCCTCTTGTCCCGAGGTAGGGGTATATATAAAAAAAGTAAAAATACAATAAAATAAATAAAAAGAAAGAAAACATTATATACCATTTGGCAACTACGGTGTGGATTAGCTGAGTTTTCAGCATTAGAAAGGGGCAAATCTTACGATTATACTTTAAATTTCTCTAATGGTAAAGAAATGCGAATATGTTTTTTCCAATTCTGAGAGTGAAACTTTCCCTGAATATAATGAAGTTTTATTATCTCACCAACGAGACACTTCCCTTCTCCTTCTTCCTCCTTCACATTCTCCTTCTCTTCACTTCATTGTTGTCATCAGTTTAAGTGGAGATTATCTTGTTGGTGAATTGGAAGGTCTGTGATTCCTCCAAACTATACCAGGAAACAGATGACCTGAATGTTACTTTCATGGGGGATTTGTTTGGTGGCATAGCTTGGAGGAATCAGTAGCCCACCAATCTACCAACAAAAGAATCCACCATAAAATATTAAGTGTCTTCAAGACAGTTTTTAATCTTTCAATAATTTACCCACAGCTGATGACGACCATAAGGGGATAGTATACATCTGGTGCATTGGAGCGCCTTGATTCCTCCAAAGTATGTCAGAAAACAGGACTAAGTTAACAAATATAATGGTGGTTTGTTGCTGGGAATAGTTTGGAGGAATCACTACCTCCAATAATGTAAAGACTAAACCATCCCCTTAATTCTCCTCGGTATCTATATCTACCTTCACACCCTTCACCTCTGTCACTGAAATTTATCTTACATTATTTAACTCTCGCTATTCTCATCTCCGTCACTTCAAACTTTCATTCATACCCTTCCCTTCTGTCACCATCATCTTTCTCACTCTCACTTCTATTATTTTCTCTCCTCATTCTCATCTCCTTTAGCTCTCATACTCATCTATGTGCCTTTCCTCTGCCTCCTTTAATTAAATCCTCATCTCTCATCTTGACTTCTGTCCATCTTCATTTTCATTCCTTCAAACTCACATCCTCATCCTTACTCTTTTCATTAGTTCATTTTAATTTATTATTATTATTATTATACTGATTCTATCTTCCTTTGTATAGTACATATACATTAGCAAAGTCATCTCAAGCCACACTTGGTGGGAAATACCTTACTTAACTTAGCCCCAATAATAATCTGCTTACCCAACATTCATTAGCACCACAAATCCTCTTTGCCTTGGAGTGTAATTACACGTCTCCCAGATGATATTATTGTTATTGTGATCATAAACCTGTAATAGTGCAGCAGACAGTTTAATAATTAGTTCAAAACTTGTGGCCCCAGAAACACCACCACCACCAACACACCTGTCTGGACCATTACTTGTACTGCTGGCTACACAACATACCTTTGTATAGTTGGCCACACCAATTCTTACACAGGGAATATGGAAAGAGAGGTCATTATTGTGGAAGTACTGTAATGAATCATCTACAAAGTGACTCGGTGATTACAAAACAACAAACCTAATAATAATGTTGTATTATAGTTACATAGTCGTACATGACCTATATGTTGTAAACTTTTGAAAACAACAGCGTGTGTAGGAATTCTTGTGGCCGATATTACATTCTTATTAATATTGAGTTCATTATATTTTCTGACCCCATTATTTGTCCTGCTTGCTTACTACTACTGCAGCTTGCCATCCCTTCGTACCTTTTAGGACCCATTGTACACACCATCAAACAACTATGGGTGCAGTTTTGGTGTGAAACATTCTAACACCTCAGACGATGATGGATACTGAGAAATGGTTTGTTTATTCCCGAGGCATCATGAGCCGTGTCCATCATTTACACAACCATCACACCCATCCTGCTCCATAGTTTATTATTATTATTTATATTGTTATTATTATATTTCCAGCACCTCTATAATTCCCTGCCGTTTAATGAAGTTCCTTTAAGGTTTAAATATCCATTTTGGGCGACTTAATAAAATAATCATATTCAAGTTCATACACACAAAAGACTAAAATTCATAACATAAGAGGCGGGTCTTTCTCTCTTAAGGGGATAGTTACAGTGTTGGTAAATCTGGAGCAACTGATTCCTCCAAACTACAGCATTCCAAGCAACAGACCACCATTAGTTTTGTTAATCGGGTTCTGTTTCCTGGTATACTTTGGTGGAATCAAGGCGCTCTAATGAACCCAAAGTATACTATGCCCTTAATGTAGGGGAAAATGTCCTCTTTGAAAATTGACGAGGCCGGATGCAGAAGGTATGACAAGCATCAATGGACAGTGCTTGCCACGAGTCGGTTTCCCTCTTGTTCTCCATTATTAACCCCTAAGAACCGCAATCCCCCTACCGCTACTGGTGCGTGAACTGCAAAAACAGGGTGATTTTTAAAGTTTCGTTTAGGTAAATTTTGTTATTACAAATTTGTAGAGCTTGATTTTACACACCAGAATCTGTAAACTAAAGTTTCCTAGGTCTACTGGTTTGCGTACAGCAGCGCCATGAGTAATAAAGTAGTTACCCCTAAAAAAACCCTAAAAATTAGAAAACGTGAGCGAGCGTATTTTCATTGCGTATATATGACAAGTGAACCATTCCCCTCTCACACCACTCACTGAAGGCCCAACCTAACCAGTGTTACCAATGAAGTGGCTAGATGTACCCCAAGTAGTTTTTTTTCTGCAGGCTTTATATTACGTCAATCGGCTTCAAGGCCTAAATTCGCCGTGACGTGATATTTGGTCAATAGGCATTTAAGGGTTAACATGACAACAAGAATACTCTCCCCTTCTAACATTGTCACTACACCAATGGAAGAAGGCAACATCACCATTACTCTATAGGTTTGAGGGCATAATTTGAACAACATTATCATTTAGGTTTAGTTTGCCTCTGATAATTATTTGGAGTGAGTGAAAAACGAGTTTGATAATAGTATAATAATTAGGTAACAGGAGGGACACACTGGGCATGACAAAACGCACCACCATATAATGTTCACTACTTCATTGACTGTACCGGTACTAAACTATATTGTATTTAACCCCTTAAGACCGATCAACCGACATGTCGGTGATAAAAAAATTAATGGTTCGCTCTGAATAACCGATATGTCGACGTACCTATAAAAAACTGTAGCGAGTAGCTAGCGAGCTGGCGTTGGTAACGATGGAAAGCTAACGTCCTTGAGAAAAGGTTTGACTGTGGTAGTGGTGTCTGGCAACTGCGTATGCTGGTGGGTGAAGCCTAGACCTACCCCCACCAACAAGGACCCCATCTCACCACTACATGGTGTTTTCTTATGTTTCTCGTATCTCGCTGCTGTCTACTATACTCCAGGAGAGTCTAGACAGACAAAATTACACTGAAATACGTTTATTATCATTGAAAACCACTTAGACGCATTGTTTAGGTGTTTATTTACATGTTTAGAGCGTACGCAGAGCGTATGAGGTTTCCTTTCATGCATTTCAGGGGATACCATTTTATTTATTTTCGGACTTTTATGCTCTGTCATACGCAAACGCGTACACCTAGGAGGCTCCCGTTTTCAGTTCCTGGTGCGTAAATTCAAGCTCTTCATTCTGTAAGAACAAAATTTGCCTACATGAAAGTTGAAAATTGACCCCCAGAAGTCGGCTGGGGGTGAAAATAATAAAAAAAAAAGTCGGTCGCTAGGGGTTAACATATTCCAAATTTAGATATGTAAACAAAAAGTGGGAAAGCCAACCCAGTAGTCAATACAAATGATAGAATCGTCACTACACACAAAGTCTTGATAATTATAATATATTTTGTGAATGTGTATATAACTTGTGTGTGGATTTACATTACTTTGTCAATAGGATATAATTATGTTTGAGTAGAGGAGGGAGGAAGAAGCGGAGAAGGAGGAGGCTGTGGTCATACGGTTAACACACACACACACACACACACACACAGATAATGACCAAGCTAACACATACACACACACACAGATAATAACCAAGCTAACACACACACAAGTGTAAGCAGGTGATACATTGACCACACACACGAGTATAGGAGTTACACACACACACACACACACACACACGAGTGTAAGCAGGTGATACATTGACCACACACACACACACACATACACACACACGAGTGTAAGCAGGTGATACATTGACCACACACACACGAGTATAGGAGTTGCATGTAGCAACACACACACCAAACAGACGTGTGGTGAGAGACGGCCTGTGGACAAAATGTATTGATGTACTTGTCGTATATTACTACCATATTTATGCTTTGGTAATCATGTTTTATCTTTGTACTTTCAATTATTTTACTCGACATAATTGTCTATTTTCTAGTGTGACTTTGATCCCGCTTGTCACGGGTAACGCCTGTACTCGTGGAGTCGTCCAAGCTCAGCAACAGCTTCTCTCGGAAACACCTGCTGGAAACTCTCACTTACTCTCTCCGGCTAGTATTACTTACTACGCCGATGTAGACCTCTGGTTTCAGCCAACTTACCGTTGCTCTGAACTACCACTCAAGTCTTCCTGAGGAACTAAGTTAGTTACTCAAGGTTTAGAGTAAACTCGTGGACTTGTCTCTATTTACTGAATATATTATGTATAGGTTACAGGTTATACAGACAACTCGTGTCTCTCTAATATAAGGTAGGAGGTGAACCTGTTGTAGCCAAGGCAGGGCTTGTAATGCGCCTTCTCTCTCTGGTAGTCCCCGCTCGTGGTATACACTGCAACACCCTTTCTCAGATGACAGGTTGTCGATGATGCTATTTACAATGCTAAGCTTACATATGAAATCTGGATAAGTTAGATATGAGTTTATATAAGAATAAGGTGAGTAAATATATATTGTCCCTTTCTCTACATACGAGATGACAATATGGAGTTGATTATAGTAGAGAGATTAACATATAGATAATTACAGAGTGAATCTAGCAATCAGTAGCTCAGCATGGAAGATTCCCTCACGCTGCTACTCAGCACTTTTCAAAGGATGTTGTATCTAATGAAACTAGCTTGAACTGCTTTGGCCTAACGGTATGTTCCACCACCATAGGTGTATCATGTATCGCGAACGTGATCAATCGCGGATACATTGCTCGGCCACGGTAAAACAACTGCGTCCCTGCAGTTCACAATAACATTAAATTTACTTTAATCAATGCTTAGCCTTCCTGATTATTAGATTCACTCTTGACATGGTAACATACATATATAATATATACAAGATGAAATATATACACATTGGATGAATTAATATAAAAGAAAAATAAATTGTTGAGCTCGTGAATGATACAATGGATAATTAATAATACTTCCTTAAATTAAGTAATTATACATGGATAATAAAATATAATACACATTCATACAATTCCTTAATTCTAAATCCCTACAACTAACCGTGTAGTGTACTACCTAGTTGTTGGGGTGTCCTTAAAATTATCCTTACAATTCATCTTCCCTAGGTTGTGTATGGTGGACCTCTATATTTCTTGATCTGTTTTTCTTCTTTTTAATCTCACCATTCAAAACCCTCAAACTCCTGAACAGGTAACAAGAGAACATGAAATATAATATGAATAATAAAGTAGTCACTCCGGACCAAGGGTACACAGCTACCCGTTGCAGATGGAAAGGTAGAGCAGACTCAATTACAGGATGAATATCAGACATGTTTAACAATTCCATCAATCTTATTTTCTCAGAATCCATATTAACAGTAGAAAAGTTTGCTGGGAGAGGAGGATGGACTTTCACAAATTCCACAGATTTATTTAGGGCCAATCCAAGATGATGCTTCGTGGCCAGAACTGTTTTAGTATTGCTTGAAAATGAACACGCAGGTGGAACTACAAACGTACCCACCTCAGACACATGTTTTGCTCCTGAAGGGCCATCTTCACAAATAATAGTTGCTCTTGCGGGCTTAGTGAATGTATAATACGCAATGCCCTGAAAATACGTTACATAAACATCTGACTTCCTTTTTGGTCTCAGGTACTCACAATGTTTAATGGAGCTTGAAGCATCAGCCTGGATTAATGACAATTCACACTGGGATTCCTCGGGTCCTGTAAAAATAAAATTTAGAGCTGGGCACACCTTCAAATAGTAATATGCTGTATGACAATCTTCTAGCTGTTCCTTGGTAACTGCAACCACCAGTGAGCGATCCTGAGATGCAATAATATAATCATAATCCACATTTAACATCATGATCTCCGCCCCTAACCTCATAGGAAATGGCTTCACTGACCATATGTTAAAATGAACCTGATGTTTTGTGGGAATGTGAATAAGAATAGTTTTAGTCGTTAAGCATGATTCCAAAAGTGGATAGTAGTAAGATACAGATTCACCTTCAAAGAAAGGATTCAAACCATGCTTAATTCTAGCCACATCAACCACCCTTTGAAGATCAACTACTGACAGAAGGTCAGCGTCTGCCTTACCCAGCGCTGCATTCCTTAGGTTATGGAGTAGTTTTCTGGTTTGAGCATTCAGTCCATTTATGTAATTTTCCACAATATTTAAATATTGATCTAGGTTTAACACAAACATTGTAAAATCCAAATGTTTAGCTAACCTGTCTAATTCCTTAATTACCTCATTAGTCTTTTCAATAACTCCATTTACTTCTTCAGCCACATTAGCTGCCAAGGAAAACGTACTATCTATTACCCTATTTTGTTCTACAATCACCTTGTTTAAAATCTCTAGTCTGCGTCCCAGATCTTCTACATCGTCACTAGTAGCTGTTCCAAATAGAATTTTAGCAATTACCCCTCCAATGTCAAATAATCCTCTTTTAGCCCTGCTATTTGTAATCTGATTATGAGCTAATTTTCTAACCTCACTTGAAAAGTTGGGTAAATTCTGTTCTGAGTACTTCATCATATTCTTTATTTAAAAATATCTGTCTTCCAACTGTACCTTTATTTACCGTTCCAGAGGGTAGCTCGAGTTCGTCAATTTACCTATTATTGGTATAGTGAAACCAGCACAGCTGGATTGCTATAGAATACGCCCCTTCACAAGCCCAGGCCCCGTATAGGCATAATCTGGGTTGGAAGGGTCAATTCCGTGACGTTCATCAGAAGTAAATAAAATTCAAATCTGGCGCTGTACTGATAGTGGAGCCACCTGGTGGTGGCGCGGTGAGGTATTAAGCTCCTCCTCCGCTGAATACCGCTCGCCCACTCTGTCGCGGAACACGTGTCAGTCAACATCCACGCTCCTCGCTGCTACGCTATGGTATTGTGTCACGTGTTCCTGCTATTGTTTCTTTTGTGTTCTAGTGGCTAGCCTGCTTTGCAGATGTATTGTGTGTGTATTCTAGGAGGGTTTTAGGTGTTTATGGGGGTTTTTTCTTCGTTAGGATTGAGTTCTCTTTTCCTTAGCGAAGGGGGGCTTTTCAGCCCCTTTGTTCGGAGTTTTTCTCCGTCTTTCCCCCCTTTCACCTTTCCTCCTGCCACTAGTACATTCTTTGTGTGTATTTTATCGGGGTTTCTGGGGTTTTTAGCGAGGTTAGTGGGCGCCACGTGGGACTTCACCTCCCCACGTGGTGAGCACATGGGGTCTTTGCAGCCCTTCCTCTTGCCTTCCCCGATTATTATGTGTCCCCTCTCGGTAAAGGGGAGTGAGAATGGTGCCCTGGTTCTCTCTTCCTCTCCCGGGCGGGGGTTTTTTATTTGATTTTTGGTGTTTTTCCATTATTTTTAGCCAGGAGTGTTTCTTCTCAGGCTACCGGGTCCCCTCCTCCCCCTCCTTCTGGATCCTTCTGTCCGGGGGGCCCTCTTTTACCCGCTCCATGTGGTGGGCTGTTTTGGTTTTACGGGGTTTTTCCCTGGTCGGGTGCGCGAGTGTGGGGGGTCGTGTCCTGGTCCCCGGGTACAGCGGGCGTGTCCCGCGCTTCTTTCCTTCGGGGAGGATGGGTTTCGTGTCTTCTGTGTTCCAGTGTTTGCACTTGTTAACCCATGTTTGTGTATTCTTTTCTCCCTCAGCCTACTTGTGCCCTTTGTGCTGCTTCGGGGTGTACCGTGCGGGTCTCGCCTGACGGACACCTGCACTGTTCGCCTCACGCACCCTGCTTCATTCCCTTGGGTTATGACCCTTTGGCGTGTGGTGTGTGCCGCCCCTGGGCTGAGTTGTGTCGGGTTACTTCCCCTTCTGCCCGCTCCAAGCTCCCCGCCCTTGCTTCTCTTCGTATGGCGTGGACAAGGGCTAGGAGAATGGCCCACAAACGAGACGGTTCTTCTTTGGCGTGGGTGGACCCGATTTTGGGAGCGGACCTGGGTTTATTCAGGACCCGTTACCCTTCTTCCTGTCTCTCGGAGTCTCAGGGGCTAGAACCTCCTGAGGCCCGAGAGATTGAGCCTCCTTCCCTAGACGGTACTACGACTCCTTCTCGGGGCTTAGCCCCCCGGGAAACGAGCGAGTCTGTCGCGCTGGTTCCCCCGACTACCTCACCGGTACAAGGGCCCAGCAGGGAACCCCCAGCTTCGCCTCCTGCTAGAGCTGGCTCCTCAGGCCTCTCTAGAGGACGCAAGCGTTCAGCTAAAAGGTCCCGCCACTCCAGGAAGTCCCGTGCTCGTCGCCGTTCTCCTTCCTCCTCTTCTTCGTCGTCCTCTTCCTCTTCTTCGTCGTCGGGGAGCTCTCCTTCGCCCGCCCGCAAATCCCGCAAGGGTAAGCGGGGGGGGGACAGCCCCTCGTCGTGGAAGATAGTTAAGATCTTCCACACCCTTATTCCTCACGCTTTTCCTGGGGCGTCCATCGCGCAGCCTCCGGCTGTCGCTACGGAACCCGCTCTTTTTCCCCCGCCTCCCGCTGCTGCTCCCGTCGAAGGCGCGAGTCCTCCCGGGGATGGGGGAGTCCTTTTCGTGCCTCCCGTTTCCCCGGGACTCGAGTCTCCGTCGGGGGACGTAGCTGAGGAGTTGGTTACCTCCGCACCTCCGTCCCCGTCACCCCCTCCTTCGGGAGACGGATACCTTCCCTACTCTTGGTCTCTTCTCCCTCCTACCTGGACCCACTCTTCGGAGGAGGGCAGACTGGTGGCTTGGTCTCCGGATACGGCTCAACCAGACGTGTGGAACCAGAGGGATGACGTCCTGGTGAAGTGGGGGGCGGATGAGAAGGGCGAGGCTATTCCCTTCTACAAGGTCCGTCCTATCTCAGCGCCCGTACCCACTTCATCTAGGGTGTCCTCTGCGGCGACCCTGGACGCGATGGGTTTTCTGGTGGAGTACAGCCAGCTGCACTTGTCTGGGGCTTGGAGGATTGACCGCTCCCACGGTAACACGGCGCTCCTCCTTTCCCCGGACACGTACTTCCCGGGAGATAAGGGCGAAGGGGACCTGGACATTCCAGCCCTTCTCCTTAAGTCCCTGAACCACCAGAGAAACAACACGCCCAGGAAGCCCCCTCCTCCGTCTTTCCCCGTCATCCTCCCTCATTCCCGGGCCCCCCCGGGCTTGAGGGAGTGCCTGTGGAAGACGGAGAAGGAGCCCCCGGTCCCCTATCAGCTGAAGGAGCCCGATGGCAAGTTGCGACAGGCGGAGTCTGCTACCCGTCTAGAGTTGGCCCACACCATCTCCACGGGGGCAGCCGCCTCGTTGATCAGGGACTGCCTCAACGCCCTTACCAACTCCTACCACGAGATGTCGGGTGTACAGCTAGCGTGAGTACCTTACTCGTGTGTCATGTTTATTAGGGATACTGGGTAGAGGGTCTCTCTGTTACTCCCGGGTACTTATCCCCGGGTTCGCTCGGTTTTTTCCTTGTTTACCCCTTACAGTGACACCCTCTCTTCCATGGCCACCGTGATGGAGGGCGTGGCGGCGATGGCGACCCACTTCATGCGGGAGGAGGCGAAGGCTTTCGCCGAGGCGAGACTGGCAGCCCGCCAGGCGGCGGCTAAATCTGCGCCGGAGATGGCACAGAGGGGAGTGGTGCGAGCTGCCCCCCTGTCCCCTGCCCTCTTTGATCAACCAGCGACAGACACAATCTTCGCCTCCCTCCCAGCGGTAATCAATTTACCAAAACCCTCCACCTCCAAGTAAGTACCTCTCGTGTTCGTCTTACCCGAGTTTTCACGGGGGTGAAATGGAAGGATTTTCGGGTCTACTTTGGTTCCTAATCATTCTGTTTGTCCGTAGACCACGTGCCCCACAGCCATCCAGACCAGCCTGCCAGCCCCGGAGGCCCTCCCAGCCCTCCAGGCTACCGAGGCCCTCCTATCCCACTCCCCCGAAAGCACACAACAGGCCCTCCCAGAGGGGCCAGCAGCCGTTTCGGGGAAGGGGACAGGGCTCCAAGTCCTACTCCAAGCCCAAGTCCTCCTTCAACCACCCCTCCCAGAAGGACCGCTCCACTTGAGGGTCCCACTCTGGGCTGTCTCACAGGGTGGTCAGCAGCCTGGCCCGCCCACGGCTGGGCAGCAAAGATAATTCGCCAGGGCCTGTCATGGCCCTGGATTACTGTTCCGGTGAGTAACTGTCATCTTTCCTATTCTGACATATGAATTATGCCTAATCCCGTCCTTGGGTTACCGTTAGGTCAAAATCAGATTTTCCCTTGCGGTCAAAATCTCTGCCTCTCCCGTCATTTACCCTCCAACCACCCCGGGTCCCTCAGGCCCCGGGGGATTAGGATTAACGGTACTCTCACTGACACCTGTCTCTTCCCGTTACAGCCACTACGTCTACCTCCTGCCTCAACCAAAGTGTCACTTTCGGTCGTCCCGCATGTGTTAGAAATGCGGGAAAAAGGGGTAGTGGAGCGGGCGACGGGAAGGGTCTTTCTTTCTCGTTTATTCACGGTCCCCAAAAAGGACCAGGGAAAAACGAGATTGGTGATGGACCTGAGCAAGCTAAACAAATTCGTGAAAACATTACATTTCAGGATGGTTTCGGTTGCTCAGGTCCGCACAGTTCTGAGGAAGGGAGACTGGTTAGCATCCCTGGATCTCAAGGATGCGTACTGGCACGTCCCGATCCACCCCAGGTTTCGCCGTTTTCTGGCCTTCCAGGTGGGGACCGAGACGTTCCAGCTTACCAGGCTCCCTTTCGGTCTTTCTCTAGCTCCGCGAGTCTTCACAAAGCTCGTGAGGGTGGTGGCATCCCGTCTGGCAGAGGCGGGTGTTCCCACCCTCATGTACCTGGACGATTGGTTGCTTCACGCCCCTTCCAAGGAGCAGGTAGCAAACAACGTCCGGGTAGCGAGGGGAGTGCTAGAGGAAATGGGGTTCCTGTTGAACATCCCCAAGTCCTCTCTCACCCCCACTCGCAAGCTGTGTTGGCTAGGAATAGAGTGGGACTCTCTTTCGGCCACCCTCTCTCTCGCTCCAGACAACGCCCGCCGGACCCTCCGCCACGTCCTCCAGGCACATTTTTCCCGTACTTTCTCTCGCCGCCAGTGGGATTCATTGCTCGGGTCCCTAAATTTCGCGGCCCCTGCAATGCCCCTGGGACGATTGAAACACAGGAGGCTGACGCGGGAGGTAAACCTCCACCTTCCCAGGCAAGTGTCCCCCTCTCTCCACCACCTCCTTCGCCCCTGGCTACGTCCCGGTGCCCTGCGTCAGCGGGTCCCCTGGGTGTTCCCTCCCCCTGGGATCACGGTGGCGACAGACGCATCGGACGTAGGCTGGGGATACCAGTCTTGCCTGGGACATCAACGTTGCGGGGGATGGAAGGAAGGGGAAAGGCTACTGCACATCAACGCCCGGGAGTTGATGGTAGCGAAGGAATGGCTCAACAGACACCCTCAGTTTGCCAGGATAGGCGTCCGCTTCGATATGGACAACGTTGCGGCCGTGCAGTGCCTACAGAAACAGGGCACCGCATGGTCGGAAATTCTCCTGTCCCTGTCAGAACAGATTTTCGCAATAGCGGCCAAGAGGGACATTCACCTCTCGGCCCGCTACGTGCCAGGGCGGGAGAACGATTGGGCGGACGCCCTATCCAGGTTCAGAGGGACGTCAGTCGAGTGGCAACTGCGTCCCCTTGTGTTCGAGTCTCTCTGCCTTCGCTACGGGACACCGGAGGTGGACCTATTCGCCTCCCCATCCACGGCCCTACTCCCTCTGTTCCTGACATTCTCATCCAGAACAGAGGCGGGACGCCTTCACAGAGGACTGGAACAGGTGGGGGCATCTCTACCTCTTCCCACCCCCAGCCACTTCAGTCCTCCTGAAGGCGATCCTCAAGCTGCGCACGTTCAGGGGGAGGGTTCTCCTCATAGCCCCCCTCTGGCCAGCACAGCCGTGGTTCGGAGAGTTGTCCCGGTGGTGCCCTCATCCCCTTCAGTTGGGATCGGCGTGCCTCTCCAGCACCCTGTCTGCACCACTCCAAGCGTCACTGAAACTACACGCTTGGAGTTTCTACGGGGAGTCCTCAGCAAAAGGTTCACTAAGGAGACAGTGGACAAGATGTTGAGGGCTCATCGTCAGTCGTCGGTGCGACAATACGAATCGTGCTGGAAAAGATTCCAGGACTTCTTGCGAAGACACCCCTCCAGGGTCATCTCAGAGGACACAGTCCTGGAATTCCTCACGTGGCTCGCCGATTCCACCAACAGGGCCCCGGCGACGGTGCTTGCGCATCAAGCAGCCCTGTCTGATCCCCTCCTCCTGGGTTTTAACATTAAGGTTTCGGAGAGGCCTCTCTCTCTCCTGAGGATGGGGATTCGGGCGGGGACCGCACCTCACCGGGCCCAGACACCCTCCTGGTCCCTTCACCGCGTCCTTTCCTACCTGACCTTCGAGGGGGTCCCTCTGGAGGTTTGTCACCTCCTCCAGAAAGCTCTCTTCCTGCTCGCCTTAGCTACAGGTTACAGGGCATCTCAGTTGGCAGCCCTGACCCGTCACACAGCCTTTTCTTCCGTAACCCCTAACCTTACTTCCTTAACCATCTCCCCCTCTCCTGCTTTTCTAGCTAAGAACGAGCAGGCTGATGACAGAATTGGCCCTCTCGCAGTACCCTCGTTCCTGAGGGATGGAAATTTCCACCCCCTCTGCCCAGTCCACGCCTTTGTAGCATACGTGGAGGCGACGAGAGGGGCTTCTCCGGACCACCTCTTCTACAACTCTAGGTCCGGTAACCCTCTCTTCCCTAGGTCAATCGCTCGCCTTCTCTGCCGAGTGATAGAGAACGGGGATCCCGAGGGCTCACAGCGTTAGGGGCGTGGCCGCCTCCCTCGCCTTCCTCAGGACTCACTCGGTGGAGAGGGTCAGGGATTTGGGGGGCTGGGCTTCCACTTCCTCCTTCAGGACGAGGTACCTGTTCCACTCGCTCTCCCCTACCCCCTGTGTGGCTATGGGTACTCCACCTTCTATTCCCCAGGGTCCCCGCGGGAGACACATGGGGGGGAGGGGCCGCCCGAAGAGAAAAGGTCGGGTGACTTAAGTCCCGTCACTATCATCCCATACCTCATCCACATCTTGTACAGCTTCATGCTCATCCCCATTCTTTACGTGTACATATGGTGAGGGAAAGACAAAAATAAATTACATTGTTACGGAATTCTTGTGTATTCATTTTCCAAACAATTACTTTACTATGATGAGTGACAGGATATATTATTACATAGGATATCTGGATCCTAGTGTCCTCCTTCATCCCCTCGGGATCACGTTACCTGAGCGAGGGCCATAGCCCTAACTCAGAAGACTTGAATAAAGGGGGGGGGGGGGAGGGGGGGGGTTGCCATGGTCACCTCCCCCCTCCTCTCCTAGACCCGAACCCTCGAGTCTGCCTATAAAGACTTTATGTGTAACAATTCTGGTCTATAACAGAATGGTCTACGGGTATATGGTATAAGCTACTACTGCCCCACCACGGCTACTCACCTAGCCAGTGTCGGGAGGGGCGTTAGCTTCTGCCTCACCGGGCTCGGTTACCTTTCCTGCCCTCCGCTCTCAACCACTCTTAACTAGCACGTGATTGCCTCCACCTCACCTCCCACCTACCGCATCGCATGCATAGCAATCCAGCTGTGCTGGTTTCACTATACCAATAATAGTGCATTTGTCGCAGCTTCTAGCCGCTTAAATTGTATTTATTGGTTGTGAAACCAGCACAGCTTTTACTGTCCCACTCACCTCCCGATGCGGCAGGCATTCACTTCTTTCTCATTGGAGTGAGCGAGCGGTATTCAGCGGAGGAGGAGCTTAATACCTCACCGCGCCACCACCAGGTGGCTCCACTATCAGTACAGCGCCAGATTTGAATTTTATTTACTTCTGATGAACGTCACGGAATTGACCCTTCCAACCCAGATTATGACTATACGGGGCCTGGGCTTGTGAAGGGGCGTATTCTATAGCAATCCAGCTGTGCTGGTTTCACAACCAATAAATACAATTTAAGCGGCTAGAAGCCGCGACAAATGCACTAATTTAGCAGACGACATTTCTATGGCGTTATGAAATTTCAGCTGGAAATCATCAACCCTTGTCTTTAGGTCCAACAGAGATCCAAGATTGAGTCTTACTGTTATTACGTCCGTGACCACCTCAAGTCTCCCATCGGTACCCACTAAGGCACCCGGTTTTATTTGGTTAGTCGAACCCTTGGAACTCACGAACGCCACAACCAACATCACGCAGAACACTCCCAATGTCCTCATGATTGTCTGCGAACAAAATCAACATTAGATTATTTTGCCAGATATTTCCCTGATCTCAATTGCATTCTTTGCTCAGGTTCAGACTCTGTTTCTTTTCCCACTTGGATCGTTTCCTTTGGAACCTTCTTTATTCTATCCACATGTACCTGTTGATCCTTGTCTGTTATATTATCCTGAACTATTAATTTATTTCCCAATACCCTTTTTACAATGTAGGGACCCTTGAATTTCGGAGATAGTTTGCTCTGTCTCTCTGGAGTCTTCACCATCACCACATCTCCTTCCTCAATTTCTACTTTCTTTGCAAACTTATGTTGCCTTGCAATATGTTCTGCCCGTGAGGCTTCCATATGCTTTCTTACTTCATGGTGAATAGTTGCAAAAGCGTGTCCCTGGACACTCACATAGTCGTCTACCTTATACACTGGGCCTGGTCTTCCAACCAATATATCATATAGTAGGACCTTATCCTCACCATATATAATATAATGTGGTGTCTTTCCCAGTGAGGAATGTATGGAACTATTTATACATACGGTTACCTGGCATAACCAATCTTCCCAGCCTGCTTGAAATGAACCTGCCAGATGTCTAAGTACCTCCAAAATCTTCCTATTTACTCTCTCCACCATACCATTACTTTGAGGATGGTATGCAACCGTGAACACCTGCTTAATATTGTAGAGCTTGCAGATTTCTTCTAGGACACTATTTCTAAATTCTGTCCCATTGTCTGACAACAGCACACGGGGTATAGTGTATGTACAAAACAATAAGTTTACTAATGCATGTGCAATGGACTGAGCTGATTTATCTTGTAGAGGAGCTAACACAACAAACCTACTGAAGTGATCCACACAAGTCAACAAATACATTGATCCCTGATAACTTGTAGGTAGCTGTAACACATCTATGGCTACCACATCCCAAGGTTTAGCAGGACTTGGAAATGTTTGCAGAGGAGCGAGTGGTCCCGTAGTTCCTTTGTTCCTCGCACACGATACACATTTCTTTATATGGTTTTCTATGTCCTTATGCATTTTCAACCAGAAATACCTCGACCTAGCTTCTTCTAGACAAGCGTTCCTCCCTTTATGACCTGCTTGTGGTGCATCATGAAGAAGCCTTAATACTGTTTCTATCAGAGACCCTGGCACTACTATTCTGTATGTTTCTTCCCCTTTAACTACAGTTACCTTATGAATAATATTATCCCTCAGGATAAACTCTGTTGTTCTTAGCGGTAGACCTGGAACTTCTACCTCTTCCCCTGACTCTAGACCATAAATTACCCTCTTCCACATAGTATCTTCCCTCTGCTTTGTCTTTAACTTCTGTGGGGATATTGTACTCAATGTGGTTACAGAGTTCACAGTCTGTCGACTTAATGTATCTGCAACTACATTAATCTTACCAGGTACAAAATTGAAAGTAGGACTGAACTCCAGAATAGTCAAGTGCCATCGTGCTAACTTCCCGGTCATATTCTTCCCCTTGAACAACTCGAGACATGGGCGATGATCAGTACAAACTGTAATAGAGTAACCAAAAATAATAGGATGAAAATGTTTCAAGGCCCACACTATGGCATATGCCTCCTGATGTGTAACACTATATTTTTTCTCTGTATCATTTAACGCCTTACTTGCGTAGCCAATGGGTTTTAACTTTCCCCCCTCATCTTCTTGTGCCAATACTGCCCCAAGTCCAACCCCCGATGCATCTGTATGTAAAATAAAAGGTTTCTTGAAATCTGGGAAAGCCAAAACAGGTGGTTGCGTCAGAGCCTCCTTTAATATACTAACTGCCTCTTCTTGTGGTTGACCCCATTCAAACTTATTTGTCTGCTTCAACAGTTTAATCAAAGGTGCTGCCTTGCTAGAAAACTGATACACAAAACTCCTGTAGAAACCCGCTAGTCCCAGAAAAGATCGTACATGATCTGCCTTGGTCGGTGTTGGAAACTTTAAGATAGCCTTTATCTTATCCTGATTCACATGTATACCTGACTCGTCTACTTCATGCCCCAAATACTTAATCTTTTGTTTCAAGAATTCACACTTACTAAGTTTTAGCTTCAAACCCGCTGATGCTAAACGTTCCAATACCTTTCTTAATTTCTCCAAGTGCGTAGGCACATCCTTTGAGAAAATAATTATGTGATCTAGGTATACTAATGCATCTTTCCCAATTAACCCCGCCAATACATTGTTCACTAGTCTTTGGAAAGTCGTAGGGGCATTGCAGAGCCCAAATGGCATCCTGCGAAACTGATAATGACCCTGATGAGTGGAAAAAGCCGTGATGTCACGAGACTGCTCGTGAACTGGCACCTGCCAATATCCTGACAGCAAATCCAAGGTAGAAAACACCTTATTTCCCTCACCTATAGCCTGCAACAGGTCATTCAAGTGAGGCATTGGGTATTTATCAGGGACGGTCTGCTGATTTACTCTCCTATAGTCAATAACAGGTCTATATGTTCCATCCTTCTTTGGAACCAAAAATATGGGACTACTCCAAGGAGAGGTCGAAGGTTCAATAACCTTCTGTTTTAACATATCCTTCACCGTATCGTCCACTATCTGTCTTTGTGAATGGGGAAGCCTATATGATTTTATGTAACTGGGTTGCGCTTCTCGCTTTAACTTAATCACATGTGAAGTTAGGTCTGTACTACCTAATGGTTCCCCTGCAAGAGCTATAGCCTTCCTATACCCTTGAAGTAACTGTAACAACTCTTCTTTCCCTTCTGAGTTTCCCCCAGTTTTAACTTGACTTCTCAATTCTGACGAAGGAGATGCACCAATACAACCAACAACACTCACAACTGGTAGGTTATGCTTTGGCTCTAATACCATACCATGGTATACGAGAAAATCACACAATTGACTGCCTGGCTTAACTTCAATCTCTACTCCTGTATTATTTACAGCCAGCACCACAGTCTCGCCCCCTGACTTTACTGTAGTCAAGGTAGACTCTAGCGACACCCCTTTCAACTTACATGTTTCAGACATGCATACCACATCTACGCCTTCTTTCACTCCTTTCAAACACACCTTGAACTGAATCATTTCCTGCGGTTGCAGCCTGTGTGCATCAGGTACAATAGCAGTAACAACAGTCCAACGCGTGACTTCCTCCCCAGCAGTGTCGCATAGTCTATCTTGTTTGACCCTTTGGGTTGACTTCTCTTCAAAGCCCCTTACATAACCCACCGTTTTAACCTCTTTGTCTGAGTGTTTGGGTTGCGGGGTTGCCATACACATATAAGGTACATTTCCATGAACAATTAAACCCTCCCCTGGGTACACCTCAATCTCCCTTTCATCCATGGTTGACAATCCAAGCAACCCGCTTGCCATAGGATGAAATTTACTTACAACATAAAATGATGCAGCAAAACTTGAACTACCCCGGAAGTGAACTGGCAACCTCACAACTCCAAGAACATCCACTGTAGTTCCTGACACCCCACTCAGTTGGTATTGTGGCTCTTGCAATGCATAACTCCTCTCAGAATGATGTTTTCTAATATTCCCCCTATTGTTACATTTCCTACGGCTAAATGATTACTTCTACTGACTGCTGACACTATGGAGAATTCTATATCTCTAGACATTCTCTTCCTCTCGTCCTTGTGTCGTAATGCCTCATCCGACCCTGATCGCCGGACCTCCATACGGGATTTTTCCTCATGCATAGCTCGTATTATTACTCCACAGTCTGCCGTTATATGATTCGACCATTCATGGATTTCACACCACTTACTCTGTCCGGGAGGTACATAACCTCTTCCTTGTTGATAATTATCCTGATGTGCATAGTAGTACGCTCTACCACGTCCTCTAGCTTGTCCTCCACGCGCCCGCCTGGCTGCGCCTCTAGGGTATGCCTGACCCCTGTTCATTGAACCTCTATATTGATCCCCCTGAGATCTATTCTGTAATTGAGGACAGTCGGCCTTTACATGGCCCCACTTACGACAATGGAAACATTCTACCTGGTACCTCGCAGATGAATTTCCACCCCTGGTATTCCTTTGCCCCGCGACCGCATTTACGCCTGTCTGCGGCTCGCCCTCTGACCTCCTGTCAGTTACTTCCGTTTGCAATACCGAAGTCTGTACCTTCGTAACATTTTGGTTGCGAAATGGTCTAACAACCAAGGGATCTCTGATTTCCTGTTTTAACTCATTAATCAAATGCCAGATTCCCTTACCTCACTCCAACTTTTTTTTCCGGACTCTCCTCTGGTCCTCCTCTGATAGACCTATATACATCAAGAGATATTCAAACATCTCACAGGCGTCGTTTACCTTCATCCATTGTTCCCCATTAACATCCTTAGACCAATTGTTGTCCTGTATTCAATCTTGTATATCCTTACGTATAGCACCCGCCTTTGATACTGCTACTTCTAGTGGTGTAATCCACGCCTTTAAACCTAAGTCCGTGAATGTTCTATGTGCCCACGCAGAGCATCCCTCTGGAGCCGACCTTCGGTACACTGTAATTAATGCTTTTTTAAACTCCTCCCACGTCTGTTGTTCCCTTGACGACCTCCCCAACAGACAACTACAGTGTAATAACTGCCTTGCAAACTCCCCTTCAATCCTCGAGTCTGCATATCCTATTTTACCTCTATCCCCGGTAATATTATACTCCACGAAAGACTGCTCAAGTCTCCGTATAAATTCCTCTATTGTATAATTCTTATTTGGATCCCCATCAAACTTTGGTACTGAATCCTCACCTGTAAACACTCTCATAATATTCGTTGGCTGATTTCCGTGGGCGCTACCCACCAAATTGCCTTGTATACTAGGGTTAGTGACATTCTGCCCTGTCGCCTGGGCTGCTTCCCCAACAGCACTGATGCTTGCAGTCGCCATTGGAATTGTAGCTTGTACAACAGTAATATTTTTATTACCCTTTCCTCGCCCTTTTGGCGGTAACTTAAACACGTTTTCCCGTGTTTCCTCTATTTCGTCACTTCCCTCTACACGAAATTGATATCCACTTCTTAACTGCCCTGGCACTGGACTATTCAGTCCCCTTAACTGCTCATGTATATTAGTGGTATTGGGAGTAGGTGGAAAGTTTAGTTCCCCTCAAAACTGCTACTACTGTCTGAATCCTCTGATGAATCCCCTGGGATTATAGTCTTTGTCGTTCTAAATTTCTTAAACATGTCCTGTAGAAATAATTCCTATACACTCACCACAACATATAATAAAAATTATAAAAAATACATAGGCATATAAAAATACCTCAAAAACATGTTACTATTGTGTGTTTAATGTTCACTGTGTATGTGTATAGAATTAAAATAACTAACCGATGGAGAAATTGAAGATTACAGAGATGTTCAGCACACGTAGTAAAGGAATGTGTAGATGCCACACACCCCCAGAGTAAACGCTGGCCAGTCGTTCCTCTCACAGCTCCCGTTCACTCTTCTGGTTCACCCTCCTAAGTCCGTCCTTGTTCCTTCCCAGATGAGATACCCACAACAGACAAATCCTCTTTTTCCCTGGGAAAAGCACACAGTGAAAAATGCCTGATTAAAGTAGGTTAGGTTACGCAGCCACCATTAGCTGGCAACCCCCAGCTGGTATCGCTCAGGCTCGCTCTCGCTCCGTCAGTGTTACCAACGAGGAAAAACGCCCAAGCCGCCACCCACATACACAATTATTCTGTTTGGAATATAGAATTAATACAGGACACTGTGAATGTTACGTATCCCTTACCGCTGCCACCATTATGTACTCGTGGAGTCGTCCAAGCTCAGCAACAGCTTCTCTCGGAAACACCTGCTGGAAACTCTCACTTACTCTCTCGGGCTAGTATTACTTACTACGCCGATGTAGACCTCTGGTTTCAGCCAACTTACCGTTGCTCTGAACTACCACTCTAGTCTTCCTGAGGAACTAAGTTAGTTACTCAAGGTTTAGAGTAAACTCGTGGACTTGTCTCTATTTACTGAATATATTATGTATAGGTTACAGGTTATACAGACAACTCGTGTCTCTCTAATATAAGGTAGGAGGTGAACCTGTTGTAGCCAAGGCAGGGCTTGTAATGCGCCTTCTCTCTCTGGTAGTCCCCGCTCGTGGTATACACTGCAACACCCTTTCTCAGATGACAGGTTGTCGATGATGCTATTTACAATGCTAAGCTTACATATGAAATCTGGATAAGTTAGATATGAGTTTATATAAGAATAAAGTGGGTAAATATATATTGTCCCTTTCTCTACATACGAGATGACAATATGGAGTTGATTATAGTAGAGAGATTAACATATAGATAATTACAGAGTGAATCTAGCAATCAGTAGCTCAGCATGGAAGATTCCCTCACGCTGCTACTCAGCACTTTTCAAAGGATGTTGTATCTAATGAAACTAGCTTGAACTGCTTTGGCCTAACGGTATGTTCCACCACCATAGGTGTATCATGTATCGCGAACGTGATCAGCCGCGGATACAATGGTGTCATGCATATGGGTGTCATGTCCAGACTATTCAACCATGACATCAGTCATGGGCCTGGCTAAGGCATTGGGTAACGGAAAATTTCAGTTCTAACTTCTGTTCGAGCGGTACATTTGGCGCGCGATTTTAGTAAGTTTATAGTAAGTTTTACGAAACCCAAGATGTCCACTGTAACCGTCATGAGCTAGCTTTAATACATCTGAGTGTACTGAACTAGGTAACACAATCTGATGGGTTTCTGACCAATAATAATTGGCTGATAGTGTTAGAGGCCGGTATGCACTCATGAGTACACCTTGATCATAATAGAAGGCAGGTAGGATGTCTACATCCTTCTTGTCTAGAGCAGCATGTCGCCCTGCAGCTAAAGAAAGGTTAGTTTCCTGTGCCAGTATCAAATCTACTTTAGAGATAATATCAAAAGGAGGCATGGAAAGTGACGGAGACTGACATTGCTTCTGAGAGGCTTGTTGGACCTGTGAACAAGTCAACACGCAGGAGGGAAAAACATCAGAAGGTTCAGAAGGGAATACAGGTAAAGACTTTTCTACAGTTAGAACATTAGGTACCACAAGTTTACCTGCTATGTCATTACCAAGCAATAAATGAATTCCTTCAACAGACAGGTTTCCTTCCTGTACTGCCACTTTGACACACGAGGCGACAAGGGAACACTTAAGATAAATATGGGCCACAAGGTATGAAGTCTGAGAGTTTTTTTTTTTTTTTTTTTTTTTTAAATTCATTGCGCCGTAGCGTCAGTCAATAGGCAGACAACAGTACACAAGGGTAAGCGGGACTCACGAGAACCCAATGACCACATACACACACAAGCACACACACATGCGCACACACACTCACATCATGACCTACTTAAATCCACCAAAACGAGGGTGGCGCATCAGAAGTTCCTCCAGAACCTGATGGTTCAGCAGGTGTCGACAAACCACATCAAGTGGCAGGCCCTGGGGCAGCAAGTGTCGGACAGTGGGGCAGGCTAGGCAATAGTGCTCTATAGTGTTAGCACGAGGCGCTCGACACAAGCGACACTCAGTGAAGGGAGGCTCCCCCTGCATCCCAGCAACCTGCCACGGTGGCCGGTAGCCAAGCCTCAAACGAGCAGAGACCACATTGTGCCTCCGAACCATGAGGCCTCGATGACGGTAGGAATATTTGTGACGGCAGACAGACTCATAATGTGTGATGGAGATGCTGAAGGGCCTCTCTGCATCCCTGCGTCGCCGTACAGGGAGGAGAGCGGCGGAGCAGACTTTAGAGAGGTAACATGTCAGGGAGAGAGGACGTCCAGCACCACGAGGAGGCAGATGGCAGGCTTCCTTTGCGAGTCTGTCAACTGTACCATTGTGAAGTAAACCTACATGGGATGGCACCCATAAAAATTTGACAGTCAAGTTACGGTGATGCAATAAGGCCAAAACGATAAAATCTGCTGAATAACAGTAGAGTGTGTGGGCTGAACACTAAAGAGGGAATGAAGGGCAGGTTTGGAGTCACAAAAAATGGCAGCATTCACTCCACGTTGACAAACAAGACTAACAGCATCCAGAATGGCATACAGTTCACACAATGTTGAGCTAGAGTGGTTACAGAGACGACGGCCAACCCAGCCCCCTGGAGGTGACTCCAGGTCAGGCGAGAAAACAGCACAACCTGCTGCACCATCCACCTGCAATGAGCCATCAGTGTAGAGGCAGTATGGATCTGTGATGGAGGAAGTCACTGTTTCTATGTGTTCCAGAGCCAACTGCCGCTGTAGAGAAGGCAGCTCCGACTTGGAAGTAGGTGTAAAGCTCACATCAGGTGTTGGTAGCATCCATAGAGGGGGCCCTGGGGGGACGTCTGCAACCATTATATCTATATTAAGACCACGGAGCACAGAGGAAACAGACCTTATAAGAGTACGTCCAGCAGGCAGTATGGGAGGGACCGGGTAGTTTGGTCTAAGAGAAGTCCTGACTAACTGAGAGTAATGGGGTGAAAGATGTGGGAAATGGAGGCACTTGACAGTGAAGCTAGTAACATTAGAATAAATTCTCTCCACTAATGGGGGAAGACGCAACTCACGCTGCATGTTCACTATCCTGGTCGACATTGGACAGCCGAGAATAATTCTCATTGCTCTATTTTGAAATTTTTCTAAAGTTTCCAGAGTAGCCCTAGGAAGTTGAATCAAAGCTTGGGAAAGGTAATCAACAACTGAACGGATAAAAGCAATATAGATGGTCCTGGCTACTGGGATGGAGATGCCCGAGGAGTTGTTAGATAGCCATTGAAGTGGTGTAAGTCAGCGCTGGAGACGACCCAATAAGTCCTGGACAATGGGATGGTCTTGAGGTCTGGCAGGGACAATCGGCCAAATATTGACTGGCGCACCCAGGTAGCAGTACTGGGAACACATGGGAATGACAGTCCCTCCAATGGTGAACACTGGCTGAGCTTGAGGAAGGCGGCAGGTGAATATTCTGCTCTTATCTGGGGAGACAATAATGCCACAGTGAGAGGAGGCCACAGAGAAGGAGTCAAGAAACCGCTGGAGATCCCTTGGTGAGGTAGAATGAACTCAGATGTCATCAGCATAGCACGTAATTGTAGTTCCAGGAATATCAGGGAGAGAAGTGAGCAACCGATGCATCAGAATATTAAATAACAATGGGCTGAGAACACCACCTTGAGGCGTACCAAGATGAAAACTGCGCAAAGGACTGAGTGCACCACTGAAAAACACACGGGAGGTCCTGTTACTCAGGTAGCCCCGAATCCACCGTAGTAGATTACCCTTTATCCCAAAGTCAACCAGTTGATCCAAAATGACGTCTCTATTAGCAACATCGAAGGCACTTCGAAGGTCAATGAAGGCCACCACACTGTCCCTGGAAAGGCGAGAGTACAGGTCGACTAGGCAGTGATGTGTGCTCCTCTGGGGAAGGAAACCAAACAGCCATGGAGAAAGGCAATCCTGCAGTCTGTACATGAGACGATTGAGTAAGATTCTCTCCATAACCTTACAGAAACAGGAAGTAAGGGAAATAGGCCTGAACTTCGCAGTGCCGGGCTTAGGGATGGGTATTATTGTGCTGCTGGTCCAGGCTCGTGGTACACAACCGTCACGAAGACAAAGATTGTACAGTCGAAGTAGAGGGTTCCCAAGAACTTGTTGAAGTAGGCGCAGCACAGCATAAGTAATACCATCATCACCAGGGGAAGAAGCTCTACCTCGAATGAGAGCACGGCGCAACTCCTCCTCAGTTATCTCCTCTGCATCATTGTCATCATCTTGTAACAGAGCAGACATTAGACGTAGCCGATGGACAGCAGCACGGGAAGCGAGTGCATCTTGTATGTGGATGGGTAGACTGGCTGGGGTAGATTGTTCTGACCAGGCATCGACAAGTTGTTTGGCATAGTCGGCAGGAGTGTGATGACGAGCAGTGGCCGGCGTCTTTTTAACAACCCGACGGATGAGGTGCCACATAGAAGCCACACTTGTTTGCTGGTTGATGCTGTCCGTGAACTGCTGCCAAGACTCAGTGTGAGCACAATCCTGCAGGGCAACTAAAGCATCCCTAGACATCTGGTAACGATGGAGTAGTACAGGGGTTGGGTTGGCTTGAAACAATAGGCCATCACGTTCAGCCTCCTCCTTTGCCTCCTGTATACGTGCATCCAGCGTCCAGGAGTGGGCAGTATGGCGATGCTGGAGGTGTGGCCGGGAGACGTATAGCCTATAAAAGTCATGAGTAGCAGATACAAGATCAGAGTACAACTGTTCAGCTGATGATATGTCAAATGTAGGGAATACATGGGCCATAAATAAGATGTAAGTCGGGCAATATTTAGGGGGCACAGCAATACGCAAACGAGTGGCTGAAGCACCTGACCCAGCAGTTAGAGAATAATGAAACCGAAGAGCAATGTGATCAGAGAATAAGTCTGGCACGGAGAAGCACTGGACCTGAGATGATATCAGGCCAAACGAGAGGATGTAATCCAGAGTACCTCCCCGGCAATGAGTGGCACCGCCAGTGTCCCAGTGTGTCAGATGATGCTTGCGGATGTATGAAAGGAGACGAACTCCATTACGATTAATAGAGCCAGTACCATCACCCAAATCAGAATGCCGAGCATTAAAATCTCCCATATACACCATACCACGCACTGTTGGAGAAGGAAGAGCCTCAAGAGTGAGTCTAGCTGGGGCAGAATAGACATTACATAGTTGGAGTACTCCATTCCCAGGTAGAACCTCAAATAGCTGAAAGGTCATGTCAGGATCAGTGGAGGTACGGAGAAGGCGATGTGGCAAGGAGCTATGTATGTAAGTCAGGAGACCATTCCTTACCAGATGAACATATGGCACATAACCTGAGAGGGGAGGAGCTTGCCCAGCAGCGAGCGGCCGTCCTGGAAATGCTTCCTGGAGAAAAATAACACTGGGATGATGACGAAATACATAGGCCTTGAGTTGAGTGAGCTTAGCATAACTGGTGATACCACATACATTCCAGGAGATGACATCCAGCCGGCAATCACTAGCGAACTCTGTATTTGGAGGTAGAAGTCCGGTGAGTGGGGGCAGATGAGCGACCTGGAGAAGAAGATGGACCAGGAGAAGGGACTGACTCGAAAAGCTTTTCAAGGCGAGATGCAACAGTATCCATCTTTTCGGTAAGGGTAGTGACAGTTGAGATGATGGCCTGCTGAGCCTCGACCAAGGTGGAGAGTTTGGAGTCATTGGCAGCCTGAGCGGCAACCAGCCCATCAATCCTGGCTTCAAGGGGAGAAAAGCGGTTTTCAAGAGCCGTACATCGTGCCATGAGGGTAGCAACAGACTTGCGGAGGGCCAGGTCTGGAGGTGAGGCAGGGTTGATAGGAGGAACAGACTGGGGAGGTGGTGGTGGTGGTGGTGGTGGTGGTGGTGGTGGTGGTGGAGGCGGAGCAATAGTAGAGACACGAGCGAGACTGAGTCTGAGAGGTGAGACTGGAAATTAGTATACAGTATACCTTATCTCCAGTAAAGTTATCTTCTAGATGGGGAAGAACATTACTTAGCAGTATGGACTGAGAAGCCACCGTGTCTCGTAAGACCTTAATAGGATAGGTCTGACCCTCCTTTGTCAAAGCCACGTCACCATCAAAAATAAAGTCATCAAACAACTGTTTTGACTGGACAACACTACTATTAGAAGCTACAGGATTTGATGAGGTAGAGGAACCTGATGCAGTAGAGATGAAACTTTTCCTACTACTTGTACATTTGGGGTGTTTACAAAAAGCAATAGTATGGCCTGGCTTCCTACAGTATACACATGTTAATTGGCTAGTAGTGAACCCGCTACCCCTCAGCTTATCCTTAGCATCTTTGTACTTGAAATCGTCAGAGGAACTTTTTACAGAAAGAGTGAGGTCTCCCTCACGCCTCGACTAGATCTGGAGCCTCAAAGCCTGCACATCTGCTTGTTCCGCCACCCTCAATAGTTCCATCTCGCCCCTCTCCTCTATGTATTTCACAATAGGTAAGGGCACTTTTCTTTTAAATTCCTCTAGGACAATGAGATTAATAAGTTCTGAATAGGTGGTGACCGAGAGAACATTTAGCCATTTCTTAAAATATTTAAGCTTATCACATGCAAATTCCACATATGTTTGATGCTTATTTTTGACCAGTTTCCTGAATTTATCTCTGTACGTCTCTGGGGTTACCACATGGACATACAGAATCTGTTGCTTGACAAACTCATAGTCATTGGGTCTATCTAGGTAAGTGTAAGTACAAAATGATTTACCTGTTTGTTTAGGGGCAATCAGCGACATCTTTAGGCCACTCGTTTTTAGTTGCTAATCAATCGAAAAGGCTGAATGAACCCTCAATATCACCTTCATCAAAAGCAGATATCATTGTAGTTACACTAGACATGTTAATTAAAGGATAGTTCCTTTTCCTCCACTCTGCTTCCTTCTCTACCTTGTTCTCTAGCCACTGCCAACTTTTCCCTTTCGAGTTCTAGTTTTTCTCTTTCTAGTTAAATATTCTCCCATTCGAGCTGGTATTACATCTCTACCCGGAGCTTTTCAACCTGAGAAACTTCAGGTTTGTTATTACTCTTACCACCCGGTGTTTTAGCAGGCTGAGTTGGAGGGATAGTGTCAAGGTTAAAAGGGACTTATTCCTCATCTTCAGTGTCGGGTAGAGCAGGGGTGTCCACAATTCCCTGCTTCACTAAATATTTTACAACAACATCCTTAATTACCGACTTAGTGAGTTTACTTGGGTGATCAGGTAAAGGGATCTGACAATTTTAATCCACTCTTTCTTCCAAAAGATATTTATGTATTCAGGGAGTTTTTTTTTTTTTCAATTCCTTGTGCCATGGAATCAATCAATAGGCAGACAACAATACATAAGGGTAGGCGGGACCCATGAAAATCCAATGACTACACACACACACACACACACACACAAACACATAACAGAATGAAGCACAAGAATACAGACAAATATTTACATTATGACCTACGTAAATCCACCAAAACGAGGGTGGAGTACCAGAAGTTCCTCCTAAACCTGGTGGTTCAGTCAGGGGAGGGGTTAGCAAGGAAATTTTCTACACCATAGCTCTTACCTTCCATGATTAAAAATATACTAGATGGATATCCATAGTTGCTTCACAATTCAACTGATCAAACCAAGTAATTCAGTGGTGATTTTAGATAAACCAGATTATTTTACAAAGATGGATAACCTTTTAAGACAGTGATCGTTCAACGTTTGAGAAACTTGTGTCCTCGCCTCTAAAGCGGTTATCCTCAGACTTCAACAAAAAAGTAAGAAACCTTTTAAAAGATGTGCTAGACGTGGATGCCAGCAATTTCATACAAATCAATCCCGGACTACCCTACATCTATGGATTACCCAAGACACACAAGCAACATGTTCCTCTACGACCAATCATCGCCCAGACAGGTTTTTTTACCTATATATTATCGAAATTTCTGGCCAGTAAACTAGCACCTTTGGTTGGCACTTTCTCCAGTTCACATATATATAATTCATTCCCTAAATTTCTCCAATGGAAAGTTAGTAAGTTTTGATGTAGATTCCTTATATACAAAAGTTCCCTTTGATGATGTGTTAAGATTTTTAGCAGAGAAATTGCCTGACTGTAACATTAACTTAGGAATGCCACAAGATATGTTTCTCCAATTAATTAGCCTGTGTGTAGATTGTAATGCATTCTCCTTTGGTACCCAGTTTTATAAGCAAAAGTTTGGCATGGGGATGAGCTCTCCTTTATCTCCAATTATGAGTAACCTGTACATGGAATATTTTGAGACTTCCCATCCTTACAACCATTTCTCACCCAGATCTTACTTGGTTCAGATACGTTGATGACATTTTTTCCTTTTGGCCTAATACCCTTAACAATTCTGAGGATATTTTCTCAAATCTCAATGTATTGGTTCCCTCCATTAAATTCAAAGTAGAGTGGAAAACAAATGACTCCCTTCCATTTCTAGATGTACTGGTACAAAAAGATGCTAACTCTCTCAGTTTTTCAGTCTATAGAAAACCTATTCAGTGTAATCTGTATATTCATTTTTTCTCATACCACCATATTTCAACCAAAATGTCAGTGGTTTCTTCTATGTTTCTCAGAGCACTGTGAATTTCTAGTCCCCAGCACCTAGATCCGGAAAATGCTAAAATCTGGCAAATATTATTGGACATAAAATACTCCAAATAGTTCATAAGGAAAGCTTACTTCAAAGCTAGGAAATCATTTTTCGTGCCAAAATCCCCTGTTAAACAGAAACCATACATAACATTGCCCTATGTGTCAAGCCTTGATGTTGTCAAAGCTGTGAGTCAGGATTTAGATGTAAACATTGCATTTAGGTATAATTCAACCATAGGCTAAAATCTTTGTTAGTTAAGAGTAAGCCCAAGAGCGAAGTCCCTGCCGGTGTGTATAAAATCCCATGCCAAGATTGTGATTTAGTTTATGTGGGTGAAACTGGCAGGGATTTGAACATCCATATAAAGGAACATAAATATGCCTGCAAAGTAGGAAACAACAACATTGCAATTCTTGTTCATTCATATGAAAAGAACCATAGAATAGATTGGAATGCGTGCCAAATGTTGTACAAATGTAGCAATTCTAAGAAACGTAGGATTGTTGAATTAGTATGTATTAATAAGTACAATAATTTTAACCTATTAGAGGGTATGTTTAAGTTAGACCCAGTCATGAAAGGGTTAGTCAGTAAGTGTTTGCCGCCAAAAGTACTCCCACCACCCATCAGTGAAGCGCCTCGGGCAACAGGCACGACGGATTAGGTGGTGAAGTGAGGTTGCTGGCGGGTCACAACGTAGTGTATATAAACTCACTCGAAAGTAATGGAAGTACAGTACCACTCTTAACCTGTATTTCTACTGAAGAGGGCGACAGAGGTCACCGAAACTTCTGGAATAAAATATTTCGTCTACCAGTTTGGGTTTTATTACTTACATTCATGATCACGTCAGTGTGATTTTCCACCCATTGATGATGTTGACGATGGTGTGATACCAGTATGATGATTCCATAAACACACACACACACATTACAGAGCCATTGTACCGGTACCACACTAACACACACCACACATACACACACATACACACACACTACAGTGCCATTGTACCAGTACCACACATATACACATACGCACACCACACATACACACACACTACAAAACCATTGTACCAGTACCACACATATACACATACACATACCACACATACACACACCATACATGCACACATGCATACTACACATACACACACATACACACACACACAACACATACACACACATACCCACACACTACAGTGCCATTGTACCAGTACCACACATATACACATACACACATACACATACACATACCACAAATACACACACACACACACATATACTACAGAGCCATTGTACCGGTACCACACATACACACACCACACATAGCCCGTGACTCTTGCGAGGCCCCGAGATTACTGGGTGTCGCACCAGATGAGACAGTGGAGCTTCGTGGTGATGTTGGTACCATAGCTTCTCTTCTGTCCCATTAGATGACGACACCTTATTTATACACGTCACTATCAAGGGAGAGCAGCTACACCGTCACTCACAGCATCTTGGAATATGGTGAGTTGACGACGATGTAGGGGATATTTTCTTGATGTGTCGGTGAAGCCAGGATAATTGCCGAACAACTGGACCCAGTTCACCTCTGAAAAATCCCAGACGTTTCCTCGTGGATTCGAACCCGGGTCCTTGACATCCGCAGTCCGTCTTTTTATCCACTCTGTCACTGCACACCACACATACACACACACCACACATACACACATACACACACACCACACATACACACAACACATACACACACACTACCGTCAACACCACCAATTGCATACGGCCCTATGTATCATGAATGTACAGTAAGGCAACTTGATTCCTCCAAAGTATGCCAGGAAACAACAGGACCAGATGAACAAAATTAATGGTGGCCTGAATCTAGTAAGAATTTTATAGGGGTGGGATGGCTTAGGTCTAGTGTCTTATGTTTTGTTGTTGTTTTGAATAGTTTGGGTGAATCAGTAACATTCCAACATGCCACAAACAAATTAAGGGTGTATTACACACACTTTGGTACATTAGAGTGCCTTGATTCCTCCAAAGTATACCAGGAAACAACAGGATGAGAATAACAATAATATTAGTGTTCTGTTACTTGGAATATGTTGGAGGCATCAGTTGCTCCACATTTCCCACCACCAGCACAATACTCTCCACTTAATTAAAACAGCTTATCTTATTGTGTTGTGTAATATCCTGTTAGACATATTTGAGGTACAGTCGGCATCAGCAATTCGTATACACCACTGTGACATCAAGGGTTCGTAACAACTAAAAAAAATAGTATATTAATTTTCTAACACAAAATTCTTCTATTAATGTTATCTAGGTAATACTTGAATCAGTCAGCAGAACAATGCTTACAGTATGTGCAGAATAACAACTCCTTTTAACTAATGCTTTGTGTACGAATTCCTGAGGCCGACTGTACATTTAGATGATATTAATAGTAGCATGTACCTTTGGTTAGAGATGTAGTATGCGTGTGTGTGTGTATGTGTGTGTGTGTGTGTGCTCCAGATGATGATAATAGTAACCTGTACCTTTGGTTAGAGGTGTGTGTGTGTGTGTGTGTGTGTGTGTGTGTGTGCTCCAGGTTGACCACCAACACTTTACCCTCCCCCCTTTAATTTAAATCAGCTATTACTTACTTTGTGTGTGTGTGTGTGTGTGTGTGTGTGTATGTGTTCAATACTCCAACCTACATGCATCCAAGCTGTGGTACACAAATAATGATGATAATAATTAATGACAGAATAATAATAGTAGTAATAATCCAGGTACAGTAGTAGTTTCATGACTATGGATGGTAAGGCTCCAGCACCATTTACTTTTATTTCTATGGGTGGTGAGGCTCCAGCACCATTTACATTCATTTCTATAGATGGTAAGGCTCCAGCACCATTTACTTTTATTTCTATGGGTGGTGAGGCTCCAGCACCAATTGCCTTTATTTCCATGGGTGGTGAGGCTCCAGCACCAGTACAAGACCTCTGACAGACAAGGGGTCCAACTCGTAGGTTATATGAACCTTTAGTGGAGTCATTGTTAGTTTTACACAGTGGCAGTATCGTAACCAATGTGGTATAAGGTGCAGCCACTGCACACTGGCTACCATTAAGAATTGGGAAGTTCTTTTATAAAGAATCTCGGTGACCTACCCCTCCACAGGAGGGGTAGGTAAGTCTCACCCCGCCTCCACGTGGTGACCTCGGGGGACACCTCCCTGTTTTTATCAGTATTTTACTTTATAGAAGCTGAAGGTGAAGCTGAAGGGGGAGGCGGTGTGGGGGCACAATAGGTTCCCCCACATATAGATTTTAATTTCCCTTTTAATATTATTAGTGACGAAATTGTTTTTAAATTGTAATTATAATTATTTTTTTAAGTGTATAGTGTGCAATTTTTTTTCCTTTTTCTGTCTTTTATTATTATTAGGTACTTAAAAAAAAAAAGCTTGACAATGTTGATGACCCTTGTCCCTCAGGGGGTGAGCACCGAGCGCTGCGTTGGCCTTGCCAGCCAACAGTGGCCCTCCAATGGGGGAAGACGCAACTCACGCTGCATGTTCACTATCCTGGTCGACATTGGACAACCGAGAATTATTCTCATTTCTCTATTCTCAAATTTTTCTAAAGTTTCAAGAGTAGCTCTGGGAAGTTGAATCAGAGCAGGGGAGAGGTAATCAACAACTGAACGGATAAAAGCAATATAGATAGTCCTGGCTACTGGGATGGAGATGCCCGAGGAGTTGTTAGTGAGCCATTGAAGTGGCGTAAGTCGGCGCTGGAGACGACCCAATAAGTCCTGGACAATGGGATGGTCTTGAGATCTGACAGGGACAATCGGCCAAATATTGACTGGCGCGCCCAGGTAGCGATACTGGGAACACATAGGAATGACAGTCCCTCCAATGGTGAACACTGGCCGAGCTTGATGAAGGCGGCAGGTGAATATTCTGCTCTTATCTGGGGAGAGAGTGTTTTGGGCAGCGGTGGAGTGAAGACGTGCTTAACAGAGCTCCTACATTTCCTTCATTTGTCCCCGCGATCACTTGTTTGAGCAGCCAGTATTCTTGCTGGCTGCTAGAGGTATGTTTCAACCTTAATCTAAACCAGATAAGCGCCATAATGTGTTGAAATTAATTGAAATGTGATAACATTCTGGCCTAACAACATACCCACCGTACACCCGCCACCTCAGCGCCATCTTCATTTTCTACACTCCAAACAACCATTTCCTCAATTGTCCCAGTGCCCTATTTTCTGCGTTATAATATTATTACAGCAGTGATGGCTCCCGGGAGGAGGAATAAGAAGCCTGAGGAAGCTTCTACTAGTGAAGAAGGCGCCTTATCACAAGACGCAAATGTAATAACAACCATTGGCGGGACCGGTAAACACAACACTACTACCTTAACGACCACCACCACCACCACCACCTCAGTGCCTGACGTAACAGAAATAATCAACCAGGAATTATCCAACACCAATCTACCAGGTGATATGCAGGCACTTGTGACAATCATAGGCAAAGTTATTCAAACACAATTTGACACATATTTCTCCAAGGTCGACAACTTAATCACTACCAATAACAGACAAATTGACCATATGCAAACTAAAATTAATGAACTGGAAAATAAAATAATCAATTTAGAAACAACAATAGATGACGTGGATCAGTACGAACGTAGAGACACAGTGATAATTAGTGGCCTCTCATTACCTGATGAATTAACCAATGAAAACCCCTGTGACCTCATAGTGAACACCATCAAACACCACCTCCATGTTAACATGACACATACAGATATTAATGTTGCACATCGCATTGGCCGTAAAACTCAAGGGAAAACAAGACCAATAATAGTGAAACTACAAAACCGCATAAAAAAATCAGAACTAGTACACACATGTATAACCGTAAAACCACAACTGTATATTAATGAATCACTGACCCCTAAACGCCGTGAGATATATACTGTAATTCGTAGAATCAGGACACAACATAAACACCTTTTCCAACAATGTCACACTTCTGATGGTAGGATAATAGTGAAACTTAGAAACTCCACAGTTAAGCACACCATAACCAATGACCAGTCACTTGCTCTATTCCTTGATAATCATCCAATCTTCAAAAATACAGCTGAAAACATGAACTAACGCTTATTTGGATTCATACGATTGTTGATATTAATAACACTACTATTTGCAATGTGATTACTATTACTGTTAATATTTCTAATGACACCATTAATATTTATGTTACCGTACCGTATATATGTATTTTTTTTTTCTTTCAAATAGAGCTACTAATATTACTACTTTCTTCTACTACTACTACTTTCTTCTACTACTATTACTTTCTACTACTACTACTACTACTACTACTACTACTACTACTACTACTACTACTACTACTACTACTACTACTACTACTACTACTACTACTACTAGTACTACTACCACCTCTAATACTACTACTACTACCACCACTAATACTACTACTACTACCACCACTACTACTACTACTATTAATACTACTACCACTAATACTACTACCACTAATACTATTACCACTAAAACTATTGTTGCTACTACTACTACTACTACTACTACTACTATTGCTACTACTATTGCTACTACTACTACTACTACTACTACTACTACTACTACTATTACTATTACTACTACTACTACTTCTACTATTACTATTACTACTACTACTACTACTACTACTATTTCTTTTACTTCTACAACCACAACTACTTCTACTATTACTATTAATACTACTAATATTACTACTACTACTACTACTACTACTACTACTACTACTACTACTACTACTACTACTAGTATTTTTATTCTTTACAATATGTACAATGGTATATTCATAAGCAAATTGTTTCATCTATGGTATATATACTCCTATTTTGTTTTCCCTGGTTAATTTTGTCCGTTTGCTGCTATTACTATATACCATGTATAAACTATTCTACCTGCTAAACTAGGTACAACACATGCATACCCGTTACAGACTGGCCTTTATCAGTCTCATATATATTTATTAATAAGTTTTTTTTTCTTGCTTTATTATTACAATTTTTTGTTGTTATTGATAAATTTACTCCCCTCTCAACTCTCTCTCGAATCTCCTCTCTCCCTTCCTCCCCTACCTCTAAACCTCTGACAAACTAAAACCTTTAACTTAATATAACTTTTTATTAATGAACATAGCAAATAGTAATTTATTTGACACGCTCCTAAAATATGTTGATGATAACCAAAATGAAAACAATGTTGATCTTGAAATTATTAATTCTATATATAACACTTTAAACATCAATGATATATGTAAGTATCATGACTTACAGTCATATAAATTAAGTATTCCATCTAATGTAATTGACTATTTAAGCATTCTACATGTCAATGCTCGGTCCCTGAACAAGAACTATGATCACCTTACTACTCTTATTCAATCCCTTCCCAAACTTCCTGACTTTCTATGCATTAGTGAAACCTGGCTCACCCCAAATACTGCACCATATAATGATATTGCTGGCTTCAATTCTTTCCATACACATAGATCCGGAGGCTATGGGGGTGTTGCTATTTTTGTGAATAGTAACATCTCTTGTACACAATTAAATGATTATTGTATTCATTATGATAACGCTGAAATTTGTACTATTCAAATCAATTTTGATCAAGCAAAGTTCATTATATGTACCATCTATCGTCACCATGATAAACACCATAAAGTTAATGAATTTAATTTATTTATGGATAAATTTTTATCTCAAGCCATTTTTACTAATAACCATACTATCATTACTGGTGACCTCAATATCAATTTATTGGAACATGATTCTCATCCACCTACAAATAATTTCTTGACAATGATGCAATCCTATAATTTCTTTCCTCATATAATATCACGACCCACAAGATTCTCTGATGATAATTCTAATGCTTCTCCTTCCCTATTAGATCATATATGGACTAACTATAATATTCCCTCCTCCTCGGGAATCATCCTTTTTCCTATCACCGACCATCTTCCTGTATTCCTTAACATTCCAGTTTTCGACAGACTTAACACTAAACATAAGATTACATTCAGAATTAAATCAAACGAAAATCGTCAGAAATTAAAAGCCAAACTTTCGGAAATTAATTGGGTGTCCTTGTTGAAATATCAAGATACTAACACTAATTGTAATCTTTTTCTTGATACGATATATAGTTTATACTTTTCATGCTTTCCGCTCATCACTAAACATATATCCTCTAAAAGACTGCAAAAGCCATGGCTAAACCAAGAAATTGCTAAAGCAATTAAACATAAATTTGCTCTCTATAAATCTTTCAAACTTGCAATAATCACCTTGGATGTTTACAAAACTTATAGAAATCAACTCAATGCTACCATTAAACAGACAAAAAGAAATTATTATCTTAATAAATTCAGTAACTTCAAAATTAACACTAAACACTTATGGAAAACTATAAATAAATTATCTAATTATCCTGTTAAAAAACATGATACCACTTACTCTATTAGTCACAATAATATAATTAAAAACACTCCTACCGATATCTTCGAAGCATTCAATGAGTATTTTGTAAACATTGCTCCTCAACTCGCTAGCAAACTGCCACCTAAAATAAACTCCCATAATATTTATCTCCGTGGTAATTATCCAAACTCTATGGCAATACCTCCAATAACTAACTACGATACCATGAGGATAATATCAACTTTGAAAGATAAGTCAGTACATCTTGATGAGATCCCACCAAACATTATCAAAGAAAACAAAGATACACTCTCTATACCACTCTCAATATTGTTTAATCAATCCATAAATACAGGCATCTTCCCAGACAGATTCAAAATCGGAAAAGTAATACCCATCCACAAGGCAGGCAATAAATCTGATATATCAAATTACCGACCAATTTCTCTTCTACCAATGTTTTCCAAAATATTTGAAGCACTTATGAAAAAGCATTTAATGTCATTCCTAGATAAACATAACATTTTAAATAACAAGCAATTTGGCTTTCGGTCTGGTCGAAGCACTCTTGAGGCTATCAACACATTTACATCAGATGTTTATTCTGCTCTTAACAAAAACAAATCTATCTTATCAGTTTTCATTGATTTTCGTAAAGCTTTTGACACCATTCAACCCAATATTCTTCTTGACAAAATGTATCACTACGGTATACGAGGGTGTATACATGATTGGTTCAGTTCCTACCTAAATAATAGAAGTCAATATGTAATTCTTAATAAATGTTCTTCCCCAACTAAATCAGTACACCTTGGAGTTCCACAAGGTAGTATCCTTGGACCGATCTTGTTTATCTTATACATTAATGATATTTGTAATATAACTAACACTTTAGAAACAATTTTATTTGCCAACGACTCAACACTTTATATGATAGGAGATCAACCTACTGATTTAATCAACAGTGCAAATCTAGAGCTTGAAAAATTTTCAAATTGGTGCTTGGCTAACCAACTCACAGTAAATACCACAAAAACATATTATATGATATTCAGCAACATTATCTCTAAATACCAACCATTGCCAAATCTAACAATATTAAATGATGATATCCAACAGGTTTACAAAACTAAATTTCTTGGCGTAGTTTTTTACAAGAAAGTGACATTCAAGCACCACATTTCTGATCTTTGTTTGAAACTGTCCAGAATTATTCCACTCCTCCTCAAAGTTAAGCATTACGCCCCACCAGAAGTTCTCAAATGTATTTATTATGCTCATATATATCCTCATTTAAACTACTGCAATTCAATTTGGTCAAATACTTATTCCACTCATTTATATAACCTCAACATTCTACACAAAAAAATTATCAGGATAATGACTAATAGTGACTTTTGTACACACACACCACCATTATTCAAATCACTAAATATCCTTAACTTAACAGACATCTCTAAACTGAACATTGCATCCTATATGTACAAACAAATAAAATCAAACCTATACAATCTACAACCCCTTCACACTTATCATACTCGTAACCAAGATTTACTACCTATACCCAGACACAAACTAACACTGTTCGCACATTCACTGTTATACCTTGGTCCCAAAACATGGAATAATATTCCCAGCAATATTAAACAATCTCTCAATCTACAATCCTTTCAAAATTGCTACAAGAAAATCCTACTATCCCTGTATTCTTAATTAATACTTTCTCTTTATTCGTCTTGATATAATTCTGTTGCATTTATTTTTATTATTATGATTACTTACATTGTATTTTATTATAATTATTATTACTATTGTTATTAGTATTATTATTGTCATTGTCATTATCATTACTTTTATCATTACTAATATTATTGCTTTATATTATTTCATTGCATTAACAATGTTGTCATGTTTATCTTTAGCAGTATTATAAATAATATTGTGGATATTATTATTATTATTATTACTACAATTATTATTGTTATTATTATCATTGTTAATATTGTTGTTGTCATCATTATTATTATTATTATTATTATTATTATTATTTTCACTATTATTATTGTTATTACAATTTTTTTACCTTCATTATTATAGTTACTATTATATTATTATTATCATTATCATTGTTGTTGTCGTCATTATCTTTGTTATTATTACCATTTTCATCAATATTATTATTATTATTAATATTATTATTATTATTGTTACTATTATATTATTATCATTATTGTCATTATTGTTGTTATTGTTATTTTCATTATTATTATTATTACAAATTGTTTCATTAGTACTTCTATGTAAATAATCTTAGTCAAGGATTTACACTTTACCATTGCCCCAAAAGCTCATGCTTATAAAGGGCTGTTTGTCACCAAAACAACTCTCTTGTAATATTATTCAGGTATAACAAAACATAATAAATTGAATCGAATTGAATTGAATTGAATTGATGGTATTACGTATTGGTGGAGAAAATATTGGCGTGGATGGAGGGTGAGTATGAGGTGTAGCACAAGTGGAGGAAAATAAATTGTGTCGTACGTGTGTGTGGAGTGCAAGGCGGCGGCCAGACGAGACAGTACGGTAACACAGGTACACTGCTCACCCCTACCTTTTTCTCACGTGGCCAATGTAATGAGAGAGTGAGAGTGCTAGAACTTTGTGGCAAGCACAAAGGACACAGTGGCACATGTGTAAAGTGTACCAGTCCTTCACCAGGGGGTACGATATACACAACACTAACACATCAGTATATACACAATACACAGCAGTAGTATCCCTTGTTCTCACGTGGCCATAGTAAATGAGAGAGAGGAAGGGGTGGGGCTAAAACACTGAGTGCGACCACCAACAACACAATGGTACACGTGTACAATCCAGAGTCCTTAACAGGTCTTCACTAGGAGGTAATATATGCACAACACTTAATTGTTGTGCTTGGAAGGGGAAATGGAGTAAACAGGTTGGAGGGATTAAATGAGGAGCCGATAAGAAAGAAGGAAGTGGAGGAGGCAATGAGAGAGATGAAAACAGGGAAAGAAGGAGGTGGAGGAGGCAATGAGAGAGATGAAAACAGGGAAAGATGGAGGTGGAGGAGGCAATTAGAGAGATGAAAACAGGGAAAGATGGAGGTGGAGGAGGCAATGAGAGAGATGAAAACAGGGAAAGAAGGAGGTGGAGGAGGCAATGAGAGAGATGAAAACAGGGAAAGATGGAGGTGGAGGAGGCAATTAGAGAGATGAAAACAGGGAAAGATGGAGGTGGAGGAGGCAATGAGAGAGATGAAAACAGGGAAAGCTTCAGGTTTGGATGGATGCACTGTAGAATGACTGAAATATGGTGGAACAAGTATGATGGAGTGGTTGTAGAATGGGTGAGTGCTTGTGTAGTACCTCTATATAAGGGAAAGGGGGATAGATACCAATGTACAAGTTTCAGGGGTTTAAGCCTGTTAAGTGTAGTAGGAAAGCTGTATGGGAAGGTGCTGATAAAGAGAGTCAGAGAGGGTACGGAGGCTGTGATTAGTGAAGAGCAAGGTGGCTTTAGGAGAGGAAGAGGTTGTGTGGACCAGATATTTGCAGTAAGGCAGGTGTGTGAAAAATAATTAGAGAAAAGTAAAGAAGTAGTATGGGCATTTATGGATCTCGAGAAAGCATATGATAGAACTGATAGAAATGGATTGTGGAAGGTTTTGCAGTTGTACGGGCTGGAGGTGGGAGGGATTATTGAGAGGGGTGAAAAGTTTCTATGTGAACAGTAGAGCATGTGTTACAGTGGGAAGTAAAGGTAGGACTTTGTCAAGGCTGTGTGATGCCACCATGGTTGTTTAATATTTTTTATGGACAGAGTGGTAAGAGAGGTATTTAAATGCTAGGGTGATGGAGAGAGGACTGAGATAGTGGCAGAGTCAGAAAAGGAACTGAGTATGTTAGTGCAAGAGTTTGGACGGGTGTGCAGGAGGAAACTGAGAGTGAACGAGGCAAAGAGCAAGGTAATGAGATCTAGGAGTGGAGCAAAGGATAGAAGGATGAATATAATGCTAGATGGTGAAATATAGGAGGAGGTGGAGTGCTTTAAGTATTTGGGGTCAAAGGTGATGGTGGGTAGTAAAATAGAGACAGAGGTAAAATGTAAAGTAAATGAGGTAGGAAAGGTGCTAGGAGGAATGAATAGGATGTTTGACTGTAAGTCACTTAGAATGGACGTAAAGAGGAAGTTGTACGAAGGGATAGCAGTGCCTACTGTACTGTATGGAGCGGAAACATGGAATATGGGAGAAAGTGAGAAAAGAAGGTTGAATGCAGTAGAGATGAGATGTCTGAGAAGCATGTGTGGTGTGACTCGAATGGACAGAGTCAGGAATGAGGAAGTGGGGAGAAGGACAGATGTAGTGAGAGAGCTAACAGGTGGGGCAGAGCAGAATGTGTTAAGCTGGTTTGGACATGTGGAGAGAAGGAGGAGAATATAATGGTAAAGAGGATAGGTGGCTCTAATGTGGGAGGTGTAAGGAGGAGAGGAAGGCCACAGAGGAGATGGATGGACGCTGTGAAAGGAGCTCTGTAGAAGAGTTATATCTTAGGTGCAAGGTGATAGAAACGAGTGGAGGAGTGTGGTGAATGCTTGAAAAGTGGACACGGTTTCACAGTCCTTGGAGGAGGGGCCTGCATTGAGTGTGGCCCATGGCTGGCTGAATGCTGGAGGGGGAGTTTGCCCGGTAGTGAAGTGGCAGGGGTAAACCAGCTTTTGCTGTCGGGCCTTGCTATGGATGTAAACATAGCTGTACTCCTCGTAGTCACACAAGGAGATGCGGTGGGGGGCTCCCTCCTCCAACAGGGATTGGGGGATTGAGATGTAGAGTGTGTGTGTGGGGGGGGAGGGGGGGGGTTCTATGTTTGGGCATTTTGTTAGGGAGGGTGTGCGACGTGCCGAGGCTACCTTCAGTGTGGAGATGAAGGTCTGGTATATGTATGTTGTTATCTCACCTTTCTCAAGTTTGTGTACGTGTGTGTGTATGTGTGTGTGTTTTCTTACCTATTTATTCTTACCTATTTGTATCTTTACAGGATTGAGTCAAACTCGTAATGTCCCGTATTTTAAAACACAATTATCATATTTTTCTTTAGAGTTGTGTATGTTTTTGACACACACCACTCACTACTTCTGGTGTGTGTGTGTGTGTATGTATGTATGTTTTGTGTGTGTGTGTGTGTATGTATGTTTTTGGCACACACCACTTCTTCTGGTAATTTGTTCCATTCGTCTAGTACTCTATTTGGAAACTATATTTCTGTACATCTTTATCTCCTCTTCTTTTAATTAATTTCATACTATGTCCTCTCATTGTAGGTATTCCTTGTTGATACAAGTTTTTTTATATCTATCTTTTCTTTTTCTGTGACACATTTGTAAATTATAATCATATCTCCTCTCTTTCGTCTTTCTTCTAGTTTAGGTAATTTTAGTTTATTTAGTCTTTCTTCATAGCTTAGTTCTCTTAGACTTGGTAGCCATCTTGTTGCTGCTCTTCGTACTTTTTCTAATTTGGTGATATGTTTCTTGTAATGTGGGTTCTATACTACTGCAGCATATTATGTTATTATTTTCTTGACCATTTCTTCGTCTATATAAGTGAAGGCCACTTTCATATTTACTGACAATGCATACATGTTTCTCACTTTTTCATTTATATAATCATCTGGTGTCAATTTCTTATTTATCATTAACCCTAAGTCTGTTTCTTTCTCTGCTTCATTTAATATTTTGTTTCCAAGTTTATATTGAAAATTTGGTCTTCTCTCACTTTTTCCAAACTTAATAAAATTAAGTTAATTAAGTGTGTGTGTATGTGTGAGAGAGAGAGAGAGAGAGAGAGAGAGAGAGAGAGAGAGAGAGAGAGAGAGAGAGAGAGAGAGAGAGAGAGAGAGAGAGAGAGAGAGAGTACAGACGGTAACATAAATTCGCATCCATCTCCTGTACATATTTAAAGGGAAAATTTTGTGTTGGTAAATCTGGAGCAACTAAATCCTCCAAAATATTCCAAGCAACAGAACACTATTATATTTGTTCATCAGTGGTCCTGTTTCCTGACATACTTTGGAGGAATCAAGGCACTCCAATGTACCAAAAGTGAATTACCACCTTAATAATGTTAATAAAGCTAATTCATTCGAAGCTGTGGTGTTGGTTGTGGTAATACTGGACCAATTGGATTCCTCCAAACTATTCCATACAACAGGATTGATACTATTATATTTATTAATTAATTCTCTTTCCTGACATACTTTGGAGGAATCAAAGTACTATAAAGGAACCCAGATTTCCATAGGATAATTGTGGAGCAAACTGATTCCTCCAAACTGTATTATTCCTGCATTAAGTTGTGTTGCCTGAGATACCTTGGAGCACCCAAAGTGCTCCAATGTACCAATTAGTCACGGTTGGACATTATAAATATAAAATATTCGCTAATTTCGTTAAGTAATTGCGTAATTAAAGAAATTATTATATCAAAATATAGGGAATATTATGGGGAATTTAATTATATAATAATGAATTCTGATTAATTAATAAAAAATGAATTATGAACCAAAACGTGAACTACATTCTCCACCAAATCATGACGTCATTATATGATAATCAAGAGGGGGGGTAGGGGAGTGGGGTGGGGGGTATGGTGTTACATTTATTTAAACTCAGTTATTAATACATGCTTCTTCACTTAATAAATGTACTCCATCCATTGTTTCTGTTCTCCCAATTGTTGTTTTTTCTTACTAGATGTACAGCCACAATCAAATAACCACCGACACTTTCTCACCATCGTAGTAAATATTTTGGTAATAAAGAACAATACATGTATGATTTTGCAGCACCTCATAATAATAATAATTGAGGGGGTTGAGAAGACATATGGTGTTGTATTATATTTTGATATGATACTGATTATTTTGCACAATGGAATGAAACTGTTGGTGGATATTTGATTGTGGCTGTACAGTATTAGCTATAGTGATGTACGGTAATACAATTTTAATACAGAGATGACAGATATAGTTCTCATATGGTAAATTATGTATGTTGTTGGAATAAAAACTGGTTCAAGATGAGATGGACGTGAATTTATGCTGCCGACTGTACATACCTATACAATGTGTGGTGTGAAGGGAGTCATTGTATTGTTACCAAAACAAAGTCAACACCAAGAATATTTTTTATTGATTTACCGTATTTCTTTTTTTTTTTTTTTTTTTTTTTTTGCATACGGCCCTAATCTTAAGTGGGAAGTTCAGTGTTGGCAAATCTGGAACCACTAATTCCTCCAAACTGTTCCAAGCAACAGAATACCATTATTTTTCTTCATTTTGGGTCTGTTTCCTGGCATACTTTGGAGGAATCATGGCACTCCAATGTAACAAAAGTGAATTACCTCCTTAAAAGCCAGAACTTACTACTGTATTTTGAAGGAAAGACAAAGAAATCATGTGCTTGGGAGTAAAGGTGACTTAAAACAACCACAAGCAAATATCCTACAACACTTTCCTTTCATCGTGCAAAAAAATCAGTATCATATCAAAATATAATCATACAACAACAACACCTTGCGTCAACTCAACCCCTTCAATGATTATTATTATTATTATTATTATTATAAGGTGTTGTAAAATATAATCATACAACAACACCTTACATCAACTCAACCCCCTCAATTATTATCATTATTATGAGGTGTTGCAAAATCATAGACGTGTTGTTCTTTATTACCTAGATATTTATTACCATGAAAGGAAAGTGTTGGTGGATATTTGATTGTGGCTATACAACTGACCACAAGTATTCATTCATACAAGCTGTTGGTTTCAAGATATCATAACAAACGCACAAGATGTAGGACAATAATAAAACTACAACACAACTTTATACTGAAGTGAATAATTTATTGTATCCTTATAGGGGAAGTTCAGTGTTGGTAAATCTGGAGCAACTGCTGAATCCTCCAAACTATTCCAAGCAACAACAGAACACCATTATTTTTGTTCATCTGGTCCTGTTGTTTCCTGGCATACTTTGGAGGAATCAAGGCACTCCAATGTAACCAAAGTGAATTACACCTTTAATACTGTAGAATAATCTATGTTGTTTATATTTTCCTTTGGCCTGTTGCTGGGAATAGTTTGAAGGAATCATTTACTCCAGATTTACAACCCTACACTGTACTATCCTCCTTGAATAATCTTAAATAATCCTAGTTAATTAAGTAACTGTACAGCCACAATCAAATATCCACCAACACTTTCCTTCCATGGTAGTAATTATCTTGGTCATAAAGAACAACACATGTATGATTTTGCAACACCTCATAATAATAATAACAATAATAATTGAGGGGGTTGAGGTGTTGTATGATTATATTTTACAGCACCTCATAATAATAATGATAATAATAATAATTGAGGGGGTTGAGTTGACGTAAGGTGTTGTATGATTATATCTTATAGCACCTCTTAATAATAATAATAATAATAATTGAGGGGGTTGAGGTGTTGTATGATTATATTTTACAGCACCTCATAATAATAATAATGATGATGATAATAATAATAATTGAGGGGGTTGAGATGACGTAAGGTGTTGTATGATTATATTTTGATATGATACTGGTTTATTTGCACGATGGAAGGAAAGTGTTGGAGGATATTTGATGGTGGCTGTACAAGAATAAGATTGGCTCCACATATGATCATTATTCTCTATCTGGATACAACACAAATTAGAGAGAAAAAAAAATTGTTGAGAAACTGCCAAAAAAAAAAAAAAAAAAAATAATAATAATAATAATAATAATTAAAAAAAAAAATGATAATAATGAATAATATACTAGAAAATTAAAATATTTCCAATTACAAAAACTATGAATACAATACAAATTAGAAAAAAAAAGTGTTGAAAAACTGGCAAAAATAAATAAATAATAAAAATAATAATGAATAATCTACTAGTGCTGTAAAACAATTAAGAAAATATCTTCAAATTTAAAAACTATGAATACAAGACAAATTAGAAAAAAAAAGTATTGAGAAACTGGCAAAAAAAAAAAAAAAAAAAAAAAAAAAAAAAAAAATAATAATAATAATAATAATAATAATAATAATGAATAATCTGCAATTAAAAAATCTTCAAATTAAAAAAAACTATGAATAAAATGCCAAGGGAATCAATGCTCATACAAATTAATACATAATTCATAAAGCAGGGAGAATTTATATTGAAGTTAGAATTTTAACAAGGAAAAAGTGACAAATAAATAAAATAAAAAAACATAATTATTTACAGTGTCTTTTAATTAATGAAGAAGATAAGGGAGTAAATAATAATAATAATAATAAAAATTATAATAATAATAATAATAATAATGAAAATAATAATAATAATAATAATGAAAATAATAATATTAAAAATAATAATAATAATAATAATGAAAATAATAAAGTTGTATCACCAGTATAAGAAGCGAGTTTTTAATTTCATGACAAATCAACAAACATATTTCTGATTTTTTTTTTCTGTTATTTCACAAAGAGAGAGAGAGAGAGAGAGAGAGAGAGAGAGAGAGAGAGAGAGAGAGAGAGAGAGAGAGAGAGAGAGAGAGAGAGAGAGAGAGAGAGAGAGAGAGAGAGAGAGAGAGAGAGAGAGAGAGAGAGAAAATCCTATTTTTTTTTCGTTAGAGAGAGACCACCAATATTTTTTTTTTTTTTTTTTTTTTTTTTTACATACTCTGAGTGAATTAATTGCACTCCAAAATATCAAAAGCATATTACTGTAATCCCTTAAGGGGGTGCGGAAATAGGGGGGGGGGGGCTTGGGGGGGGTTTTGGCGGGTGCGCGAGTAGGGGGGAGGGTTAGAGGGGTGCGGGAATATGGGACAGGCTTTCTACCCACCCCAAACCTGTCCCCCCTATTCCCGCACCCCCTAAACATCCCCCAAGCCCGTCCCCTACTCCCGCACCCCCCTAACCTCCCCCCAAACCTGTCCCCCTATTCTCGCACCCCCTTAAGGAACCCTGTGTGTGATGTAGTCAGAAAATTAGAGGTAAATGAGTCCTTCAAATATTGCCACGACACACATACACACACACACACACCCACACACATACTCACACACACACACACACACACACAAACACACCCACACACATACTCACACACACACACACACACCCACACACATACTCACACACACACACAAATACACCCACACATACACACACCCACAACACACACACATCTATATGGAAGGAGCTTGTTTGTTTCGTGGCATGGTCAGGAGGAATCAGAAGCCTCCAATTTCATACACGATCATAGGGTCCTTAAACGCTCCCCCCTCCCCCCTCCCCCCATGTCTGTCTACAAGTTATGCCCCCCCCCCTCTCCCCCTTGTCTGTCTACAAGCTACGTGTGTGTGTGTGACTGTGTGTGTCTGTGTCTGTGTGTGTGTGTGTTCTTACCTATTTGTATCTTTACAGGATTGAGTCAAGCTCGTTATGTCCCGTATATTAAAACCCTATCCATTATCATATTTTTTCTTTAATTAAAGTTATGTATGCATGGTTTTGACACACAACATTTCTTCTTATGGATGGTAATTTGTTCTATGTGTGTGTGTGTGTGTGTGTGTGTGTGTGTGTTGTGAAAGGCGGCTGGCATACTAAGAAAAAATACCTCACTCTCTTTCTCTCTGTCTTTGGAATAACATCGTGTAATTTCCGTAGACTTAATTCATCTTTATCACGTTCATTCACTCACACACCACAACCAAAAATATGGGTTTTTGGAATAGGTAAAAAATGTTGTCGAATCTCACATTTGACCTATGGGTGTGGAAGAATAGGTCATACGGGTAGGGGTTACCAGAAGAGGGGGCTAAATTTTCTCCGTTTCCTCTACGATGCACCGTTTTTTAGTTATGGCCACTTTTTGGAAAAAATGTTGAACCTGTTTTTGACCATGAAGATATATATGGATTTGGATTAAATTTGGTATGGAAGTACAATTGGTAAATTGGGCTAGAAGAATTTTTTATTTTTTCTCTACCACCCTCTGTTCAAAAGTTATGTAAATTTTCGTGTCTCAAAAAACAGACCAAATTATAACAATGATAAAAATAATGTTCAGTGATTAATTAATGTTTGAACATGAATATTATCTAATACCAAAGACTCACTCACACAACAAACAACAAAATTAATGTCACTCACTGTGTGTGTGTGTGTCTGTGTGTTGCTATGTGAGTAACGTATGTCTATTCGCATATATTTATGAATGAATGTGTGTGTGTGTGTGTGTGTTTGTGTGTGTGTGTAACGTAGGCCTATGTGTGTGTGCATTTGTATATCTCATGACTGTGTGTGTGTGTGTGCAACGTAGGCGTATGTGTGTCTGTATTCGTATATTCTCATAATTGTGTGTGTGTGTGTGTGTGTGTGTGTGTGTGTGTTCTTCAGTTATTCCTGTGTTCATTGCATAAAAAAAATATATAATTTATAATGTCAAGTTAGTATGAGGACTGGAGTAAAAACCAGCAAGGTGAATATCCAACAACTCTTCCTCTACCTACACTCCTTTCCAACTTTGACATAAAAGCTCAAAGTCTTTTTTTACCTTAAACTTTACTACACACTCATCACCCAGTCACTCATTATATCAGATCTATAGAAACTTTGCTTTTCCATCAGAGCTCAACCTCTTACCTCTTCAACTAGACTCCATTCCAGACTTGACTCCAACTTTTACTAAACTATTCAGACTATCCCTTAATCCCGCACCCCCCAATAACTCCCGCACTCCCCTAACCCCCCCCCCCCCAAGCCTGTCCCCCTATTCCCGCACCCCCTTAATTAAAGGATAATGGTTTGGGTTATCGTATTTCATAAAAGGAATTTAAGTCGGCTGTTAAATTTCTCATTCCTTCCTTTCTTCTTCCAACCCTTCCCATCTTTTTCCAACCCTTCCCATTCTTTTTCACCAACCCTTCCCATTCTTCCTTCAACCCTTCCCTTTCTTCTTCCAACCCTTCCCATTCTTCCTTCAATCCTTCCCATTCTTCCTTCAATCCTTCCCATTTTCCCAGCCAAGGAGAATAGGAAAATGATGGACCTAATTAAAATTTCCTAAAATTTGACGTCCACTTGTCATCCAAATTATAATGAAACGAGACATTGACGAGTGTGTAAACTATGATATTTGGGTTTGTTGTTGTACTATAAGGTTATACAAACCCTATAACACGTGTTAGACTCGTAGAGGGGGTTGCGGGAATAGGGGACAGGCTTGGAGGGGGGTTAGGGGGGTGCGGGAATAGATTACAGGCTTTATACCCACCCCAAGCCTGTCCCCCCTATTCCCGCACCCCCAAGCCTTTCCCTCTATTCCCGCACCCCCCAGTCCCCCCCCCAACCCTGTCCCCTACTCCCGCACCCCCCTTAACACTAAAATAATGTCATTCGGTTTCAGCCAATCAGCGATAATCTTAAGTATTGATTTTTTGAGGTGGGCCAATCAGAGCGAGTTACAATAAGCGCTTAATTTGAACTGTTATTATGAGAGAGAGAGAGAGAGAGAGAGAGAGAGAGAGGGAGAGAGAGAGAGAGAGAGAGAGAGAGAGAGAGAGAGAGAGAGAATTAATAGTACAGGAGCTGTTGTATATACAGTCGTGGTCAATAATAATCATCCACATATGGGTGTCTCTAACACATATATACATACATACATACATACAGTCGTGGTAAATAATAATCATCCACATAAGGGTATCTCAAAGAATTTACTGTCTAATGTTTTCACTTTCACATTGGATGTTAGTAGTAGTAGTAGTAAGTGGCAGTAGTAGTACTAGTAGTAGTAGTGGTAGTAGTAGTAGTAGTAGTAGTGGCAGTAGTAGTAGTAGTAGTAGTAGTAGTAGTAGTAGTAGTAGTAGTGGCAGTAGTAGTACTAGTAGTAGTGGCAGTAGTAGTAGTAGTAGTAGTGGCAGTAGTAGTACTAGTAGTAGTAGTAGTAGTGGCAGTAGTAGTAGTAGTAGTAGTGGCAGTAGTAGTAGTAGTAGTAGTGGCAGTAGTAGTACTAGTAGTAGTAGTGGTAGCTAGTAGTAGTAGTAGTAGTAGTAGTAGTAGTAGTAGTGGCAGTAGTGGCAGTAGTAGTAGTAGTAGTAGTAGTAGTACTAGTAGTAGTAGTAGTACTAGTAGTAGTAGTAGTACTAGTAGTAGTAGTAGTACTAGTAGTAGTAGTAGTACTAGTAGTAGTAGTACTAGTAGTAGTAGTAGTACTAGTAGTAGTAGTAGTAGTACTAGTAGTAGTAGTAGTACTAGTAGTAGTAGTAGAACTAGTAGTAGTAGTAATAGTAGTAGTAGTAGTGGTACTAGTAGTAGTAGTAGGTAGTAGTGGTAGTAGTAGTAGTAGTAGTAGTGGTAGTAGTAGTAGTAGTGGTAGTAGTGGCAGTAGTAGTAGTAGTGGCAGTAGTAGTAGTAGTAGTAGTAGTAGTAGTAGTGGTAGTGGTAGTGGTAGTGGTAGTGGTAGTAGTAGTAGTAGTAGTAGTAGTAGTAGTGGTAGTGGCAGTAGTAGTAGTGGCAGTAGTAGTAGTAGTAGTAGTAGTAGTAGTAGTAGTAGTAGTAGTAGTAGTAGTAGTAGTAGTAGTAGTAGTAGTAGTAGTGGTAGTAGTAGTAGTGGTAGTAGTAGTAGTGGCAGTAGTAGTAGTAGTAGTAGTGGCAGTAGTAGTAGTAGTAGTAGTAGTAGTAGTAGTAGTAGTAGTGGCAGTAGTAGTAGTAGTAGTAGTAGTAGTAGTAGTAGTAGTACATCAACCAACAGCCGAAGTGAAAAATAAATATATATGTCATGGATTAATAATTATACCTATATTTTTATTACATAGTTTAATTGTTACTGTTAAATGAATACAAAAAATTACTCCAAAGGTTTTATTTAAATATTTGTTAAGTGTAATTAAGTGTAAGTTTAATCATGAATTGTTATGAAGTCCAAAATCTAAATAAATGATCAAATTGTATAAAGTTTTAATTATTTAAAGTTTTAATTTAAAAACTATGTTTGATTTAAACATCAACATAAAAATACTTAAATCAAACAAAAGATATTGGGTCCATTCCACAGTGGTTGGTATTGGTTTGTAAGCACACAAAGCTTTTGGTTGGTCAGCTTACAAACCAATAGCACTGTGTAATGTAAAGGGTAGTACAGTGGTTGGTATTGGTTTGTAAGCACACAAAGCTTTTGGTTGGTCAGCTTACAAACCAATAGCACTGTGTAATGTAGAGGTATTACAGTACTAACCTGGTCTGATGACACCAAGCCCTCTCCAGAGGACCCGGCGATGACCACACCCTCTACACAGGGTGTGGCCAACAGCAACTGTAGGGGGGCAATACATGTTGCAAGTTGCCTTGCATTAGTTATACATGTGCAAGTTGCCTTGCGTTAGTAAAATACATATATATATATAATCAAATACATCATAACAATTTATTAATACAATACAATACATACATATTTATATAATCAAATACATCCTAACAATTTATTAATACAATACAATACATATATATATATATATAATTAAATACAATTACAATTTTATTAAAATCCTGACATTGTACATTCTAATTATACACAAGGATGAGAGACAAAACTGTCTCTCATCCTTGGTAATACATACACACACAAATACAATACACATACACACACACACACTCATACACGCCAGCCATGCTCCCTCGTTGCAACCTGTAGTAGTAATAGTAGTAGTAATAGTAGTGGTAGTAGTGGTAGTGGTAGTAGTAGTAGTAGTAGTAACACACACACATGCAATGTATGTCTGTAAAGAAAAGAGAAAAGTATAAATTATTTTGTTCCAACATTTAATAATGTCAGAACACAAGATATAATTTATACTCTTAGTACATTGTAGTGTGTTGATTCCCACAAAGTATGTCAGGAACAAACACCACCTGATTAACAATAATAATAATAATAATAATAATGATAATAATAATAATAATAATAATAATAATGGTGGCCTGTTGTTGTTGTTGTTTGGATGAATACACAGTTGTTGTTGTAGATTTACCAACAACACAACAATCTCTCCTTAAGACAACACAAATAATAATAATATTGTATAAACATAATTATAGCAAATATATATAGCAAATATATATATATATATATATATATATATATATATATATATATATATATATATATATATATATATATATATATATATATATATATATATATATATATATATATATATATATATATATAATACATATAGATGTCAATGTAGATTAAAAAGTATGTGGTAATGATATAAATTGAAAAGTACACAAATAATATTGAGTTTATAAAGATAAACATATTATAGAGTATATTTATAGCATATCATATCATGTATAAATATTATAGCCCCCAGACTCCCTGGTCCAGTAAGCTGTGGTCCCATTACCCTGGGATGTGCTTCAGTAGTCCAGACATATAGGGACATACAGACATATACAGACATATAGGGACATACAGACATATACAGACATATAGGGACATACAGACTCCCTGGTCCAGTAAGCTGTGGTCCCATTACCCTGGGATGTGCTTCAGTAGTCCAGGCATATAGGGACATACAGACATATACAGACATATAGGGACATACAGACATATACAGACATATAGGACCATACAGACTCCCTGGTCCAGTAAGCTGTGGTCCCATTACCCTGGGATGTGCATCAGTAGTCCAGGCATATAGCGACATACAGACATATACAGACATATAGGACCATACAGACATATAGGGACATACAGACATATAGGGACATACAGACATATAGGGACATACAGACATATAGGGACATACAGACATATAAATATATATATAAATATACCTAATGATATAAATGGAATGAAATACATGTGTGTGTGTGTGTGTGTGTGTGTGTGTAGCCTTGTGATGGCTTGGGTGGGCTGTGTGTGTGTGTGTGTGTGTGTGTGTCGGTGGCTGTATATTAGAGTGCTGTCATTCTTCCAAAGTACTGTATGTCACACAACAACAACAGAACAACTGGTCCTGGAGTGGGGGCGTCTACGTCGTGGGACACCCCCTTCCCCCCAAGGGCTGCCAAGGAAGGAAGCTACGGGGGGGCCAAACCGCCACAAAATCTCCCCGCCCCCCATCAAGGAGGCGGTAACCTGTTGACTGAAACATCTTGGTAGAGTAAAAAGTTAAACACATATAACAACACACAACCAACACCATTCTCCCTCACAACACCACCCCATCAACAAACATAATGGTAATCTGTTGACTGAAATATCTTGGTAGCTTAAAAAGTTACACACATATATATAACACACAACCAACACCATTCTCCCTCACTGCCTTTTGTGGGTGCCAGCACGGTCGAGTTAGTAAGGTCTGTGGGCCAGCTGTACACTCGTGATACATAATTTCTGACCAGAGTGTGAGGAGCAGAAAGATTCGAATCACCTGGTATTGTTCATTTCCCCACCCAGTACACCTACAGAGGCTGAGTTCGAATGCAGGGTATGTGTGTGTGGTGCCTGCCGTTCGTCTCTGGTCAGAAATCACGAGTGTACACCAAGTGCGCATACCGTCAGCTGAGCCCACATACACAGGTCGGTTGTAAGCATCAGCACGGACTCTGGACTGCTCGGACTCTGGACTGCTCGGACTCTGGACTGCTCGGACTCTGGACTGCTGCTGGGACACACAGTCTGGCCAACAACACCAACCCATCAACAAACATAATGGTAATCTGTTGACTGAAATATCTTTGTAGAGTAATTAGTAGCCTTACCAACCAACACCATGAAGCTCCACTGTGTGTGTGTGTGTGTGTCTGTCTGTCTGTGCGTGTGTGTGTGTATGTCACCATCTAGTATGACACATATGAATCACACACACACATACATACAAACCAACACTTCATCTCAGCACTTCTCAACAACAACAAGAGTCCCAGTCCATCCTAGAAATAATAAAGAAAAGAAAATACACATATATAACACATATATAACACACATATATATATATATATATATAACACATATATATATAACACATATATATATAACACACATATATATATAACACATGTACTACTACTACTACTAATAATAATAATATTAATAATAATTACAAATGTTAATAGTACTGTTAGTGTTATTATTATTGTTATTGGAGTTATTTTTAGTGTTATTGTTATTAGTGTTGTTATTGAGTTATTTTTTATTGGTGTTAGGTTTGTTAGTTGTACACACAGAGAGAGAGAGAGAGAGAGAGAGAGAGAGAGAGAGAGAGAGAGAGAGAGAGAGAGAGAGAGAGAGAGAGAGACACACACACGCAGAGACAGACAGAGACACAGACACGGACAGAGACAGATAGAGACACAGACCCAGACAGACAGACACAACGAGAGAGAGAGACACACAGACATAGAGACACACACACACACCCTGACAGACAGACACAACGAGACACATACACACACACACAACAATAAGAAATATTAACGTTGTATTCATAATTTATCTAATAATGAAATATATGTTGATAAGTTAATTAATAATCATTAGTGTCAGTAAATATGGGCCCTATATTGACCAAAGCTAAAGGTGATAATTAAGTAAAGGTAAATTATGAATACAACGTTAATACTTCTTATTGTAGTGTGTGTGTGTGTGTGTGTGTGTGTATCTCTCTCTCTCTATGTAATATACAACAACATCTGTGTGTGTGTGTGGTAAGATGACTCTGTTGTTTGGTATTGGTCAGCCACCATCAAATAACCACCAACATTTTCCTTCCATCGTAGCAAATATCTTGGTAATAAAGAACAACACGTGTATGATTTTGCAGCACCTCATAAAAATAATTGAGGGGGTTGAGTTGACATAAGGTGTTGTATGATTATATATTGATATGATACTGATTTATTTGTACGATGGAAGGAAAGTGTTGGTGGATATTTGATTGTGGCTGTACCAATACCATGACTCCATAGACAAACTACAGAGTCGTCTTATCAGTACCACACACACACACACACACACACACACATGTTGTTGTATATGCTTACTGTGCCTTCTTTCCTTCTGTTATCTTGGTGTTTGTTGTCTCTCTTATCTTTTCTTTTCTCCCTCGTTTCTGGGTAGGATGGTCTGGTCTTCCTTCATCCTCATCCAACCACACCAATCTATCGGAAAATAACCTTTTGGTTAGAAATTCTCGGTGCAGAGTTCAATCCGAACACCAACCTCGTCAAACAATAAGTTTTGCCCTTGTATCTCACCAGCTGGTATGTACCTCCACAACTTATCTGACACATGAATTTGTAGATAGGTGGATTTCCAATGTACAATAGTAGAGGCTGGTGTGGTGTACCTCTCTGGACACACACGTCAGTGACATCATCACCCCGTGTGGCACATCACCTGGCAAACAATGACACATGACAACTGAAATCAGTACACAGGGATATTAACTCTATGATTAATAAGTGTAAAAACCATTACAAAGGAAAAATTGAAAATATGTTGGAGTAATCCAAAAGGTGCATGGGATGGTTTGTGGAAATTAACTGGTAGGCTATGTATAAAAAGAAGGAACAGCCAGACGTGAACAATGTTTGGGACTTTGGTAATGAATTAAATGACTTTTATTCAAGATTTGATGTACAGGATTTTTAGGCAGAAATTAATACCATATGCCAATCTTTGTCTACTAAGAATGACTCATCTATTATAATAAAAGAAGAGGATGTAATTGAGAGCTTAAATAGGGTTAAAATTGGCAAAGCGGGAGGGCCTGATAAAATAAATGATAGGATGCTTAGACTGTGTAAAAATCAACTCTCAAATATTCTTTGTAAAATATTCCAGCAGTCTGCTATACCTAAAATATGGAAAACTTGTGAAATTGTTCCAGTGCCAAAGAAACCAAACCCTACTTGTCAAAGGGTCGATTCCACAGTGGTTGGTATTGGTTTGTAAGCACGCAAATGAAAGAATGTTAGCCTTGTAAATGACTTATGGGTGAATTATTTAATGAATCTGATGAATAATCTATACAGTGATCATCATTATCTAATTGTTTGATAGATTTTGTGAATGTGGATACTCAGCGTTTGGAAAATAATGAAGCCTTACAAGTGCGGTTGGTTGGGAAGCTAACAAACAAATACCACTGTGGAATCTACCCATAATGATTATATATAGGCCTGTGGCACTTACGTCAATACTTATGAAATAACTTGAATATATTGTTAAAAAGGTATTGATATAACAAACTAGTGATTTTATGGATGACTGTCTTGTAGTTTGTACATGTCAAGAACCGATCGATGTGTGGAGGACGCTACGTTATTGGTTATTAATTAATTATGTATTGAGTCATGTAGAAGATAGTGTTATAAGCAGATCAACTAAATACTACGGTATGCTAAAATTCTCTTTGTTGTTGATTTCAGTAATGCCTTCAACACAATACAACCACAGTCTGGGGAACTACAACAACAACAACAACACAATACAACCACAGTCTGGGGAACTACAACAACAACAACAACAACAACAACAACAACACAATACAACCTCTTGTACTGATGTGACAACTTATATAGATGAAGGTTAAGGGGGTGCGGGAATAGGGGGACAGGCTGGGGGGGGGGGGGGTTTAGGGGGTTGCGGGAGTAGGGAACAGGCTTTGGGGGGGTTTAGGGGGGTGCGGAAATAGGGGGACAGGCTGGGGGGGGCTAGGGGGGTGCGGGAGTAGGGAACAGGCTTGGGGGGGTTTAGGGGTTGCGGGAGTAGGGGACAGACTTGGGGGGGGGTTAGGGGGGTGCGGGAGTAGGGAACAGGCTTAGGGGTTTTTTGGGGGGTGCGGGAATAGGGAACAGGCTTGAGGGAGGTCAAGGGGGGTGCGGGAATAGAGGACAGGCTTTCTACTCACCCCAAGCCTGTCCCCCTATTCCCGCACCCCCCCCCCCCAAGCCTGTCCCCTACTCCCGCACCCCCCTAAACCCCCCCAAGCCTGTTCCTTACTCCCGCACCCCCCTAACCCCCCCTCCCCAGCCTGTCCCCCTCTTCCCGCACCCCCCAAGCCTGTCCCCTACCCCCCCCCCCCCACCCCTTTAATGCCAATATTATACTCTGGATATATGCATTGTTTACCAAAAGAATGGATGTGTTCTGTCGCCAATATTTTTTGCACTTTATTGGAAAGACACAGAGAAAAGAGAGACACACAGATAGAGACAGAGAGAGAGAGAGAGACAGACATACACAGAGAAAGAGAGACACACACACAGACCGAGAAAGAGAGACATACACACACACAGACCGAGAAAGAGAGACATACAGACAGAGAAAGAGAGAGAGAGAGAGACATGCAGACAGAGAAAGAGAGAGAGAGAGAGAGAGAGAGACATACAGACAGAGAGAGAGAGAGAGACAGACATACAGAGAGAGAGAGAGACACACACACAGACCGAGAAAGAGAGAGACATACAGACAGAGAAAGAGAGAGAGAGAGACAGACAGAGAAAGAGAGAAAGACAGACACACAGAGAGAGAAAGAGAGAGAGAGACAGACATACACAAAGACAGAGAGACAGACATACACAAAGAGAGAGAAACAGACACAGAGAGAGAGAGAAAGAGAGAGAGACATACACAGAGAAAAAGATTACTTGCCACTGTCTAATCAGTACCAATAACTTGTGTTCCAATACTGACTTAAGGGGGAAGTTTTGTGTTGGTAATTCTGGAGCAACTGAATCCTCCAAACAATTCCAAGCAACAGAACATCATTATTTTTGCTCTTCTGGTCCTGTTGTTTCCTGGCATATTTTGGAGGAATCGAGGCACTCCAATGTAACAAAAACGAATTACCACCTTAAACTACAGGGAGGAAGTTAATGATTTTACCATATGGTTCAGGAAAATTATCTTGAGCTGAATGTGGGAATATCAAAAGAAATGGTTGTTGTTGATTTTAGGAAGCAAACAGTAGAACACTTACCACTCTATATCAGTAATGAAATAGTTGGAAAAGTTTATGAATATACACATTTTCATATTACACACACACACACACACATAAAAAGTCCACAAATTTTATCTCTTCTCCCCACACGCTGGTAAGTATCTCTCTCTCTCTCTCTCTCTCTCTCTCTCTCTCTCTCTCTCTCTCTCTCTCTCTCCAATAAGAAGTATTAACGTTGTATTCATAATTTATCTAATAATGAAATATCTGTTTGATAAGTTAATAATTATTAGTTTCAGTAAATATGGGCCCTATATTGACCAAAGCTAATAATAATAATAATAATAATAATAATAATAATAATAATAATAATAATAATAAGTAAAGGTAAATTATGAATACAAAATTAATACTTCTTATTGTAGAGAGGTATTGTAGCCTGTGGTATGTACACTCGCGGTCAGAAATTGTGTTCTGATCCCTTGGCACGATGAATCGCAACTAGCCAAGCTTTGATGATTCGAACAAATGTGTGTTGTAGGGAGACGCACAGTTTTTCGAACCTTATAAAAAAAATTGTTATATAAAAAAAATATATATATATAATTTTTTTTGTTTTTATATAGTCACAGGTTTTAGTGGGCCAACATGGGATTTCCCATACACAAAGGAATACTGAACAGTACAGCCACAATCAAATAACCACCGACTCCTTCCTTCCCTCGTGCAAATAAATCAGTATCATATCAAAATATTATCATACAACACCTTACGTCAACTCAACCCCCTCAATTATTACTATGAGGTGCTGCAAACTCATACACGTGTTGTTCTTTATTACCAAGATATTACTACGACCGCAATATTTCCAGGATTAAATGTTTCTGCTTCGACATTTAGATTAGTAGTAGGATGAAAGGAATGAATAGGAGCCATCTTTGACTGCTGCCCGACCTCACTTTCTAAATCCGAGAAGACCTTCTCCCTATATATCAGCGGCCTCTTCTATCTCTGCTTCTATAAATGTAACCTTTGTTTCTCCTTTTGAAGCGTGAACTCCTCCTCCTCCATTACCCACTTTCTCTCCAGTACCTTACTAAGCCTTCACCAATAAATACACTTTCCTAGCAGCTTCCATGGCCCATGTGACCCTCACTGTACTAGATAGTGAGCATTGATTCATTGATATTAGGCACCGCAACAGCGAGGTCATATAGCGCCAAAAAACGGTAATAGAGAGGTGAGACAGCAAACAGGAAGGAAATAGAAAAGAGAGACAGTTTAAGAACTGAAAGCTAGTGACTGGGGCCGAAGGGGCGCTAAAACTCTTAAAGTATTACACACATCACTAATACAGGCAATACCCACCTACGAGGTAGATAGTGAGTATACAGACTTATGAGTCCTATACCTAATGTCTGTCAAACACTGTGGTCACCACTAATATGTTGACCATCTCTATAGTGAGTATACAGACTTATGAGTCCTATACCTAACGTCTGTCAAACACTGTGGTCACCACTAATATGTTGACCATCTCTATAGTGAGTATACAGACTTATGAGTCCTATACCTAACGTCTGTCAAACACTGTCGTCACCACTAATATGTTGACCATCTCTATAGTGAGTATACAGACTTATGAGTCCTATACCTAACGTCTGTCAAACACTGTCGTCACCACTAATATGTTGACCATCTCTATCTGCTTCACACGGTCGTTCAGTTTCCTTTTGTCTGGATACAATTTTGTCAATATTAGCCATCAAGGTTTGGAAATCACTACCCTAACTCCGCCTCTAGCAATATCCGGAGCCGGTTAATTAAGAATTAAGGGGTTGAGGGAGTAGGGGACAGGCTTGGAGGGGGGGGTGCGGAAATAGGGGGACAGGCTTGGGGTGGGTAGAAAGCCTGTCCCCTATTCCCGCACCCCTCTAACCTCCCCTCAAGCCTTTTCCCCTACTCCCGCACCCCCCAAAACCCCCCAAGCCTGTGTCCTACTCCCGCACCCCCCTAAACTCCCCCCCCCCACAAGCCTGTCCCCTACTCCCGCACCTCCCCCCCCCCACAAGCCTGTCCCCTACTCCCGCACCCCCTTATTTCGTTTTAGCCAATTCTCTCTTACAATCCACCAAGGTAATCAATCCTATCCATATTTAGAATTAACCTTTATAACACTTCACAGACTACAAAACTAACACAGCCTACTCAAAGAATTAAATCCATGTTACATGTGACACAACGAACATTATTACATCAAAATGTCTATAGTAATATGTAAGGGATAAAATATATACAATGAAACCACTAATAAATATAGCTACGTGTGTGTGTGTAATTTGAAAATGTGTGTGTGTGTTTAATTTGAAGATAATGTGTGTGTGTTTAATTTGAAGATAATGTGTGTGTGTTTAATTTGAAGATAATGTGTGTGTTTAATTTGAAGATAATGTGTGTGTGTGTAATTTGAAGATAATGTGTGTGTGTAATTTGAAGATAATGTGTGTGTGTTTAATTTGAAGATAATGTGTGTGTGTTTAATTTGAAGATAATGTGTGTGTTTAATTTGAAGATAATGTGTGTGTGTGTAATTTGAAGATAATGTGTGTGTGTAATTTGAAGATAATGTGTGTGTGTTTAATTTGAAAGTAATGTGTGTGTGTTTAATTTGAAGGTAATGTGTGTGTGTGTAATTTGAAAATGTGTGTGTGTGTGTAATTTGAAGGTAATGTGTGTGTGTGTTTAATTTGAAGGTAATGTGTGTGTGTGTGTGTGTGTGTGTGTGTGTGTGTGTGTAATTTGAAGGTAATGTGTGTGTGTGTTTAATTTGAAGGTAATGTGTGTGTGTGTGTGTGTGTGTGTAATTTGAAGATAAGCATGTGTATGTGTGTGAAACTATTTTAACGTTACGTGCAGGTGGGTTGAAACAGCAGGCTGGGTGTGTATCCCTCCTGACGGTGGTAATGGTCGCTTGAAACTGTAGAAGCCCAAGTGACGGTATAGTAGTGACGGACTGACGGTCCCAAGTGAGTGAGTGACAGAGTGAGTCGGCCCAACTAGTTGTGTATGTCTACTGGGAACGTTGACACTCTGGTAGGTAGGCGTCCAAACTGTATTCTTACTCGGCTACAAACTTGTTTCTGTAAGTAGTCATATGATCAAATAAACCACTGACACAGACACTTCATTAACACTCGAAAATCATAAACCATTAATTATATATTACAAAGGCAGACAGCTATATTTACATGATGAATTTCATAAACGTTTACATTTGAACAACATATCTATCATTACATAACAGAAAAGTTTACATTTGATTACCGAGTACTGACACTACCAATCTATTACTCAATTGGTCAAATAACAAACACTCAAATGTACACTCGCAATCCAAAATTTGTATCTAGGTCTTGTTGAAGTTTCGAATCATTTAACATAATAGTGAACCAATAACACGCTTATTCTGTTTCATATTTACTCGAGTTCGCTTAATACTCGATCAAGCTATTTGAAGCAAGCCTGGATACATATTTTGGATTGGGAGTGTACAGTTGGCCACAGGAATTCTTACACAGGCTATTTGGAAAGAGTGGTCATTATTCAGGAAGAACTGCAATAAATGAACTATTAGGTGACTACCCCACACCAAGATTAAGGTTCAATTCCACAGTCGTAGTCGTATTTTGTTACATTGGAGTGCCATGATTCCTCCTAGCTATGCCAGGAAACAGGACCAGATGAACAATGGTGTCCTGTTGCTTGGAATAGTTTGGAGCCACATACTAAAACGGGACATAATAACAGTTCAAATTAAGTGCTTATTGTAACTCTCTCTAATTGACCCACCTCAAAAAATCAATACTCAAGATTATCGCTGATTGGCTATAACCAAATGACATTATTTTAGTGTTAATATTAGCTCATTACGAGTTTTACACGTGTTATATGGTTTGTATAACCTTATAGTACAAGAGCAAACCCAAATATCATAGATTACACACTCGTCAATGTCTCGTTTCATTATAATTTGGATGACAAGTGGACGTCAAATTTTCGAAATTTTAATTAGGTACATCTTTTTCCTATTCTCCTTGGCTGAGAAAATGGGAAGGATTGGAAAGAGGATGGGAAGGGTTGAAGGAAGAATGGGAAGGGTTGAAGAAAGAATGGGAAGGGTGGTAGAAGAAAGGAAAGGAATGAGAAATGTAACAGCTGACTTACTGTAAATACTCTTTATGAAATAGGATAACCCAAACCATCACGGTGATAAATTTGAAGATTCTTTATGTTAAGGGGGTCTGGGAATAGGGGGACAGGCTTTAGGGGGGGGGGGTTTGGGGGGGTGCGGGAGTAGGGGACAGGGTTGGGGGGGTTTAGGGGGTTGCGGGAGTAGGGGGACAGGCTTGGGGGAGGGGGGTTAGGGGGATGCGGGAATAGGGGACAGGCTTTCTACCCCCCCCAAGCCTGTCCCCCTATTCCCGCACCCCCCAAAACCCCCCTCAAGCCTGTCCCCTACTCCCGCACCCCCTTAACGTCGTAATTGCTGATAAACAACAAGTAGAAATGTATGAAATAGTTTTGGCAGTGCGAATTTCAACCTTTCCTAAGGAGACGTGGGTGGGTGAGAAAGAGACGTGGGTGGGTGAGTGTGAAGGAGACGTGGGTGGGTGGGTGGGTGGATGGGTGTGAAGGAGACGTGGGTGGGTGTGTGAGTTTGAAGGAGACGTGGGTGGGTGGGTGGGTGTGAAGGAGACGTGGGTGTGTGGGTGTGAAGGAGACGTGGGTGGGTGGGTGTGAATGAGACGTGGGTGGGTGGGTGAGTGTGAAGGAGACGTGGGTGGGTGGGTGGGTGGGAAAGAGACGTGGGTGGGTAGGTGGAATAAAAACGTGGGTGGGTGGGTGGGTGGGAAAGAGACGTGGGTGGGTGGGTGGGAAAGAGACGTGGGTGGGTGGGTGGAATAAAAACGTGGGTGGGTGGGTGGGTGGGTGGGAAAGAGACGTGGGTGGATGGGTGGGTGTGAAGGAGACGTGGGTGGATGGGTGTGAAGGAAACGTGGGTGGGTGGGTGGGAAGGAGACGTGGGTGGGTGGGTGGGTGTGAAGGAGACGTGTGTGGGTGGGGTGGTGTGAAGGAGACGTGGGTTGGGTGGGTGGGTGGGTGTGAAGGAGACGTGGGTGGGTGGGTGGGTGGGAAAGAGACGTGGGTGGGTGGGTGGAATAAAAACGTGGGTGGGTGGGTGGGTGGGTGGGAAAGAGACGTGGGTGCGTGGGTGCAATGGAGACGTGGGTGGGTGGGTGGTTGGGAAACTAACAAACCAATACCACTGTGGAATCGACTCCTAACTTTATGGGTTGATTCCACAGTGGTATTGGTTTGTTAGCTTCCCAACCAACCAACCAACCAACCACACTTGTAAGCCTTCATTATTTTCCAAAAGCTGAGTATCCATATTCACAAACTCTATTAAAGGGGTGCGGAAGTAGGGAACAGGCTTTGGGGGGGTGCGGGGGGTGCGGGAATAGGGGGACAGGCTTCGGGTGGGTAGAAAGCTTATCCCCTATTCCCGCAACCCCCTAACCCCCGCCCCCCAATCCTGTCCCCATACTCCTGCACCCCCCAAGCCTGTCCCCTACTCCTGCACCCCCCCTAAACCCCCCCCCAGCTTGTCCCCCTATTTCCGCACCCCCTTAAATACTTCAGCCATTATTCATTTACACGGCTAATGAAGGTCGTATGTATTATGCAAGAACATCATCTGTGGTGGTGTATACGATGGTGTGGTAGTCTACTGATACGATGGTCCCACACACACACACACAGTCATGAGAATACACACACACACACACACACACACACACACACACACACACACACACACAGTTGAGTGACATTAATTTTGTTGTTTGTTGTGGGCACCTAAAATAAGCCCCCCAAGCCTGTCCCTCTACTCCCGCACCCCTCAAAACACCCCGCACCCACCTAAACCCCCCAATGCTGTCCCCCTATTCCTGCACCCCCTTAATTAATAATTGAACATTATTTTTGTTTAATTTGGTCCGTTTTTTGAGACACGAAAATTGACATAACTTTTGAACAGAGGGTCATAGAGACAAAATGAAAAAATCGTCTCGCCCAATTTACCAACTGTATTTCCATTCCAAATATCATCCAAATCCATTTAGATCTTCATGATCAAATTTAGGTTCAAAATTTTTTCAAAAAAAGTGGCCATAACTAAAAAACAGTGCATCGTAGAGGAAAACGGAGAAAATTTAGAAACCCCTTCTGGCAACCCCCACCTATATGACCTATTCTTACATACCCATAGGTCAAATGTGGGATTCTACAACATTTTTGACCTATTCTCAAAACTCACATTTTTGGATGTGGTGTGTGGATGGAACGTGGTGAAAAAGATGAAATATGTCTACGGAAATTACATGATGTTATTCCAAAGACAGAGAGAGAGGGTGAGGTGTTTTTTCTTAGTATGCCTGCTGCCTTTTACAACACACACACACACACACAGACACACACATGGAACAAATTACCATCTTTAAGAAGTGGTGTGTGTCAAACCATGCATAACTTCAAAGAAAAATATGATAATAGGATTTTAATATACGGGACATTAGGAGCTTGACTCAATCCTGTAAAGATACAAATAGGTAAGAACACACACACACACACACACGTATCTTTATAATAAACATGCACGCACATCAATATAAATAATTATATTCTTGTTTTGAGAAAGAGGAGAACGAAACATAAGAAGAAGAATAATGTAAGAAAGTCAGGAAATTATAGAAACGAAATACAGTAATAAGGATGGGTTCAGTAATCATGTCTTATTTCGTTCGAGATGCCTCGACACATAATTTAAAAAAAGGGGCATAACTTGTAGACAGGGGGGGGCATAACTTGTAAACAGGGGTGGGGGGCATAACTTGTAGACAGGGGGGATGGAGGGGGGCATAACTTGTAGACAGGGGGGATGGAGGGGGGCATAACTTGTAGACAGACAGGGGGGATGGAGGGGGGCATAACTTGTAGACAGACAGGGGGGATGGAGGGGGGGCATAACTTGTAGACAGACTGGGGGGATGGAGGGGGGCATAACTTGTAGACAGACAGGGGGGATGAAGGGGGGCATAACTTGTAGACAGGGGGGATGGAGGGGGGCATAACTTGTAGACAGACAGGGGGGGAGGGGGTGCGTTTAAGGACCCTGTGATCGTGTATGGAAATTGAAGACTTTTGATTCCTCCTGACTATGCCACCAAACAAACAACCTCCTTCCATATAGGTGTGTGTGTGTGTGTGTGTGTGTGTGTGTGTTTCGTGGCAATACTTGAAGGACTCATTTACCTCCAATTTTCTGACTACATCACACACAGGGTTCCTTAAGGGGGTGCGGGAATAGGGGGACGGGCTTAGGGGGGCTTAGGGGGGTGCGGGAGTAGGGTACAGTTTTTTTTTTTTTTTTGGTGGGGGGGTGCAGGAGTAAGGGGACAGGCTTTGGGGGTGCAGAAATAGGGGACAAGCTTTCTTCCCACCTCAAGCCTGTCCACCTATTTCAGCACCCCCCAAACCCCCCCCAAGCCAGTCCTCTACTCCCGCACCCCTTTAATTAACTCTTGCACAGGAAATGGGTAAGATTAATTAATTAGCCTGGAGAGAGTTGCATATATTTTTTATTAAGGGGGTGCGCGAGTAGGGGACAGGCTTGGGGGGGGACTGGGGGGGTGCGGGAATAGGGGGACAAGCTTGAGGTGGGTAGTCTCATATTCCCGTACCCCCCTTACCCCCCCCTCAAGCCTGTCCCCCTACATCCGCGCCCCCCAAAAAAAACCCCGACCCTCCCCCCCCAGCCTGTCCCCCTATTCCCGCACCCCCTTAAGGGATTACTGTAGTATGCTTTTGATATTTTGGAATGCAATTAATTCACTCAGAGTATGTCAGGAAAAAAAAAAAAAATTGTGGTCTCTCTCTAACGAAATAAAAAGGATAGTATTTTATTTTTTCTCTCTCTCTCTCTCTCTCTCTCTCTCTCTCTCTCTCTCTCTCTCTCTCTCTCTCTCTCTCTCTCTCTCTCTCTCTCTCTCTCTCTCTCTCTCTCTCTCTCTCTCTCTCTCTCTCTCTCTGAATTAACAGAGAAAAAATAATCAGAAATATGTTGATTTGTCATGAAAATAAAACTCACTTCTTATACTGGTGATACAACTTTATTATTTTCATTATTATTATTATTATTATTATTATTATTATTATTTACTCCCTTGTCTTATTCATCAGTTATTTATGTTAACCATGATGTAGTAAGAAAATTGGAGGTAAATGTGTCCTTCAAACATTGCCACAAAACACACACACACACACACACACACACACACACACACACACACACATATATGGAAGGAGTTTGTTTGGTTCGTGGCATAGTCAGGAGGAATCAGAACCCTCCAATTCTCATACACGATCACAGGGTCCTTAAGGGGGTGCGGGAGTAGGGGACAGGCTTGGGAGGGACTGGGGGGTGCGGGAATAAGGGGACAGGCTTGGGTGGGGACTGGGGGAGTGCGGGAATAGGGGGACAGGCTTGGGGTGGGTAGAAAGCCTGTCCCATATTCCCGCACCCCCCTAACCCCCCTCCCCAAGCCTGTCCCCCTACTCCTGCACCCCTCGAACCCCCAAGTCTGTCCCTCTATTCCCGTACCCCCTTAAGGGATTACTTTAGTATGCTTTTGATATGTTGAAATGCAATTAAAACATGCTAAAAATCGATATTTTAGGTGTCCAAAGTCGATATGTGCATGCATCTTTTGTACCCGTTTATATCTCAAATTCAGGCTCAAAACACCCGAAAATTCGATATTTTTGGATTCCAGATGCGATCTGTACATGCCTACTCCGTGTTAGAGTACTTTCAAAATACAGGCCCAAAACATGCTGAAAATCGATATATTGGGTGCCCAAAGTCAATATGTGTATGAATCTTCTGTACCCGTTATATCCCAAATTCAGGCTCAAAACACCCGAAAATTCCATATTTTTGGGTCCAAGAAGCGATCTTTTCATGCCTACTCAGTGCTAGAATATTTTCAAAATACAGGCCCAAAACATGCTAAAAATAAATATTTTAGATGTCCAAAGTCGATATGTGCATGCATCGTCTGTACCCGTTTATATCTCAAATTAAAGCTCAAAACACCCGAAAATTCGATATTTTTGTGTCCCAGAAGTGATCTGTACATGTCTACTCCGTGTTATAGTATTTTCAGAATACAGGCTCAAAACATGCTAAAAATCGATATTTTAGGTGTCCAAAATCAATATGTGTATGCATCTTCTGTACACGTTTATATCTCAAATTCAGGCTCAAAACACCCGGAAATTCGATGTTTTTGGGTCTCAGAAGCGATCTGTACATGCCTACTCAGTGCTAGAATATTTTCAAAATATAGGCCCAAAACATGCTAATAATGGATATTTTGGGTGCCCAAAGGCGATATGTGCATTCGTCTTCTGTACCCGTTTATATCTCAAATTCAGGCTCAAAACACCCGAAAATTCGATATTTTTGGGTCCCAGAAGCGACCTGTATATGCTTACTCCTTGCTAGAATGTTTTTAAGATACAGACCCAAAACATGTTCAAAAATCGATATTTTAGGTGCAAAAAGTCGATATGTGCATGCATCTTCTGTACCCGTTTAAATCTCAAATTTAGGATCAAAACACCCGGAAATTCGATATTTTTGGGTCTCAGAAGCGATCTGTACATACCTACTCAGTGCTAGAATATTTTCAAAATATAGGCCAAAAACAAGCTCAAAATCGATATTTTGGGTGCCCAAAGGCGATATGTGCATGCATGTTCTGTACCCGTTTATATCTCAAATTTAGCCTCATAACCCCCGAAAATTCGATATTTTTGTGTCCCACAAGCGATCTGTACATGCCTACTCCGTGTTAGAGTATTTGCAAAATACAGGCCCATAACATGCTCAAAATCGATATTTTGGGTGCAAAAGACGATATGTGCATGCATCTTTTGTACCCGTTTATATCTCAAATTCAGGCTCAAAACACCCGAAAATTCGATATTTTTGGGTCCCAGAAGCGATCTGTACATGCTTACTCCTTGCTAGAATGTTTTTAAGATACAGACCAAAAACATGCTCAAAATCGATATTTTAGGTGCAAAAAGTAAATATGTGCATGCATCTTCTGTAACCGTTTATATCTCAAATTCAGGCTCAAAACACCTGAAAATTCGATATTTTCATGTCCCAAAGGGATCTGTACATGCCTACTCCGTGTTAGAGTATTTTCAAAATATAGGCCCCAAACATGTTCAAAATTGATATTTTAGGTGCCCAAAGTCAATATATGTATGCATCTTCTGTACCCGTTTATATCCCAAATTCATGCTCAAAACACCCGAAAATTCAAATTAATTGGGTCCTAGAAGCGATATGTACTCAGTGCTAGAATATTTTCAAAATATAGGCCCAAAACGAGCTAAAAATCGATATTTTGGGTGCACAAAGACGATATGTGCATGCATCTTCTGCACCCGTTTATATCCCAAATTCAGGCTCAAAACACCCGAAAATTCGATATTTTCATGATCCAAAAGCGATCTGTACATGCCTACTCCGTGTTAGAGTATTTTCAAAATACAGGCTCAAAACATGCTCAAAATCGATATTTTGTGTGCCCAAAGTCAATATGTGTATTTATCTTCTGTACCCGTTTATATCCCAAATTCAGGCTCAAAACACCCGAAAATTCGATATTTTTGGGTCCCAGAAGGGATCTGTACATGCCTTCTCCTTGCTAGAATGTTTTCAAGATACAGACCCAAAACATGCTCAAAATCGATATTTCAGGTGCAAAAAGTCGATATGTGAATTCATCTTCAGTACCCGTTTATATCTCAAATTCATGTTCAAAACACCCAAAAATTCGATATTTTTGGGTCCCAGAAGCGATCTGTACATTACTACTCAGTGCTAGAATGTTTTCAAAATATAGGCTCAATACCTGCTAAAAATCGATATTTTAGGTGTCCAAAGTCGATATGTGCGTGCATCTTCAGTACCCGTTTACATCTCAAATTCAGGCTCAAGACACCCGAAAATTCAATGTTTTTGGGTCATAAAAGCGATCTGTAAATGCCAACTCCGTGTTAGTGTATTTTCAAAATACAAACCCAAAACATGCTGAAAATCGATATTATAGGTGCCCAAAGTCAATATGTGTATGCATCTGTAAATGCCTACTTCTTGCTAGAATGTTTTCAAGATACAGGCCCAAAACAAGTTGAAATCGATATTTTAGTTGCCCAAAGTCAATATATGTATGCATCTTCTGTACCCGTTTATATCTCAAATTCAGGCTCAAAACACCCGAAAATTCGATATTTTTGGGTCCCAAAAGCGATCTGTACATGCCTACACAGTGTCAGAATATTTTTAAAATATAGGCCCAAAATATGCTGAAAATCGATATTTGAGGTGGCCAAAGTCAATATGTGTATCAATACAATCTTCTGTACCCGTTTATATCCCACATTCAAGCTCAAAACACCTAAAAATTCGATATTTTTGGGTCCCAAAAGCGATCTGTACATGCCTACTCCGTGTTAGAGTATTTTCAAAATATAGGCCCCAAACATGCTGAAAATTGATATTTGAGGTGCCCAAAGTCAATATGTGTATCAATCTTCTGTACCCGTTTATATCTCAAATTCAGGCTCAAAACACCCGAAAATTCGATATTTTTGAGTCCCAGAAGCAATCTGTATATGCCAACTCCGTGTTAGAATATTATGAAAATATAGTCCCAAAACATGCTAAAAATCAATATCTTAGGTGCCTATAGTTAATATATGTATGCATCTTCTACACCCGTTTATATCTCAAATTCAGGCTTAAAATACCTAAAATTCGATAATTTTGGGTCCCAGAAGCGATCTGTACATGTCTACTCAGTGCTAGAATATTTTCAAAATATAGGCCCAAAACATGCTAAAAATCGATATTTTGGGTACCCAAAGTCGATATGTGTATGCATCTTTTGTACCCGTTTTTATCCCAAATTCAGGCTCAAAACACCCAAATATTCGATTTTATTGGGGCCCAGAAGTGATTTGTACATGCATACTCCGTGTTAGAGTATTTTCAAACTACAGGCCCAAAACATTCTGAAAATTGATCTTTTAGGTGCCCAAAAGTCGATATGTGCATGCATCTTCTGTACCCGTTTATATCCCAAATTCAAGCTCAAAACACCTTAAAATTCGATATTTTTGGGACCCAAAAGAGATCAGTACATGCCTATTCCGTGTTAGAGTATTTTCAAACTATAGGCCCAAAACATAATGAAAATCGATATTTTAGGTGCCCAAAGTCGATATGTGCATGCATCATCTGTACCCGTTTATATCTCAATTTCGGGCTCAAAACTTCCGAAAATTCGATATTTTTGTGTCCCAGAAGCGATCTGTACATGCCTACTCTTTTCTAGAATGTTTACAAGATACAGACCCAGAACATGCTCAAAATCGATATTTTAGGTGCAAAAAGTCGATATGTGCATGCATCTTCAGTACCCGTTTATATCTCAAATTCAGGCTCAAAACACCCGAAAATTCAATGTTTTTGTGTCCCAGAAGCGATCGGTAAATGCCAACTCCGTGTTAGACTAATTTCAATATACAGGCACAAAACATGCTGAAAATCGATATTTTAAGTGCCCAATGTCAATATGTGTATGTTTCTTCTGTACCCGTTTACATCTCAAATTCAGGCTCAAAACACCCGAAAATTCGATATTTTTGAGTCCCAGAAGCGATCTGTACATGTCTACTCAGTGCTAGAATATTTTCAATATATAGGCTTAAAGCATGCTAAAAATCGATATTTTGGCTGCCCAAAGTCGATACGTGTATGCATCTTCTGTTATCGTTTATATCCCAAATTCAGGCTCAAAACACCTGAATATTCGATTTTATTGGGGCCCAGAATCGATCTGTACATGCCTACTCAGAGAAATCATATTTTCTCAATACAGGCCCAAAACATGCACAAAATCGATATTTTAGGTGTCCAAAGTCGATATGTGCATGCATCTTCAGTACCCGTTTATATCTCAAATTTAGGCTCAAAACATTCGAAAATTCGATATTTTTGAGTCCCTGAAGCGATCTGTACATGCCTACTCCGTATTTGAATATTTTCAAGATATAGTCCCAAAACATGCTAAAAATCGATATTTTAGGTGTCCAAAGTCGATATGTGCATGGATCTTCCGTACCCGTTTATATCTAAAATTCAGGCTCAAAACACCCGAAAATTCGATATATTTGGTCCCAGAAGTGATCTGTACATGCCTAATATGTGTTAGAGTATTTTCAAAATACATGCCCAAAACATGCTGAAAATCAATATTTTAGGTGCACAAAGTCAATATGTGTATGCATCTTCTGTACCCGTTTATATCCCAAATTTAGTCTCAAAACACCCGAAAATTCGATATTTTTGGGTCCCAGAAGCGATCTGTACATGCCTACTCAGTGCTACAATAATTTCAAAATATTGTCCCAAAACCTGCAAAAAATAGATATTTGGGTGCCCAAAGTCGATATGTGCATGGATCTTCCGTACCCGTTTATATCACTAATTCGGGCTCAAAACAACGGAAAATTCGATATTTTAGGGTCCCAGAAGTGATCTGTACATGTTTACTCCTTGCTAGAATGTTTTCAAAATATAGGCTTAAAACATGCTAAAAATCCATATTTTAGGTATCCAAAGTCGATATGTGCATGCATCTTCTGTACCCGTTTATATCTCAAATTAAGGTTAAAAACACCCGAAAATTCGATATTTTGGGGTCACAGAATCAATCTGTACATTTCTACTCCTTGCTTAAATGTTTTCAAGATACAGACACAAAACAAGCTCAAAATCGATAATTTAGGAACAAAAAGTCGATATGTGCCTGCATATTCAGTACCCGTTTATATGTCAAATTAAGGATCAAAACACCCAAAAATTCAATATTTTGGGGTCCCAGAAGCGATCTGTACATGTATACTCAGTGCTAGAATGTTATCAAAATATAGGCTTAAAAACATGCTAAAAATCGATATTTTAGGTGTCCAAAGTCGATATGTGCATACATCTTTTGTACCCGTTTATATCCCAAATTCAGGCTCAAAACACCCGAAAATTCGATATTTTTAAGTCCCTGAAGCGATCTGTACATGCCTACTCAATGCTAGAATACTTTCAAAATATAAGCCCAAAACATGCTAAAAATCGATATTTTGGGTGCCCAAAGTCGATATCTGCATGCATCTTCTGTACCCCTTTATATCTAAAATTCAGCGTCATAACACCTGAAAATTCGATATTTTCATGATCCAAAAGCGATCTGTACATGCCTACTCCGTGTTAGAGTATTTTCAAAATACAGGCTCAAAACATGCTCAAAATCGATATTTTAGGTGCAAAAAGTCGATATGTGAATTCATCTTCAGTACCCGTTTATATCTCAAATTCATGTTCAAAACACCCGAAAATTCGATATTTTTAGGTCCCAGAAGCGATCTGTACATTACTACTCAGTGCTAGAATGTTTTCAAAATATAGGCTCATTACATGCTAAAAATCGATATTTTAGGTGTCCAAAGTCGATATGTGCATGCATCTTCAGTAGACGTTTACATCTCAAATTCAGGCTCAAGACACCCAAAAATTCAATGTTTTTGGGTCTTAAAAGCGATCTGTAAATGCCAACTCCGTGTTAGTGTATTTTCAAAATACAAACCCAAAACATGCTGAAAATCGATATTATAGGTGCCCAAAGTCAATATGTGTATGCATCTGTACATGCCTACTCCTTGCTAGAATGTTTTCAAGATACAGACCCAAAACATGCTCAAAATCGATATTTTAGGTGTCCAAAATCGATATGTGTATGCATCTTCTGTACCCGTTTATATCTCAAATTCTGGCTCAAAACACCCGAAAATTCGATATTTTTGGGTCCCAGAACAGATCTGTACATGCCTACTCCGATTTAGAGTATTTTCAAAATACATGCCCAAAACATTCTGAAAATCGATATTTTATCTGCCCATAGTCGATATGTGCTTGCATCTTCTGTACCCGTTTATATCTCAAATTCAGGCTCAAAACACCCGAAAACTCGGTATTTTTGTGTCCCAGAAGCGATCTGTACATGCCTACTTTTTGTTAGAATGTTTTCAAGATACAGACCCAAAACTTGCTCAAAATCGATATTTTACGTGCAAAAAGTCGATATCTGCATGCATCTTCCGTACCCGTTTATATCTCAAATTCAGGCTCAAAACAACGGAAAATTCAATATTTTTGGGTTCCAGAAGCGATCTGTACATGCCTACTCAGTGCTAGAAAGTTTTCAAAATATAGGCTCAAAAGATGCTAAGAATCTATAATTTAGGTGTCCAAAGTCGATATGTGCATGCATCTTCTGTACCCGTATATATCTCAAATTCAGGCTCAAAATACCCGAAAATTCGATATTTTTGGGTCCCAGAAGCGATCTGTATATGCCTACTTCGTGTTTGAGTATTTTTCAAAATACATGGCCAAAACCTGCTGAAAATCGATATTTTATGTGCCCATAGTCAATATGTGCATGCATCTTCTGTACCCGTTTATATCTCAAATTTAGCCTCATAACTCCCGAAAATTCGATATTTTTGTGTCCCAGAAGCGATCTGTACATGCCTACTCCGTGTTAGAGTAATTTTAAAATACAGACCCAAAACATGCTGAAAATCGATATTTTAGGTGCCCAAAGTCGGTATGTGCATGCATCTTCTGTACTCGTTTATATCTCAAATTCAGCCTCAAAACACCAAAATATTCGGTATTTTTGGGTCCCAGAAGCGATCTGTACATGCCTACTCTTTGCTAGAATGTTTTCAAGATACAGACCCAAAACTTGCTCATAATCAATATTTTAGGTGCAAAAAGTTGATATGTGCATGCATCTTCTGTACCTGTATATATCTCAAATTCAGGCTCAAAACACCCAAAAATTCGATATTTTTGTGTCCCAGAAGCGATCCGTACATGCCTACTCAGTGCTAGAATGTTTTTAAAATATAGGCTTAAAACATACTAAAAATCGATATTTTAGGTGTCCAAAGTCGATATGTGCATACATCTTTTGTACCCGTTTATATCCCAAATACAGGCTCAAAACACCCGAAAATTTGATATTTTTTTGTCCCACAAGCGATCTGTACATGCTTACTCAGTGCTAGAATATTTTTAAAATATAGGCCCAAAACATGCTAAAAATCGATATTTTAGGTGCTAAATGTTGATATGAGCATGCATTTTCTGTACCCGTTTATATCTCAAATGCAGACTCAAAACACCCGAAAATTCGATAATTTTGCGTCCCAGAAGCGATCTGTACATGCCTACTCCGAGTTAGAGTATTTTCAAAATACATACCAAAACATGGTGAAAATCGATATTTTAGGTTCCCAAAGTCGATATGTGCATGCTTCTTCTGTACCCGTTTATATCTCAAATTCAGCCTCAAAACACCAAAAAATTCGATATTTTTGTGTCCCAGAAGCGATCTGTACATGCCTACTCTTTGCTAGAATGTTTTCAAGATACAGACCCAAAACTTGCTCAAAATCGATATTTTAGGTGCAAAAAGTCGATATCTGCATGTATCTTCCGTACCCGTTTATATCTCAAATTCAGGTTCAAAACAACGGAAAATTCATTATTTTTGGGTTCCGGAAGCGATCTGTACATGCCTACTCAGTGCTAGAAAGTTTTCAAAATATAGGCTCAAAACATGCTAGGTATCTATAATTTAGGTGTCCAAAGTCATTATGTGCATGCATCTTCTGTACCCGTATATATCCCAAATTCAGGCTTAAAACACCCGAAAATTCGATATTTTTTTGTCCCAGAAGCGATCTGTACATGCCTACTCAGTGCTAGAATATTTTTAAAATATAGGCCCAAAACATGCTAAAAATCGATATTTTAGGTGCTAAATGTTGATATGAGCATGCATTTTCTGTACCCGTTTATATCTCAAATTCAGACTCAAAACACCCGAAAATTCGATAATTTTGGGTCCCAGAAGCGATCTGTACATGCCTACTCCGTGTTAGAGTATTTTCAAAAAAATGCCCAAAACATGCTCAAAATCGATATTTTAGGTTCCCAAAGTCAATATGTGTATTCATCTTCTGTACCCGTTTATATCCCAAATTCAGGCTGAAAACACCCGAAAACTCGATATTTTTTTGTCCCAGAAGCGATCTGTACATGCCTACTCATTGCTAGAATACTTTCGAAATATAAGCCTAAAACATGCTAAATATCGATATTTTGGGTGCCCAAAGTCGATATCTACATGCATCTTCTGTACCCGTTTATATCTCAAATTAAGGCTCAAAACTCCTGAAAATTCGATGTTTTTTTGTCCCAGAAGCGATCTGTACATGCCTACTCCGAGTTAGAGTATTTTCAAAATACATGCCCAAAACATGCTGAAAATCGATATTTTATCTGCCCTTAGTCGATATGTGTATGCATCTTATGTACCCGTTTATATCTCAAATTCAGGCCCAAAACACCCGAAAACTCGATATTTTTGGGTCCCAGAAGAGATCTGTACATGCCTACTCCGTGTTAGAGTACTTTCAAAATACAGGCCCAAAACATGCTGAAAATCGATATTTTAGGTGCATAAAGTCGATATGTGCATGCATCTTCTGTACCCGTTTATATCTCAAATTCAGGCTCGAAACAACGGAAAATTCATTTTTTTTGGGTTCCAGAAGCGATCTGTACATGCCTACTTAGAGCTAGAAAGTTTTCAAAATATAGGCTCAAAACATGCTAAGAATCTATAATTTAGGTGTCCAAAGTCGGTATGTGAATGCATCTTCTGTACCCGTTTATATCTCAAATTCAGGCTCAAAATACCCAAAAATTCGATATTTTTTGGTCCCAGAAGCGATCTGTACATGCCTATTCATTGTTAGAGTATTTTCAAAATACAGGCCTAAAACATGCTGAAAATCGATATTTGAGGTGCCCAAAGTCAATATGTGTATGCATCTTCTGTACCCGTTTATATCCCAAATTCAGGCTCAAAAGATCCGAAAATTCGGTATTTTGGGGTCCCAGAAGCGATCTGTACATGTCTACTCAGTACCAGAATGTTTTCAAAATATAGTCTTAAAACATGCTAAAAATCAATATTTTTGGTGTCCAAAGTCGATATGTGCATACATCTTTTGTACCCGTTTATATCCCAAATTCAGGCTCTAACATCCGAAAACTAGATATTTTTGTGTCCCAGAAGCCATCTGTACATGCCTACTCCTTCTTAGAAAGTTTTCAAGATAGAGACCCAAAACATGCTCAAAATCGATATATTAGGTGCAAAAAGTCGATATGTGCCTGCATCTTTAGTACCCGTTTATATCTCAAATTCAGGCTCAAAACACCCGAAAATTCAATATTTTTGTGTCCCAGAAGCAATCTGTACATGCCTACTTCGTGTTAGAGTATTTTCAAAATAGATGCCAAAAAAATGCTTAAAATCGATATTTTGGGTGCCCAAAGTCGATATGTGCATGCATCTTCTGTACCAGTTTATATCTCAAATTCAAGCTCAAAACACCCGAAAAATCGATATTTTTGGGTCCCATAAGCGATCTGTACATGCCTACTCTTTGCTAGAATGTTTTATAAAATACAGACCCAAAACATGCTCAAAATCGATATTTTAGGTGCTATAAGTCGATATGTGCATGCATCTTCAGTACCCAATTATATCTCAAATTCAGGCTCAAATCACCCGAAAATTTAATATTTTTGGGTCCCAGAAGCGATCTGAACATGCCTACTCCGTGTTAGAGTACTTTCAAAATACAGGCCCAAAACATGCTGAAAATTGATATTTTATCTGCCCAAAGTCGATATGTGCATGCATCTTCTGTACCCGATTATATCACAAATTCAGGCTAAAAATACCCGAAAATTCAATATTTTTGGGTCCCAGAAGCGATCTGTACATGCCTACTCTTTGCTAGAATTTTTTTTTTAAATACAGACCCAAAACATGCTCAAAATCGATATTTTAGGTGTTAAAAGTCGATATGTGCATGGATCTTCAGTACACGAATATATCTCAAATTCAGGCTCAAAACAACCGAAAATTCGATATTTTTGGGTCCCAGAAGCGATCTGTACATGCCTACTCCGTGTTAGAGTATTTTCAAAATACATGCCCAAAACATGCTGAAAATCGATATTTTTGCTTCACATAGTCGATATGTGCATGCATCTTCTGTACCCGTTTATATCTCAAATACAGGCTCAAATCACCCGAAAATTCAATATTTTTGGGTCCCAGAAGCGATCTGTATATGCCTACTCCGTGTTTGAGTATTTTCAAAATACATGGCCAAAACATGCTGAAAATCGGTATTTTAGCTACCCATAGTCGATATGTGAATGCATCTTCTGTACCCGTTTATATCTCAAATTCAGGCTCAAGACACCCGAAAATTCAATATTTTGGGTCCCAGAAGCGATCTGTACATGCCTATTCCTTGTTAGAGTATTTTCAAAATACAGGCCAAAAACATGCTGAAAATCGATATTTGAGGTGCCCAAAGTCAATATGTGTATGCATCTTCTGTAACCGTTTATATCCCAAATTCAAGCTCAATAGATCCGAAAATTCGATATTATTGAGTCCCAGAAGCGATCTCTTCATGTCTACTCAGTGCCAGAATGTTTTGAAATTATAGGCTTAAAACATACTAAAAATCGATATTTCAGGTGCCCAAAGTCGATATGTGCATGCATCTTCTCTACCCGTTTATATCTCAAATTCAGGCTTAAAACGCCCGAAAATTAGATATTTTTGTGTCCCAGAAGCAATCTGTACATGCCTACTCCTTCTTAGAATGTTTTCAAGATACAGACCCAAAACATGCTCAAAATCGATATATTAGGTACAAAAAGTCGATATGTGCCTGCATCTTCAGTACCCGTTTATATCTCAAATTCAGGCTCAAAACACCCAAAAATTCAATATTTTTGTGTCCCAGAAGCGATCTGTACATGCCTACTTCGTGTTAGAGTATTTTCAAAATAGATGCCTAAAACATGCTCAAAATCAATATTTTGGGTGCCCAAAGTCGATATGTGCATGCATCTTCTGTACCCGTTTATATCTCAAATTCAGGCTCAAAACACCCGAAAAATCGATATTTTTGGGTCCCAGAAGCAATCTGTACATGCCTACTCTTTGCTAGAATGTTTTATAAAATACAGACCCAAAACATGCTCAAAATCGATATTTTATGTGCCCAAAGTCGATATGTGCATGCATCTTCAGTACCCGATTATATCTCAAATTCAGGCTCAAAACAACCGAAAATTCGATATTTTTGGGTCCCAGAAGCGATCTGTACATGCCTACTCCGTGTTAGAATATTTTCAAAATACATGCCCAAAACATGCTGAAAATCGATATTTTAGCTCCACATAGTCGATATGTGCATGCATCTTCAGTACCTGTTTATATCTCAAATTCAGGCTCAAAACCACGGAAAATTCAATATTTTTGGGTTCCAGAAGCGATCTGTACATGCCTACTCAGTGCTAGAACGTTTTCAAAATATAGGCTCAAAACATGCTATAAATCTATAATTTAGGTGTCCAAAGTCGATATGTGCATACATCTTTTGTACCCGTTTATATCCCAAATTCAGGCTCAAAACAACCGAAAATTCGATATTTTGGGGTCCCAGAAGCGATCTGAACATGCCTACTCTGTGTTAGAGTACTTTCAAAATACAGGCCCAAAACATGCTGAAAATTGATATTTTATCTGCCCAAAGTCGATATGTGCATGCATCTTCTGTACCCGATTATATCTCAAATTCAGGCTCAAAACACCCAAAAATTCAATATTTTTGTGTCCCAAAAGCGATCTGTACATGCCTACTTCGTGTTAGAGTATTTTCAAAATAGATGCCTAAAACATGCTCAAAATCAATATTTTGGGTGAACAAAGTCGATATGTGCATGCATCTTCTGTACCCGTTTATATCTCAAATTCAGGCTCAAAACACCCGAAAAATCGATATTTTTGGGTCCCAGAAGCAATCTGTACATGCCTACTCTTTGCTAGAATGTTTTATAAAATACAGACCCAAAACATGCTAAAAATCGATATTTTAGGTGCTAAAAGTCGATATGTGCATGCATCTTCAGTACCCGATTATATCTCAAATTCAGGCTCAAAACAACCGAAAATTCGATATTTTTGGGTCCCAGAAGCGATCTGTACATGCCTACTCCGTGTTAGAATATTTTCAAAATACATGCCCAAAACATGCTGAAAATCGATATTTTAGCTCCACATAGTCGATATGTGCATGCATCTTCAGTACCCGTTTATATCTCAAATTCAGGCTCAAAACCACGGAAAATGCAATATTTTTGGGTTCCAGAAGCGATCTGTACATGCCAACTCAGTGCTAGAACGTTTTCAAAATATAGGCTCAAAACATGCTTTAAATCTATAATTTAGGTGTCCAAAGTCGATATGTGCATACATCCTTTGTACACGTTTATATCCCAAATTCAGGCTCAAAACAACCGAAAATTCGATATATTGGGGTCCCAGAAGCGATCTGAACATGCCTACTCCGTGTTAGAGTACTTTCAAAATACAGGCCCAAAACATGCTGAAAATTGATATTTTATCTGCCCAAAGTCAATATGTGCATGCATCTTCTCTACCCGTTTATATCTCAAATTCAGGCTTAAAACACCCGAAAATTAGATATTTTTGTGTCCCAGAAGCCATCTGTACATGCCTACTCCTTCTTAAAATGTTTTCAAGATAGAGACCCAAAACATGCTCAAAGTCGATATATTAGGTGCAAAAAGTCGATATGTGCCTGCATCTTCAGTACCCGTTTATATCTCAAATTCAGGCTCAAAACACCCGAAAATTCAATATTTTTGTGTCCCAGAAGCGATCTGTACATGCCTACTTCGTGTTAGAGTATTTTCAAAATAGATGCCTAAAACATGCTTAAAATCGATATTTTGGGTGCCCAAAGTCGATATGTGCATACATCTTCTGTACCCGTTTATATCTCAAATTCAGGTTCAAAACACCCGAAAAATCGATATTTTTGGGTCCCAGAAGCGATCTGTACATGCCTACTCTTTGCTAGAATTTTTATTTTAAATACAGACCCAAAACATGCTCAAAATCGATATTTTAGGTGTTAAAAGTCGATATGTGCATGGATCTTCAGTACACGATTATATCTCAAATTCAGGCTCAAAACAACCGAAAATTCGATATTTTTGGGTCCCAGAAGCGATCTGTACATGCCTACTCCGTGTTAGAGTATTTTCAAAATACATGCCCAAAACATGCTGAAAATCGATATTTTAGCTTCACATAGTCGATATGTGCATGCATCTTCTGTACCCGTTTATATCTCAAATACAGGCTCAAATCACCCGAAAATTCAATATTTTTGGGTCCCAGAAGCGATCTGTATATGCCTACTCCGTGTTTGAGTATTTTCAAAATACATCGCCAAAACATGCTGAAAATCGGTATTTTAGCTGCCCATAGTCGATATGTGAATGCATCTTCTGTACCCGTTTATATCTCAAATTCAGGCTCAAAACACCCGAAAATTCAATATTTAGGGTCCCAGATGCGATCTGTACATGCCTACTTCGTGTTAGAGTACTTTCAAAATACAGGCCATAAAACATGCTCAAAATCGATATTTTAGGTGTTAAAAGTCGATATGTGCATGTATCTTCAGTACACGATTATATCTCAAATTCAGGCTCAAAACACCCGAAAAATCGATATTTTTGGGTCCCAGAAGCAATCTGTACATGCCTACTCTTTGCTAGAATGTTTTATAAAATACAGACCCAAAACATGCTCAAAATCGATATTTTAGGTGCTAAAAGTCGATATGTGCATGCATCTTCAGTACCCGATTATATCTCAAATTCAGGCTCAAAACAACCGAAAATTCGATATTTTTGGGTCCCAGTAGCGATCTGTACATGCCTACTCCGTGTTAGAATATTTTCAAAATACATGCCCAAAACATGCTGAAAATCGATATTTTAGCTCCACATAGTCGATATGTGCATGCATCTTCAGTACCCGTTTATATCTCAAATTCAGGCTCAAAACCACGGAAAATTCAATATTTTGGGTTCCAGAAGCGATCTGTACATGCCTACTCAGTGCTAGAACGTTTTCAAAATATAGGCTCAAAACATGCTAAAAATCTATAATTTAGGTGTCCAAAGTCGATATGTGCATACATCTTTTGTACCCGTTTATATCCCAAATTCAGGCTCAAAACAACCGAAAATTCGATATTTTGGGGTCCCAGAAGCGATCTGTACATGCCTACTCAGTGCTAGAATATTTTTTAAATGTAGGCCCAAAACATGCTAAAAATCGATATTTTAGGTGCTAAATGTCGATATGAGCATGCATTTTCTGTACCGGTTTATATCTCAAATTCAGGCTCAAAACACCCGAAAAATCGATAATTTTGGGTCCCAGAAGGGATATTTACATGCCTACTCAGTGCTAAAATGTTTTCAAAATATAGGCTTAATGCATGCTAAAAATCGATATTTTAGGTGTCCAAAGTCGATATGTGAATATATCTTTTGTACCCGTTTATATTTAAAATTCACGCTCAAAACACCCGAAAATTCGATATTTTTGGGTCCCTGAAGCGATCTGTACATGCCTACTCCGTGTTAGAGCATTTTAAAAATACAGGCCCAAAACATGCTCAAAATCGATATTTTAGGTTCATAAAGTCAATATGTGTATGCATCTTCTATACCCGTTTATTTCCCAAATTCAGGCTGAAAACACCCGAAAATTCGATATTTTTTTGTCCCAGAAGCGTTCTGTACATGCCTACTCATTGCTATAATACTTTCAAAATATAGGCCCAAAACATGCTAAAAATCGATATTTTGGGTGCCCAAAGTCGATATCTGCATACATCTTCTGTACCCGTTTATATATCAAATTCAGGCTCAAAACACCCGAAAACTCGATATTTTTGGGTCCCAGAAGAGATCTGTACATGCCTACTCCGTGTTAGAGTACTTTCAAAATACAGGACCAAAACATGCTCAAAATCGATATTTTAGGTTCCCAAAGTCAATATGTGTATGCATCTTCTATACCCGTTTATATCCCAAGTTCAGGCTGAAAACACCGGAAAATTCGATATTTTTGTGTCCCAGAAGCGTTCTGTACATGCCTACTCATTGCTAGAATACTTTCAAATTATATGCCCAAAACATGCTAAAAATCGATATTTTGGGTGCCCAAAGTCGATATCTGCATGCATCTTCAGTACCCGTTTATATCTCAAATTCAGGCTCAAAACCACGGAAAATTCAATATTTTTGGGTTCCATAAGCGATCTGTACATGCCTACTCAGTGCTAGAAAGTTTTCAAAATATAGGCTCAAAACATGCTAAAAATCCATAATTTAGGTGTCCACAGTCGATATGTGCATGCATCTTCTGCACCCGAATATATCTGAAATTCAGGCTGAAAACACCCAAAAATTCGATATTTTTGTGTCCCAGACGCGATCTGTACATGCCTACTTCATGTTAGAGTATTTTCAAAATAGATGCCCAAAACATGCTCAAAATCGATATTTTGGGTGCCCAAAGTCGATATGTGCATGAATCTTCTATACCCGTTTATATCTCAAATTAAGGCTCAAAACACCCGAAAATTCGATATTTTCGGGTCCCAAAAGCGATCTGTACATGCCTACTCTTTGCTAGAATGTTTTCAAAATACAGACCCAAAACATGCTCAAAATCGATATTTTAGGGGCAAAAAGTAGATATGTGCATACATCTTTTCTACCCGTTTATATCCCAAATTCAGGCTCAAAACACCCGAAAATTCGATATTTCTGGGTCTCAGAAGCGATCTGTACATGCCTACTCAGTGATAGAATATTTTCAAAATTTTGGCCCAAAACATACTAAAAATCGATATTTTGGGTGCCCAAAGTCGATATGTGAATGCATCTTCTGTACCCGTTTATATCTCAAATTCAGGCTCAAAACACCCGAAAATTCGATATTTTTGGGTCCCAGAATCGATCTGTACATGCCTACTCAGTCCTAGAATATTTTTAAAATATAGGCCCAAAACATGCTCAAAATCGATATTTTAGGGGCAAAAAGTAGATATGTGCATACATCTTTTGTACCCGTTTATATCCCAAATTCAGGCTTAAAACACCCGAAAATTCGATATTTTTGTGTCCCAGAAGCAATCTGTACATGTCTACTTAGTGCTAGAATGTTTTTAAAATATAGGCCTAAAACATGCTAAAATTCGATATTTTAGGTGTCCAAATTCGATATGTGAATACATTTTTTGTACTTGTTTATATCCCAAATTCAGGCTCAAAACACCCGAAAATTCGATATTCTCGGTTTTCAGAAGCGATCTGTACATGCCTACTCTATGCTAGAATGTTTTCAAAATACAGACCCAAAACATGCTCAAAATCGATATTTTAGGTGCAAAAAGTCGATATGTGCATACATCTTTTGTACCCGTTTATATCCCAAATTCAGGCTTAAAACACCCGAAAATTCGATATTTTTGTGTCCCAGAAGCGATCTGTACATGTCTAATTAGTGCTAGAATGTTTTCAAAATACATGCCTAAACCATGCTGAAAATCAATATTTTAGCTCCACATAGTCGATATGTGCATGCATCTTCTGTACCCGTTTATATCTCAAATTCAGGCTCAAATCACGCTAAAATTCAATATTTTTGGGTCCCAGAAGCGATCTGTAGAAGCCTACTCCGTGTTAGACTACTTTCAAAATACAGGCCCAAAACATGCTGAAAATAGATATTTGAGGTGCCCAAAGTCAATATGTGTATGCATCTTCTGTACCCATTTATATCCCAATTTCAGGGTCAAAACACCCGAAAATTCGATATTTTTAGTCCCAGAAGCGATCTGTACATGTCTACTCAGTGCTAGAATGTTTTCAAAATATAGGCTTAAAACATGCTAAAAATCGATATTTTGGATGCCCAAAGTCGATATGTGCATGCATCTTCTGTACTCGTTTATATCTCAAATTCAGGCTCAAAGCACCCGAAAATTCGATATTTTAGGGTCCCAGAAGCGATCTGTACAGTGCTAGAATATTTTTTAAATGTAGGCCCAAAACATGCTAAAAATCGATATTTTAGGTGCTAAATGTCGATATGAGCATGCATTTTCTGTACCGGTTTATATCTCAAATTCAGGCTCAAAACACCCGAAATTTCTATAATTTTGGGTCCCAGAAGGGATATTTACATGCCTACTCAGTGCTAAAATGTTTTCAAAATATAGGTTTAAAGCATGCTAAAAATCGATATTTTAGGTGTCCAAAGTCGATATGTGCATATATCTTTTGTATCCGTTTATATCCAAAATTCAGGCTGAAAACCCCCGAAAAATCGATATTTTTGGGTCCCTGAAGCGATCTGTACATGCCTACTCAGTGCTAGAATATTTTTAAAATATAGGCCTAAAACATGCTAAAAATCGATATTTTAGGTGCTAAATGTCGATATGAGCATGCATTTTCTGTACTGGTTTATATCTCAAATTCAGGCTCAAAACACACGAAAATTCGTTAATTTTGGGTCCCAGAAGCGATCTTTACTTGCCTACTCCGTGTTAGAGTATTTTAAAAATACAGGCCCAAAACATGCTCAAAATCGATATTTTAGGTTCCCAAAGTCAATATGAGTATGCATCTTCTATACCCGTTTATATCCCATATTCAGGCTGAAAACACCCGAAAATTCGATATTTTTTGGTCCCAGAAGCGATCTGTACATGCCTACTCATTGCTAGAATACTTTCAAAATATAGGCCCAAAGCATGCTCAAAATCGATATTTTTGGTGCCCAAAGTCGATATCTGCATGCATCTTCTGTACCCGTTTATATCTCAAATTCAGGCTCAAAACACCCGAAAACTCGATATTTTTGGGTCCCAGAAGAGATCTGTGCATGCCTACTCCGTGTTAGAGTACTTTTTGAATTTCAGGCCCAAAACATGCTGAAAATCGATATTTTAGGTGCCCAAAGTGGATATGAGCATGCATCTTCTGTACCCGTTTATATCTCAAATTCAGACTCAAGACACCCGAAAATTCGATATTTTTTGGTCCCAAAAGCGACTTGTACATGCCTACTCTTTGCTAGAATGTTTTCAAGATACAGACCTAAAATATGCTCTAAATCGATATTTTAGGTGCAAAAATTGGATATGTGCATGCATCTTCAGTACTCGTTTATATCTCAAATGCAGGCTCAAAATTCCCGAAAATTCGATGTTTTTGGGCCCCAGAAGCAATCTGTACATGCCTATTCCGTGTTCGAGTATTTTCAAAATACAGGCCCAAAACATGCTGAAAATCGATATTTGAGATGCCCAAAGTCAATATGTGTATGTATCTTCTGTACCCTTTTATATCCCAAATTCAGGCTCAAAACACCCGAAAATTAGATATTTTTGGGTCCCAGAAGCGATCTGTACATGCCTACTCTGTGTTAGAGTATTTTTAAAATATAGGCCTAAAACATGCTAAAAATCGATATTTTTGGTGCAAAAAGTCGATATGTGTATGCTTATTCAGTACCCGTTTATATCTCAAATTCTGGCTAAAAACACCCGAAAATTCGATATTTTTGGGTTTTAGATGCAATCTGTATATGCCTACTCCGTGTTTAAGTATTTTCAAAATACATGCCCAAAACATGCTGAAAATCGATATTTTAGCTGCCCATAGTCAATATGTGCATTCATCTTCTGTACCCGTTTATATCTTAAATTCAGGCTCTAAACACCCGAAAATTCGATATTTTTGGGACCCAGAAGCGATCTGTACATGCCTACGCAAAGCTAGAATGTTTTCAAGATACAGACCTAAAACATACTAAAAATCGATATTTTAGATGCCCAATGTTGATATGTGCATGCATCTTCTGTACTGTACCCGTTTATATCTCAAATTCAATCTCAAAACTCCCAAAAATTCGGTATTTTTGTGTCCCAGAAGCGATCTGTGCATGCCTACTCAGTGCTAGAATATTTTCAAAATAAAAGCCCAATACATGCTAAAAATCGATATTTTAGGTGCCCAATGTCGATATGTGCATGCATCTTCTGTACCCGTTTATATCTCAAATTCAGACTCAAGACACCCGAACATTCGATATTTTTGGGTCCCAGAAGCGATCTGTACATGCCTACTCAGTGCTAGAATGTTTTCAAGATACAGACCCAAAATATGCTCAAAATCGATATTTTTGGTGCAAAAAGTCGATATGTGCATGCATCTTCAGTAGCCGTTTATATTTCAAATGCAGGCTCAAAACACACGAAAATTCGATATTTTTGGTTCCAGAAGCGATCTGTACATGCCTACTCAGTAATAAAATATTTTTAAAATATAGGCCCAATACAAGCTAAAAATCTATATTTTAGGTGACCAAAGTCGATATGTGCATATATTTTCTGTACCCGTTTATATCTCAAATTCAGGCTCAAAACACCCGAAAATTCGATATTTTTGTGTCAAAGAAGCGATCTGTACATGCCTACCTCTTGTTAGAGTATTTTCACAATACAGACCCAAAACATGCTCAAAATCGATATTTTAGGTGCAAAGAGTCGATATGTGCATGCATCTTCATTACCTGTTTACATATCAAATTCAGGCTCAAAACTCCCGAAAATTCAATATTTTTGGGTTCCAGAAGCGATCTGTACATGCCTACTCAGTCCTAGAATGTTTTCAAAATATAGGCTCAAAACATGCTAAAAATCGATATTTTAGGTGTCCCAAGTCAATAAGTGCATGCATGTTCTGTACCCATTTATATCTCAAATTCAAGATGAAAACACTCGAAAATTCGATATTTTTGGGTCCCAGACGCGATCTGTACATGCCTACTCCGTGTTAGAGTATTTTCAAAATACATGCCCAAAACATGCTGAAAATCGATATTTTAGCTGCACATAGTCTATAAGTGCATGCATCTTCTGCTCCCGTTTATATCTCAAATTCAGGCTCAAAACACCCGAAAATTCGATATTTTTGGGTCCAAGAAGAGATCTGTACATGCCTACTCAGTGCTAGAATGTTTGCAAAACATAGGCTCAAAATATGCAAAAAATCTATATTTTAGGTGTCCCAAGTCGATGTGTGCATAGATATTCTGTACCAGTTTATATCTCAAATTTAGGCTCAAAACACCCGAAAATTCGATTTTTATTGGGTCCTATATGCAATCTGTATATGCCTACTCCGTGTTTAAGTATTTTCAAAATACATGACCAAAGCATGCTGAAAATCGATATTTTAGCTGCCCATAGTCAATAAGTGCATGCATCTTCTGTACCCGTTTATATCTTAAATTCAGGCTCTAAACACCCGAAAATTCGGTATTTTTGGGTCCCAGAAGCAATCTGGTATACATGCCTACTCAGTGTTAGAGTACTTTAGAAATACAGGCAATAAAACATGCTGAAAATCGATATTTTAGGTGCCCAAAGTCGATTTGTGCATGCATCTTCTGCACCCGTTTATATCTCATATTCAGGCTCAAAACACCCGAAAATTCGGTATTTTTGGGTCCCAGAAGCGATCTGTACATGCCTACTTCTTGCTCGAATGTTTTCAAGTTACAGACCAAAAACAAGCTTAAAATCGATATTTTAGGTGCAAAAAGTCGATATGTGCATGTATCTTCAGTACCGGTTTACATCTCAAATTCAGGCTCAAACACCCGAATATTCAATAATTTTAAGTTCCAGAAGCGATCTGTACATGTTTACTCAGTGCTAGAATGTTTTTAAAATATCGTTTTTAAACATGCTAAAAATTTATATTTTAGGTGTCCCATGTCGATATGTGCATGCATCTTCTGTACTCGTTTATATCTCAAATTCAGTCTCAAAACACCCGAAAATTCGATATTTTTGGGTCCCAGAAGCGATCTGTATATGCCTACGCAGTGCTAAAATGTTTTCAAAATATAGTCTCCAAACATGCTAAAAATCGATATTTTGGGTGCCCAAAGTCGATATGTACATGTATTTTCTGTACCCGATTATATCTCAAATTCATGCTCAAAACTCCCGAAAATTCGATATTTTTGTGTCCCAGAAGCGATCTGTACAAGCCTATTCCGTGTTAGAATACTTTCAAAATATAGGCCCTAAACATGCTCAAAATCGATATTTTGGGTGCCCAAAATCGATATGTGCATGCATCTTCTGTACCCGTTTATATCTCAAATTCAGGCTCAAAACACCCGAAAATTCGATATTTTGGGGTCCCAGAAGCGATCTGTATATGCCTAGTCAGTGCTAGAATTTTTTTCAAAATATAGGCTTAAAACATGCTAAAAATCGATATTTTGGGTGCTCAAAGTAGATATGTGCATGCATCCTCTGTACCCGTTTATATTTCAAATTTATGCTCAAAACACCCGAAAATTCGATATTTTTAGGAACGAGAAGCGATATGTACATGCCTACTCCGTGTTAGAGTATTTTCAAAATACAGGTCCAAAACATGCTCAAAATCGATATTTTGGGTGCTCAAAGTCTATATGTGCATGCATCTTCTGTACGCGATTTTTATATTTCAAATTCAGGCTCAAAACACCCGAAAATTCGATATTTTTGGGTCCCAGAAGCAATCTGTACATGCCTACTCCTTGCTTGAATGTTTTCAAGATACAGACCCAAAACATGCTCAAAATCGATAATTTAGGGTCAAAAAGTCGATATGTGCATGTATCTTCAGTACCGGTTTATATCTCAAATTCAGGCTCAAAACACCCCAATATTCAATAATTTTAGGTTCCAGAAGCGATCTGTACATGTCTACTCAGAGATAGAATGTTTTTAAAATATAGGTTTAAAACATGCTAATAATTTATATTTTAGGTGTCCCAAGTCGATATGTGCATGCATCTTCTGTACTCGTTTATATCTCAAATTCAGGCTCAAAACACTCGAAAATTCGATATTTTTTGGTCCCAGAAGTGACCTGTATATACCTACTCCACGCTAGAATGTTTTCAAGATACAGACCCAAAACATGCCCAAAATCGATATTTTATGTGCAAAAAGTCGATATGTGCATTCTTATTCAGTACCCGTTTATATCTCAAATTCAGGCTCAAAACACCCGAAAATTCGATATTTTTGGGTTTTAGATGCAATCTGTATATGCCTACTCAGTGCTAGAATGTTTTCAAGATACAGACCTAAAACATGCTAAAAATCGATATTTTAGATGCCCAATGTCGATATGTGCATGCATCTTCTGTACTGTACCCGTTTATATCTCAAATTCAGGCTCAAAACTCCCAAAAATTCGGTATTTTTGGGTCTAAGAAGCGATCTGTGCATGCCTACTCAGTGCTAGAATATTTTCAAAATAAAAGCCCAATACATGCTAAAAATCGATATTTTAGGTGCCCAATGTCGATATGTGCATGCATCTTCTGTACACGTTTATATCTCAAATTCAGGCTCAAAACACCCAAAAATTCGATATTTTTGGGTTCAAGAAGAGATCTGTACATGCCTACTCAGTGCTAGAATGTTTGCAAAATATAGGCTTAAAATATGCTAAAAATCGATATTTTAGGTGTCCCAAGTCGATGTATGCATAGATATTCTGTACCAGTTTATATCTCAAATTTAGGCTCAAAACACCCGAAAAGTCGATGTTTTTGGGTCCTAGATGCAATCTGTATATGCCTACCTCGTGTTTAAGTATTTTCAAAATACATGCCCAAAACATGCTGAAAATCGATATTTTAGCTGCCCATAGTCAATATGGGCATGCATCTTCTGTACCCGTTTATACTTAAATTCAGGCTCTAAACACCCGAAAATTCGGTATTTTTGGGTTCCAGAAACGATCTGGTATACATGCCTACTCAGTGTTAGAGTACCTTAAAAATACAGGCCATAAAACATGCTGAAAATCGATATTTTAGGTGCCCAAATTCGATATGTGCATGCATCTTCTGCACGCGTTTATATCTCAAATTCAGGATCAAAACACCCGAAAATTTGGTATTTTTGGGTCCCAGAAACGATCTGTACATGCCTACTTCTTGCTAGAATGTTTTCAAGATACAGACCCAAAACAAGCTTAAAATCGATATTTTAGGTGCAAAAAGTCGATATGTGCATGTATCTTCAGTACCGGTTTATATCTCAAATTCAGGCTCAAACACCCGAATATTCAATAGTTTTAAGTTCCAGAAGCGATCTGTACATGCTTACTCAGTGCTAGAATGTTTTTAAAATATAGGTTTAAAACATGCTAAAAATTTATATTTTAGGTGTCCCAAGTCGATATGTGCATGCATCTTCTGTACTCGTTTATATCTCAAATCCAGGCTCAAAACACCCGAAAATTCGGTATTTTTTGGTCCCAGAAGCAACCTGTATATGCCTACTCCATGCTAAAATGTTTTCAAGATACAGACCCAAAACATGCCCAAAATCGATATTTTAGGTGCAAAAAGTCGATATGTGCATGCATCTTCAGTACCCATTTATATATTAAATTCAGGCTCAAAACACCCGAAAATTCGATATTTTTGTGTCCCAGAAGCCATCTGTACATGCCTACTCTGTGTTAGAATACTTTCAAAATATAGGCCCAAAACATGCTCAAAATCGATATTTTGGGTGCCCAAAGTCGATATGTGCATGCATCTTCTGTACCCGTTTATATCTCAAATTCAGGCTCAAAACACCTAAAAATTCAATATTTTTGGGTCCCAGAAGCGATCTGTACATGCCTACTCAGTGCTAGAATAATTTCAAAATATTGGCCCAAAACATGCTAAAAATCGATATTTTGGGTGCTCAAAGTCGATATGAGCATGCATCCTCTGTACCCGTTGATATTTCAAATTCAGGCTCAAAACACCTAAAAATTTGATATTTTTAGGAACGAGAAGCAATATGTACATGCCTACTCCTCCGTGTTAGAGTATTTTCAAAATACAGGTCCAAAATATGCTCAAAATCGATATTTTGGGTGCCCAAAGTCTATATATATGTGCATGCATCTTCTGTACGCGTTTTTTATATTTCAAATTCAGGCTCAAAACACCCGAAAATTCGATATTTTTGGGTCCCAGAAGCAATCTGTACATGCCTACTCCTTGCTTGAATGTTTTCAAGATACAGACCCAAAACATGCTCAAAATCGATAATTTAGGGGCAAAAAGTCGATATGTGAATGTATTTTCTGTACCGGTTTATATCTCAAATTCAGGCTCAAAACACCCCAATATTCAATAATTTTAGGTTCCAGAAGCGATCTGTACATGTTTACTCAGTGCTAGAATGTTTTTAAAATATAGGTTTAAAACATGCTAAAAATTTATATTTTAGGTTTCCCAAGTCGATATGTGCATGCATCTTCTGTACTCGTTTATATCTCAAATTCAGGCTCAAGTCACGCGAAAATTCGATATTTTTTGGTCCCAGAAGTGACCTCTATATACCTACTCTACGCTAGAATGTTTTCAAGATACAGACCCAAAACATGCCCAAAATCGATATTTTAGATGCAAAAAGTCGATATGTGCATGCTTATTCAGTACACGTTTATATCTCAAATTCAGGATCAAAACACCCGAAAATTCGATATTTTTGGGTCCCAGAAGCGATCTGTACATGCCTCCGCAGTGCTAAAATACTTTCAAAATATAGACCCAAAACATGCTAAAAATCGATATTTTGGGTGCCCAAAGTCGATATGTACATGTATTTTCTTTACCCGATTATATCTCAAATTCAGGCTCAAAACACCCGAAAATTCGATATTTTTGTGTCCCAGAAGCGATCTGTACATGCCTACTCTGTGTTAGAATACTTTCAAAATATAGGCCCAAAACATGCTCAAAATCGATATTTTGGGTGCACAAAGTCGATATGTGCATGCATCTTCTGTACCCGTTTATATCTCAAATTCAGGCTCAAAACACCTAAAAATTCAATATTTTTGGGTCCCAGAAGCGATCTGTACATGCCTACTCAGTGCTAGAATAATTTCAAAATATTGGCCCAAAACATGCTAAAAATCGATATTTTGGGTGCGAAAAGTCGATATGTGCCTGTATCTTCAGTACCCGTTTATATCTCAAATTCAGGCTTAAAACACCTAAAAATTCAATATTTTTGGGTCTCAGAAGCGATCTGTATATACCTACTCGACGCTAGAATGTTTTCAAGATACAGACCCAAAACATGTCCAAAATCGATATTTTAGGTGCAAAAAGTCGATATGTGCATGCTTATTCAGTACCCGTTTATATCTCAAATTCAGGATAAAAAAACCCGAAAATTCGATATTTTTGGGTTTTAGATGCAATCTGTATATGCCTACTCCGTGTTTAAGTATTTTCAAAATACATGCCCAAAACATGCTGAAAATCGATATTTTAGCTGCCTATAGTCAATATGTGCATGCATCTTCTGTACCCGTTTATATCTTAAATTCTGGCTGAAAACACCCGAAAACTCGATATTTTTGGGTCCCAGAAGCGATCTGTACATGCCTACGCAATGCTAGAATGTTTTCAAGATACAGACCTAAAACATGCTAAAAATCGATATTTTAGATGCCCAATGTCGATATGTTCATGCATCTTCTGTACTGTACCCGTTTATATCTCAAATTCAGGCTCAAAACTCCCAAAAATTCGGTATTTTTGGGTCCCAGAAGCGATCTGTGCATGCCTACTCAGTGCTAGAATATTTTCAAATATAAAAGCCCAATATATGCTAAAAATCGATATTTTAGGTGCCCAATGTCGATATGTGCATGCATCTTCTGAACACGTTTATATCTCAAATTCAGACTCAAAACACCCAAAAATTCGATATTTTTGGGTCCCTGAAGAGATCTGTACATGCCTACTCAGTGCTAGAATGTTTGCAAAATATAGGCTCAAAATATGCTAAAAATCGATATTTTAGGTGTCCCAAGTCGATGTGAGCATAGATATTCTGTACCACTTTATATCTCAAATTTAGGCTCAAAACACCCGAAAATTTGATGTTTTGGGGTCCTAGATGCAATCTGTATATGCCTACTCCGTGTTTAAGTATTTTCAAAATACATGCCCAAAACATGCTGAAAATCGATATTTTAGCTGCCCATAGTCAATATGTCCATGCATCTTCTGTACCCGTTTATATCTTAAATTCAGGCTCTAAACACCCGAAAATTCGGTATTTTTGGGTTCCAGAAACGATCTGGTATACATGCCTACTCAGTGTTAGAGTACTTTAAAAATACAGGCCATAAAACATGCTGAAAATCGATATTTTATGTGCCCAAAGTCGATATGTGCATTTATCTTCTGCACCCGTTTATATCTCAAATTCAGGCTCAAAACACCCGAAAATTCGGTATTTTTGGGTCCCAGGAGCGATCTGTACATGCCTACTTCTTGCTAGAATGTTTTCAAGATACAGACCGAAAACAAGCTTAAAATCGATATTTTAGGTGCATAAAGTCGATATGCGCATGTATCTTCAGTACCGGTTTACATCTCAAATTCAGGCTCAAACACCCGAATATTCAATAGTTTTAAGTTCCAGAAGCGATCTGTACATGTTTAATCAGTGCTAGAATGTTTTTAAAATATAGGTTTAAAACATTCTATAAATTTATATATCAGGTGTCACAAGTCGATATGTGCATTCATCTTCTGTACCCGTTTATATCTTAAATTCAGGCTCAAAACACCCGAAAATTCGATATTTTTGGGTCCCAGAAGCGATCTGTATATGCATACGCAGTGCCAAAATGTTTTCAAAATATAGACTCAAAACATGCTAAAAATCGATATTTTGGGTGCCCAAAGTCGATATGTACATATATTTTCTGTACCCGATTATATCTCAAATTCAGGCTCAAAACACCCAAAAATTCGATATTTTTGTGTCCCAGAAGCGATCTGTACATGCCTCTTCCGTGTTAGAATACTTTCAAAATATGGGCCCAAAACATGCTCAAAATCGATATTTTGGGTGCCCAAAGTCGATATGTGCATGCATCTTCTGTACCCGTTTATATTTCAAATTCAGGCTCAAAACACCCGAAAATTCGGTATTTTTTGGTCCCAGAAGCGATCTGTACATGCCTACTCAGGGCTAGAATTTTTTTCAAAATATAGGCCCAAAACATGCTAAAAATCGATATTTTAGGTGCGAAAAGTCGATATGTGCCTGTATCTTCAGTACCCGTTTATATCTCAAATTCAGGCTTAAAACACCTAAAAATTCAATATTTTTGGGTCTCAGAAGCGATCTGTATATACCTACTCGACGCTAGAATGTTTTCAAGATACAGACCCAAAACATGTCCAAAATCGATATTTTAGGTGCAAAAAGTCGATATGTGCATGCTTATTCAGTACCCGTTTATATCTCAAATTCAGGATAAAAAAACCCGAAAATTCGATATTTTTGGGTTTTAGATGCAATCTGTATATGCCTACTCCGTGTTTAAGTATTTTCAAAATACATGCCCAAAACATGCTGAAAATCGATATTTTAGCTGCCTATAGTCAATATGTGCATGCATCTTCTGTACCCGTTTATATCTTAAATTCTGGCTGAAAACACCCGAAAACTCGATATTTTTGGGTCCCAGAAGCGATCTGTACATGCCTACGCAATGCTAGAATGTTTTCAAGATACAGACCTAAAACATGCTAAAAATCGATATTTTAGATGCCCAATGTCGATATGTTCATGCATCTTCTGTACTGTACCCGTTTATATCTCAAATTCAGGCTCAAAACTCCCAAAAATTCGGTATTTTTGGGTCCCAGAAGCGATCTGTGCATGCCTACTCAGTGCTAGAATATTTTCAAATATAAAAGCCCAATATATGCTAAAAATCGATATTTTAGGTGCCCAATGTCGATATGTGCATGCATCTTCTGTACACGTTTATATCTCAAATTCAGACTCAAAACACCCAAAAATTCGATATTTTTGGGTCCCTGAAGAGATCTGTACATGCCTACTCAGTGCTAGAATGTTTGCAAAATATAGGCTCAAAATATGCTAAAAATCGATATTTTAGGTGTCCCAAGTCGATGTGAGCATAGATATTCTGTACCACTTTATATCTCAAATTTAGGCTCAAAACACCCGAAAATTTGATGTTTTGGGGTCCTAGATGCAATCTGTATATGCATACTCCGTGTTTAAGTATTTTCAAAATACTTGCCCAAAACATGCTGAAAATCGATATTTTAGCTGCCCATAGTCAATATGTCCATGCATCTTCTGTACCCGTTTATATCTTAAATTCAGGCTCTAAACACCCGAAAATTCGGTATTTTTGGGTTCCAGAAACGATCTGGTATACATGCCTACTCAGTGTTAGAGTACTTTAAAAATACAGGCCATAAAACATGCTGAAAATCGATATTTTATGTGCCCAAAGTCGATATGTGCATTTATCTTCTGCACCCGTTTATATCTCAAATTCAGGCTCAAAACACCCGAAAATTCGGTATTTTTGGGTCCCAGGAGAGATCTGTACATGCCTACTTCTTGCTAGAATGTTTTCAAGATACAGACCGAAAACAAGCTTAAAATCGATATTTTAGGTGCATAAAGTCGATATGCGCATGTATCTTCAGTACCGGTTTACATCTCAAATTCAGGCTCAAACACCCGAATATTCAATAGTTTTAAGTTCCAGAAGCGATCTGTACATGTTTAATCAGTGCTAGAATGTTTTTAAAATATAGGTTTAAAACATTCTATAAATTTATATATCAGGTGTCACAAGTCGATATGTGCATTCATCTTCTGTACCCGTTTATATCTTAAATTCAGGCTCAAAACACCCGAAAATTCGATATTTTTGGGTCCCAGAAGCGATCTGTATATGCATACGCAGTGCCAAAATGTTTTCAAAATATAGACTCAAAACATGCTAAAAATCGATATTTTGGGTGCCCAAAGTCGATATGTACATATATTTTCTGTACCCGATTATATCTCAAATTCAGGCTCAAAACACCCAAAAATTCGATATTTTTGTGTCCCAGAAGCGATCTGTACATGCCTCTTCCGTGTTAGAATACTTTCAAAATATGGGCCCAAAACATGCTCAAAATCGATATTTTGGGTGCCCAAAGTCGATATGTGCATGCATCTTCTGTACCCGTTTATATTTCAAATTCAGGCTCAAAACACCCGAAAATTCGGTATTTTTTGGTCCCAGAAGCGATCTGTACATGCCTACTCAGGGCTAGAATTTTTTTCAAAATATAGGCCCAAAACATGCTAAAAATCGATATTTTAGGTGCGAAAAGTCGATATGTGCCTGTATCTTCAGTACCCGTTTATATCTCAAATTCAGGCTTAAAACACCTAAAAATTCAATATTTTTGGGTCTCAGAAGCGATCTGTATATACCTACTCGACGCTAGAATGTTTTCAAGATACAGACCCAAAACATGTCCAAAATCGATATTTTAGGTGCAAAAAGTCGATATGTGCATGCTTATTCAGTACCCGTTTATATCTCAAATTCAGGATAAAAAAACCCGAAAATTCGATATTTTTGGGTTTTAGATGCAATCTGTATATGCCTACTCCGTGTTTAAGTATTTTCAAAATACATGCCCAAAACATGCTGAAAATCGATATTTTAGCTGCCTATAGTCAATATGTGCATGCATCTTCTGTACCCGTTTATATCTTAAATTCTGGCTGAAAACACCCGAAAACTCGATATTTTTGGGTCCCAGAAGCGATCTGTACATGCCTCTTCCGTGTTAGAATACTTTCAAAATATGGGCCCAAAACATGCTCAAAATCGATATTTTGGGTGCCCAAAGTCGATATGTGCATGCATCTTCTGTACCCGTTTATATTTCAAATTCAGGCTCAAAACACCCGAAAATTCGGTATTTTTTGGTCCCAGAAGCGATCTGTACATGCCTACTCAGGGCTAGAATTTTTTTCAAAATATAGGCCCAAAACATGCTAAAAATCGATATTTTAGGTGCGAAAAGTCGATATGTGCCTGTATCTTCAGTACCCGTTTATATCTCAAATTCAGGCTCAAAACACCTAAAAATTCAATATTTTGGGGTCTCAGAAGCGATCTGTACATGCCTACTCAGTGCTAGAATAATTTCAAAATATTGGCCCAAAACATGCTAAAAATCGATATTTTGGGTGCCCAAAGTCTATATGTGCATGCATCTTCTGTACGCGTTTTTTATATTTCAAATTCAGGCTCAAAACACCCGAAAATTCGATATTTTTGGGTTTTAGAGGCAATCTGTACATGCCTACTCCTTGCTTGAATGTTTTCAAGATACAGACCCAAAACATGCTCAAAATCGATAATTTAAGGGCAAAAAGTCGATATGTGCATGTATCTTCAGTACCGGTTTACATCTCAAATTCAGGCTCAAACACCCGAATATTCAATAATTTTAAGTTCCAGAAGCGATCTGTACATGTTTACTCAGTGCTAGAATGTTTTTAAAATATATATTTAAAACAAGCTTAAAATCGATATTTTAGGTGCAAAAAGTCGATATGTGCATGTATCTTCAGTACCGGTTTACATCTCAAATTCAGGCTCAAACACCCGAATATTCAATAATTTTAAGTTCCAGAAGCGATCTGTACATGTTTACTCAGTGCTAGAATGTTTTTAAAATATAGATTTAAAACATGCTAAAAATTTATATTGTAGGTGTCCCAAGTCGATATGTGCATGCATCTTCTGTACTCGTTTATATCTCAAATTCAGGCTCAAAACACCCGAAAATTCGGTATTTTTGGGTCCCAGAAGCGATCTGTATATGCCATCTCAGTGCTAGAATTTTTTTCAAAATATAGGCTTAAAACATGCTAAAAATCGATATTTGAGGTTCAAAAAGTCGATATGTGCCTGCATCTTCAGTACCCGTTTATATCTCAAATTCAGGCTCAAAACACCTAAAAATTCAATATTTTTGGGTCCCAGAAGCGATCTGTACATGCCTACTCAGTGCTAGAATAATTTCAAAATATTGGCCCAAAACATGCTAAAAATCGATATTTTAGGTGCTCAAAGTCGATATGTGCATGCATCCTCTGTACCCGTTTATATTTCAAATTCAGGCTCAAAACACCCGAAAATTCGATATTTTTTGGAACGATAAGCGATATGAACATGCCTACTCCGTGTTACAGTATTTTCAAAATACAGGTCCAAAACATGCTCAAAATCGATATTTAGGGTGCCCAAAGTCTATATGTGCATGCATCTTCTGTACGCGTTTTTTATATTTCAAATTCAGGCTCAAAACAACCGAAAATTCGATATTTTTGGGTCCCAGAAACAATCTGTACATGCCTACTCCTTGCTTTAATGTTTTCAAGATACAGACCCAAAACATGCTCAAAATCGATATTTTAGGGGCAAAAAGTCGATATGTGCTTGTATCTTCAGTACCGGTTTATATCTCAAATTCAGGCTCAAAACACCCCAATATTCAATAGTTTTAGGTTCCAGAAGCGATCTGTACATGTCTACTCAGTGCTAGAATGTTTTTAAAATATAGGTTTAAAACATGCTAAAAATTTATATTTTAGGTGTCCCAAGTCGATATGTGCATGCATCTTCTGTACTCGTTTATATCTCAAATTTCTGCTCAAAACACCCGAAAATTTGATATTTTTTGGTCCCAGAAGTGACCTGTATATACCTACTCGACGCTAGAATGTTTTCAAGATACAGACCCAAAACATGCCCAAAATCGATATTTTATGTGCAAAAAGTCGATATGTGCATGCTTATTCAGTACCCGTTTATATCTCAAATTCAGGCTCAAAACACCCGAAAATTCGATATTTTTGGGTTTTAGATGCAATCTGTATATGCCTACTCCGTGTTTAAGTATTTTCAAAATACATTCCCAAAACATGCTGAAAATCGATATTTTATCTGCCCATAGTCAATATGTGCATGCATCTTCTGTACCCGTTTATATCTTAAATTCAGGCTCTAAACCCCCGAAAATTCGATATTTTTGGGTCCCAGAAGCGATCTGTACATGCCTACGCAATGCTTGAATGTTTTCAAGATACAGACCTAAAACATGCTAAAAATCGATATTTTAGATGCCCAATGTCAATATGTGCATGCATCTTCTGTACTGTACCCGTTTATATCTCAAATTCAGGCTCAAAACTCACAAAAATTTGGTATTTTTGGGTCCCAGAAGCGATCTGTGCATGCCTACTCAGTGCTAGAATATTTTCAAAATAAAAGCCCAATACATGCTAAAAATCGATATTTTAGGTGCCCAATGTCGATATGTGCATGCATCCTCTGTACCCGTTTATATTTCAAATTCAGGCTCAAAACACCCGAAAATTCGATATTTTTTGGAACGATAAGCGATATGTACATGCCTACTCCGTGTTACAGTATTTTCAAAATACAGGTCCAAAACATGCTCAAAATCGATATTTAGGGTGCCCAAAGTCTATATGTGCATGCATCTTCTGTACGCGTTTTTTATATTTCAAATTCAGGTTCAAAACAACCGAAAATTCGATATTTTTGTGTCCCAGAAACAATCTGTACATGTCTACTCCTTGCTTTAATGTTTTCAAGATACAGACCCAAAACATGCTCAAAATCGATATTTTAGGGGCAAAAAGTCGATATGTGCATGTATCTTCAGTACCGGTTTATATCTCAAATTCAGGCTCAAAACACCCCAATATTCAATAGTTTTAGGTTCCAGAAGCGATCTGTACATGTCTACTCAGTGCTAGAATGTTTTTAAAATATAGGTTTAAAACATGCTAAAAATTTATATTTTAGGTGTCCCAAGTCGATATGTGCATGCATCTTCTGTACTCGTTTATATCTCAAATTCCTGCTCAAAACCCCCGAAAATTTGATATTTTTTGGTCTCAGAAGCGACCTGTATATACCTACTCGACGCTAGAATGTTTTCAAGATACAGACCCAAAACATGCCCAAAATCGATATTTTATGTGCAAAAAGTCGATATGTGCATGCTTATTCAGTACCCGTTTATATCTCAAATTCATGCTCAAAACACCCGAAAATTCGATATTTTTGGGTTTTAGATGCAATCTGTATATGCCTACTCCGTGTTTAAGTATTTTCAAAATACATTCCCAAAACATGCTGAAAATCGATATTTTAGCTGCCCATAGTCAATATGTGCATGCATCTTCTGTACCCGTTTATATCTTAAATTCAGGCTCTAAACCCCCGAAAATTCGATATTTTTGGGTCCCAGAAGCGATCTGTAGATGCCTACGCAATGCTAGAATGTTTTCAAGATACAGACCTAAAACATGCTAAAAATCGATATTTTAGATGCCCAATGTCAATATGTGCATGCATCTTCTGTACTGTACCCGTTTATATCTCAAATTCAGGCTCAAAACTCCCAAAAATTTGGTATTTTTGGGTCCCAGAAGCGATCTGTGCATGCCTACTCAGTGATAGAATATTTTCAAAATAAAAGCCCAATACATGCTAAAAATCGATATTTTAGGTGCCCAATGTCGATATGTGCATGCATCTTCTGTACACGTTTATATCTCAAATTCAGGCTCAAAACACCCAAAAATTCGATATTTTTGGGTCCAAGAAGAGATCTGTACATGCCTACTCAGCGCTGGAATGTTTGCAAAATATAGGCTCAAAATATGCTAAAAATCGATATTTTAGGTGTCCCAAGTCGATGTGTGCATAGATATTCTGTACCAGTTTATATCTCAAATTTGGGCTCAAAACAACCGAAAATTCGATGTTTTTGGGTCCTAGATGCAATCTGTATATGCCTACTCCGTGTTTAAGTATTTTCAAAATACATGCCCAAAACATGCTGAAAATCGATATTTTAGCTGCCCATAGTCAATATGTGCATGCATCTTCTGTACCCGTTTATATCTTAAATTCAGGCTCTAAACACCCGAAAATTCGATATTTTTGGGTCACAGAAGCGATCTGTACATGCCTACGCAATGCTAGAATGTTTTCAAGATACAGACCTAAAACATGCTAAAAATCGATATTTTAGATGCCCAATGTCGATATGTGCATGCATCTTCTGTACCGTACCCGTTTATATCTCAAATTCAGGCTCAAAACTCTCAAAAATTTGGTATTTTTGGGTCCCAGAAGCGATCTGCGCATGCCTACTCAGTGCTAGAATATTTTCAAAATAAAAGCCCAATATATGCTAAAAATCGATATTTTAGGTGCGAAAATTCGATATGTGCCTGCATCTTCAGTACCCGTTTATATCTCAAATTCAGGCTCAAAACACCTAAAAATTCAATATTTTTGGGTACCAGAAGCGATCTGTACATGCCTACTCAGTGCTAGTATAATTTCAAAATATTGGCCCAAAACATGCTAAAAATCGATATTTTGGGTGCTCAAAGTCGATATGGGCATGCATCCACTGTACCCGTTTATATTTCAAATTCAGGCTCAAAACACCCGAAAATTCGATATTTTTAGGAACGAGAAGCGATATGTACATGCCTACTCCGTGTTAGAGTATTTTCAAAATACAGGTCCAAAACATGCTCAAAATCGATATTTTGGGTGCCCAAAGTCTATATGTGCATGCATCTTCTGTACGCGTTTTTTATATTTCAAATTCAGGCTCAAAACACCCGAAAATTCGATATTTTTGGGTTTTAGAAGCAATCTGTACATGCCTACTCCTTGCTTGAATGTTTTCAAGATACAGACCCAAAACATGCTCAAAATCGATAATTTAAGGGCAAAAAGTCGATATGTGCATGTATCTTCAGTACCGGTTTATATCTCAAATTCAGGCTCAAAACACCCCAATATTCAATAATTTTAGGTTCCAGAAGCGATCTGTTCATGTCTACTCAGTGCTAGAATGTTTTTAAAATATAGGTTTAAAACATGCTAAAAATTTATATTTTAGGTGTCCCAAGTCGATATGTGCATGCATCTTCTGTACTCGTTTATATATCAAATTCAGGCTCAAAACACGGGAAAATTCGATATTTTTTGGTCCCAGAAGTGACCTGTATGTGCCTACTCCATGCTAGAATGTTTTCAAGATACAGACCCAAAACATGCCCAAAATCGATATTTTATGTGCAAAAAGTCGATATGTGCATGCTTATTCAGTACCCGTTTTTATCTCAAATTCTTGCTCAAAACACCCGAAAATTCGATATTTTTGGGTTTTATATGCAATCTGTATATGCCTACTCCGTGTTTAAGTATTTTCAAAATACATGCCCAAAACATGCTGAAAATCGATATTTTAGCTGCCCATAGTCAATATGTGCATGCATCTTCTGTACCCGTTTATATCTTAAATTCAGGCTCTAAACACCCGAAAATTCCGTATTTTTGGGTCCCAGAAGCGATCTGGTATACATGCCTACTCAGTGTTAGAGTACTTTAAAAATACAGGCCATAAAACATGCTGAAAATCGATATTTTAGGTGCCCAAAGTCGATTTGTGCATGCATCTTCTGCACCCGTTTATATCTCAAATTCAGGCTCAAAACACCCTAAAATTCGGTATTTTTGGGTCCCAGAAGCAATCTGTACATGCCTACATCTTGCTAGAATGTTTTCAAGATACAGACCCAAAACAAGCTTAAAATCGATATTTTAGGTGCAAAAAGTCGATATGTGCATGTATCTTCAGTACCGGTTTACATCTCAAATTCAGGCTCAAACACCCGAATATTCAATAATTTTAAGTTCCAGAAGCGATCTGTACATGTTTACTCAGTGCTAGAATGTTTTTAAAATATAGGTTTAAAACATGCAAAAAATTTATATTATAGGTGTCCCAAGTCGATATGTGCATGCATCTTCTGTAATCGTTTATATCTCAAATTCAGGCTCAAAACACCCGAAAATTCGGTATTTTTTGGTCCCAGAAGTAACCTGTATGTGCCTACTCCATGCTAGAATGTTTTCAAGATACAGACCCAAAACATGCCCAAAATCGATATTTTAGGTGCAAAAAGTCGATATGTGCATGCATCTTCAGTACCCGTTTATATCTTAAATTCAGGCTCAAAACACCCGAAAATTCGATATTTTTGGGTCCCAGAAGCGATCTGTATATGCCCACGCAGTGCTAAAATGTTTTCAAAATATAGACTCAAAACATGCTAAAAATCGATATTTTGGGTGCCCAAAGCCGATATGTGCATGCATCTTCTGTACCCGTTTATATCTCAAATTCAGGCTCAAAACATACGAAAATTCGGTATTTTTGGGTCCCAGAAGCGATCTGTATATGCCTACTCAGTGCTAGAATTTTTTTCAAAATATAGGCTTAAAATATGCTAAAAATCGATATTTTAGGTGCAAAAAGTCGATATGTGCCTGCATCTTCAGTACCCGTTTATATCTCAAATTCAGTCTCAAAACACCTAAAAATTCAATATTTTTGGGTCCCAAAAGCGATCTGTACATGCCTACTCAGTGCTAGAATAATTTCAAAATATTGGCCCAAAACATGCTAAAAATCGATATTTTGTGTGCTCAAAGTCGATATGTGCATGCATCCTCTGTACCCGTTTATATTTCAAATTTAGGCTCAATACACCCGAAAATTCGATATTTTTAGGAACGAGAAGCGATATGTACATGACTACTCCGTGTTACAGTATTTTCAAAATACAGGTCCAAAACATGCTCAAAATCGATATTTAGGGTGCCCAAAGTCTATATGTGCATGCATCTTCTGTACACGCAGTGCTAGAATAATTTCAAAATATTGGCCCAAAACATGCTAAAAATCGATATTTTAGGTGTCCAAAGTCGATATGTGCATACATCTTTTGTACCCGTTTATATCTCAAATTCAGGCTCGAAACACCCGAAAATTCGATATTTTTGGGTCCAAGAAGAGATCTGTACATGCCTACTCAGTGCTAGAAGGTTTGCAAAATATAGGCTCAAAACATGCTAAAAATCGATATTTTAGGTGTCCCAAGTCGATATGTGCATGGATATTCTGTACCAGTTTATATCTCAAATTTAGGCTCAAAACACCCGAAAATTCGATATTTTTGGGTTCTAGATGCAATCTGTATATGCCTACTCCGTGTTTAAGTTTTTTCAAAATACATGCCCAAAACATGCTGAAAATCGATATTTTGGCTGCCCATAGTAAATTTTTTTTTTTTTTTTTTTTTTTTTTTTTCTATACCTCAACCTCGGGACTGTAGGCTGTCAGTAGCCCGTGACTCTTGCGAGGCCCCGAGATTATTGGGTGTCGCACCAGATGAGACAGTGGAGCTTCGTGGTGATGTTGGTACCGTAGCTTCTCTTCTGTCCCACTAGATGACGACACCTTATTTATACACGTCATTATCATGAGAAAGCAGCTACACCGTCACTCACAGCATCTTGGAATATGGTCGGACATCTTCTATGTTGTGAGTTGACGACGATGTAGGGGGTATTTTCTTGACGTGTCGGCGTAGCCAGGGTATAGTTGACGAACAGCTGGACCCATCAGATCAACCCGAAAAAATCCCAGACATTTTCTCGTGGACTCGAACTAGGGCCCTTGCCATTTGCAGTCCGTCACTATAACCACTCAGCCACGCCTCCCCCTAATATGTGCATGCATCTTCTGTAGCCGTTTATATCTTAAATTCAGGCTCAAAACACCCGAAAATTCGGTATATTTGGGTCTCAGAAGAGATCTGGTATACATGCCTACTCAGTGTTAGAGTACTTTATAAATACAGGCCATAAAACATGCTGAAAATCTATATTTTAGGTGTCCCAAGTCGATATGTGCATGCATTTTTTGTACTCGTTTATATCTCAAATTCAGACTCAAAACACTCGAAAATTCGATATTTTTGGGTCCCAGAAGCGACCTGTATATGCCTACTCCATGCTAGAATGTTTTAAAGATACAGACCCAAAACATGCCCAAAATCGATATTTTAGGTGCAAAAAGTCGATATGTGCATGCATCTTCTGTACCCGTTTATATCTCAAATTCAGGCTCAAAACACCCTTAAATTCGGTATTTTTGTGTTCCAGAAGCGATCTGTACATCCCTACTTCTTGCTAGAATGTTTTCAAGATACAGACCCAAAACATGCTAAAAATCGATATTTTAGATGCCCAATGTCGATATGTGCATGCATCTTCTGTACTGTACCCGTTTATATTTCAAATTCAGGCTCAAAACACCCGAAAATTCAATATTTTTGTGTCCCGGAAGCGATCTGTACATGCCTACTTCGTGTTAGAGTACTTTCAAAATACAGGCCCAAAACATGCTTAAAAATCGATAGTTTGGGTGCCCAAAGTCGATATGTGCATGCATCTTCTGTACCCGTTTGTATCTCAAATTCAGGCTCAAAACACCCAAAAATTCGGTATTTTTGGGTCCCAGAAGCGATCTGTACATGCCTACTCAGTGCCAGAATGTTTTCAAAATATAGGCTCAAAACATGCTAATAATCGATATTTTAGGTGTCCCAAGTCGTTATGTGGATGGATGTTCTGTACCAGTTTATATCTCAAATTTAGGCTCAAAACACCCGAAAATTCGATATTTTTGGGTCCCAGATGCAATCTGTATATGCCTACTCCGTGTTTAAGTATTTTCAAAATACATGCCCAAAACATGCTGAAAATCGATATTTTAGCTCCCGATAGTCAATATGTGGATGCATCTTCAGTACCCGTTTATATCTTAATTTCAGGCTCAAAACACCCACAAATTCGATATTTTTGGGTCCCAGAAGCGATCTGTACATGCCTACTCGGTGTTAGAGTATTTTCAAAATACAGGCCCAAAATATGCTCAAAATCGATATTTTAGGTGCTCATAGTCGATATGTGCATGCATCTTCAATATCCGTTAATATCTCAAATTCAGGCTCAAAACTCCCGAAAATTCGATATTTTTGGGTCCCAGAAATGATCTGCCTACTCAGTGCAAGAATAATTTCAAGATATTGGCCCAAAACATGCTAAAAATCGATATTTTGGGTGCCCAAAGTCGAAATGTGCATGCATACTCTGTACCCGTTTATATTTCAAATTCAGGCTCAAAACACCCGAAAGTTCGATATTTTTGGGTCCGAGAATCGATCTGTACATGCTTACTCCGTGTTAGAGTATTTTCAAAATACATTTCCAAAACAAGCTCAAAATCGATATTTTGGGTGCCCAAAGTCGATATGTGCATTCATCTACTGTACGCGTTTTTTATATTTCAAATTCAGGCTCAAAACACCCGAAAATTCGATATTTTTTGGTCCCAGAAGCAAACTGTATATGCCTACTTCATGGTAGAATGTTTTCAATATACAGACCCAAAACATGCCCAAAATCGATATTTTAGGTGCAAAAAGTCGATATGTGCATGCATCTTCAGTACCCGTTTATATCTTAAATTCAGGCTCAAAACCCCCGAAAATTCGATATTTTTGGGTCCCAGAAGCGATCTGTATATGCCTACGCAGTTCTAAAATGTTTTCAAAATATAGACTCAAAACATGCTAAAAATCGATATTTTTGGTGTCCAAAGTCGATATGTGCATGCATCTTCTGTACCCGTTTATATCTCAAATTCAGGCTCAAAACACCCGAAAATTCAGTATTTTTGGGTCCCAGAAGCTATCTGTACATGCCTACTCAGTGCTAGAATAATTTCAAAATATTGGCCCAAAACATGCTAAAAGTCGATATTTTGGGTGCCCAAAGTCGATATGTGCATGCATCCTCTGTACCCGTTTATATTTCAAATTCAGGCTCAAAACACCCGAAAATTCGATATTTTTAGGAACGTGAAGCGATATGTATATGCCTACTTCTTGATAGAATGTTTTCAAGATACAGACCCAAAACATGCTAAAAATCGATATTTTAGATGCCCAATGTCGATATGTGCATGCATCTTCTGTACTGTACCCGTTTATATCTCAAATTCAGGCTCAAAACACCCAAAAATTCAATATTTTTGTGTCCCAGAAGCGATCTGTAGATGCCTACGCAGTGCTAGAAGGTTTGCAAAATATAGGCTCAAAACATGCTAAAAATCGATATTTTAGGTGTCCCAAATCGATATGTGCATGGATATTCTGTACCAGTTTATATCTCAAATTTAGGCTCAAAACACCCGAAAATTCGATATTTTTGGGTCCCAGATGCAATCTGTATATGCCTACTCAGTGTTTAAGTATTTTCATAATAAATTCCCAAAACATGCTGAAAATCGATATTTTAGCTGCCGATAGTCAATATGTGCATGCATCTTCTGTACCCATTTATATCTTAATTTCAGGCTCAAAACACCCACAAAATCGATATTTTTGGGTCCCAGAAGCGATCTGTACATGCCTACTCGGTGTTAGAGTATTTTCAAAATACAGGCCCAAAATATGCTCAAAATCGATATTTTAGGTGCTCATAGTCGATATGTGCATGCATATTCAGTACCCGTTTATATCTCAAATTCAAGCTCAAAACACCCGAAAATTCGATATTTTTGGGTCCTAGATGCAATCTGTATATGCCTACTCTATGTTTAAGTATTTTTAAAATACATTCCCAAAACATTCTGAAAATCGATATTTTAGCTGCCTATAGTCAATATGTGCATGCATCTTCTGTACCCGTTTATATCTTAAATTCTGGCTCTAAACACCCGAAAACTCGATATTTTTGGGACCCAGAAGCTATCTGTACATGTCTACGCAATGCTAGAATGTTTTCAAGATACAGACCTAAAACATGCTAAAAATCGAAATTTTAGATGCCCAATGTCGATATGTTCATGCATCTTCTGTACTGTACCCGTTTATATCTCAAATTCAGGCTCAAAACACCCGTAAATTCGATATTTTTGGGTAGAAGAAGAGATCTGTACATGCCTACTCAGTGCTAGAATGTTTGCAAAATATAGGCTCAAAACATGCTAAAAATCGATATTTTAGGTGTCCCAAGTCGATGTGTGCATAGATATTCTGTATCAGTTTATATCTCAAATTTAGGCTCAAAACACCCGAAAATTCGATATTTTTGGGTCCTATATGCAATCTGTATATGCCTACTCCGTGTTTAAGTATTTTTAAAAGACATGCCCAAAACATGCTGAAAATCGATATTTTAGCTGCCCATAGACAATATGTGCATGCATCTTCTGTACCCGTTTATATCTTAAATTCAGGCTCTAAACACCCGAAAATTTGGTATTTTTGGATCTCAGAAGCGATCTGTACATGCCTACTTCTTGCTAGAATGTTTTCAAGATACAGACCCAAAACAAGCTTAAAATCGATATTTTAGGTGCAAAGAGTCGATATGTGCATGTATCTTCAGTACCGGTTTACATCTCAAATTCAGGCTCAAAACACCCGAATATTCAATAGTTTTAGGTTCCAGAAGCGATCTGTACATGTTTACTCAGTGCTAGAATGTTTTTAAAATATAGGTTTAAAACATGCTAAAAATTTATATTTTAGGTGTCCCAAGTCGATATGTGCATGCATCTTCTGTACTCGTTTATATCTCAAATTCAGGCTCAAAACACCCTAAAATTCAATATTTTTTGGTCCCAGAAGCAACCTTTATATGCCTACTTCTTGCTAGAATGTTTTCAAGATACAGACCCAAAACATGCTAAAAATCAATATTTTAGATGCCCAATGTCGATATGTGCATGCATCTTCTGTATTGTACCCGTTTATATCTCAAATTCAGGCTCAAAACACCCAAAAATTCAATATTTTTGTGTCCCAGAAGCGATCTGTAGATGCCTACGCAGTGCTAGAATGTTTTCAAAATATAGGCTCAAAACATGCTAAAAAATCGATATTTTAGGTGTCCAAAGTCGATATGTGCATGCATCTTCTGTACCCGTTTATATCTCAAATTCATGCTCAAAACACCCGAAATTCGATATTTTTGGGACCCAGAAGCGATCTGTACATGCCTACTCCTTTCTAGAATGTTTTCAAGATACAGAATCAAAACATGCACAAAATCGATTTTTTAGGTGCAAAAAGTAGATATGTGCATTTATCTTCAGTACACGATTATATCTCATATTCAGGCTCAAAACACCCGAAAATTCAATATTTTTGGGTCCCAGAAACGATCTGTACATGCCTACTCAGTGCGAGAATGTTTTCAAAATATAGGCTCAAAACATGCTAAAAATCGATATTTTAGGTGTCCAAAGTCGATTTGTGCATGCATCTTCTATACCCGTTTATATCTCAAATTCAGGCTCAAAACGCCCCAAAATTCGATATTTTTGGGTCCCAGAAGCGATCTGTACATGTCTACACCGTGTTAGAGTATTTTCAAAATATAGGCCCAAAACATGCAGAAAATCAATATTTTAGGTGCCCAAAGTCAATATGTGCATGCTTCTTCTGTACCCGATTATATCTCAAATTCAGGCTCAAAATATCCGAAAATTCGATATTTTTGGGTCCCAGAAGCGATCTGTACATGCCTACTTCGTGTTAGAGTGTTTTCAAAATAAAGGCCCAAAACATGTTAAAAATCGATATTTTTGGTGCCCAAAGTCGATATGTGCATGCATTATCTGTACCCGTTTATATCTCAAATTCAGGCCTAAAACACCCTTAAATTTGGTATTTTTGTGTCCCAGAAGCGATCTGTACATCCATACACTATGCTAGAATGTTTTCAAGATACAGACCCAAAACATGCACAAAATCGATATTTTAGGTGCAAAAAGTAGATATGTGCCTGCATCTTCTGTACCCGTTAATATCTCAAATTCAGGCTCAAAACACCCGAAAATTCAATATTTTTGGGTCACATAAGTGATCTGTACATGCCTACTCCTTTCTAGAATGTTTTCAAGATACAGACCCAAAACATGCACAAAATCGATATTTTAGGATCAAAAAGTCGATATGTGCATGTATCCTCAGTACCCGTTTATATATCAAATTCATTCTAAAACACCCGAAAATTGAATATTTTTGGGTCCCAAAAACAATCTGTACATGCCTACTCCTTGCTATAATGTTTTCAAGATACAGACCCAAAACATGCTAAAAATCGATATGTTAGGTGCCCAAAGTCAATATGTTCATGCAACTTCTGTACCCGTTTATATATCAAATTCAGGCTCAAAACACCCGAAAATTAGATATTTTTGTGTCCCAGAAGCGATATGTACATACCTACTTCTTCTTAGAATGTTTTCAAGATACATACCAAAAACATGCTCAAAATCGATATATTAGGTGCAAAAAGTCGATATGTGCATGCATCTTCATTATCCGTTTATATCTCAAATTCAGGCTCAAAACACCCGAGAACTCGGTATTTTTGGGTCCCAGAAGCGATCTGTACATGCCTACTCCTTATTAGAATGTTTTCAAGATACAGACCCAAAACAAGCTCAAAATCGATATTTTAGGTGCAAAAAGTCGATATGTGCCAGCATCTTCAGTACCCGTTTATATCTCAAATTCAGGCTCAAAACACCCAAAAATTCAACATTTTTGGGTCCCAGAAGCGATCTGTACATGTCTACACAGTGCTAGAATGTTTTCAAAATATAGGCTTAAAACATGCTAAAAATCGATATTTTAGGTGTCCAAAGTCGATATGTGCATACATCTTTTGTACCCGTTTATATCCAATATTCAGGATCAAAACACCCGAAAATTCGATATTTTTTTGTCCCAGAAGCGATCTGTACATGCCTACTCAGTCCTAGAATATTTTTAAAATATAGGACCAAAACATGCTAAAAATCGATATTTTAGGTGCTAAATGTCGATATGAGCATGCATTTTCTGTACCGGTTTATATCTCAAATTCAGGCTCAAAACACCCGAAAATTCGATAATTTTGGGTCCCAGAAGCGATCTGTACATGCCTACTCCGTGTTAGAGTATTTTCAAAATACAGGCCCAAAACATGCTCAAAATCGATATTTTAGTTTCCCAAAGTCAATATGTGTATGCATCTTCTATACCCGTTTATATCCCAAATTCAGGCTGAAAACATCCGAAAATTCGGTATTTTTGGGTCCCAGAAGCGATCTGTACATGTCTACTCAGTGCCAGAATGTTTTCAAAATATAGGCTTAAAACATGCTAAAATTCAATATTTTAGGTGTCCAAAGTCAATATGTGCATACTTCTTTTGTACCCGTTTATATCCCAAATTCAGGCTCTAGCACCCGAAAATTCAATATTTTTGGGTCCCAGAAGCGACCTGTACATGCCTACTCAGTGATAGAATATTTTCAAAATATTAGCCCAAAACATACTAAAAATCGATATTTGGGGTGCCCAAAGTCGATAGGTGCATGCATCTTCTCTACCCGTTTATATCTCAAATTCAGGCTTAAAACACCCAAAAATTAGATATTTTTGTGTCCCAGAAGCCATCTGTACATGCCTACTCCTTCTTAAAATGTTTTCAAGATAGAGACACGAAACATGCTCAAAGTCGATATATTAGGTGCAAAAAGTCGATATGTGCCTGCATCTTCAGTACCCGTTTATATCTCAAATTCAGGCTCAAAACACCCGAAAATTCAATATTTTTGTGTCCCAGAAGCGATCTGTACATGCCTACTTCGTGTTAGAGTATTTTCAAAATAGATGCCTAAAACATGCTTAAAATCGATATTTTGGGTGCCCAAAGTCGATATGTGAATGCATCTTCTGTACCCGTTTATATCTCAAATTCAGGTTCAAAACACCCGAAAAATCGATATTTTTGGGTCCCAGAAGCGATCTGTACATGCCTACTCCGTGTTAGAGTATTTTCAAAATACATGCCCAAAACATGCTGAAAATCGATATTTTAGCTTCACATAGTCGATATGTGCATGCATCTTCTGTACCCGTTTATATCTCAAATACAGGCTCAAATCACCCGAAAATTCAATATTTTTGGGTCCCAGAAGCGATCTGTATATGCCTACTCTGTGTTTGAGTATTTTCAAAATACATGGCCAAAACATGCTGAATATCGGTATTTTAGCTGCCCATAGTCGATATGTGCATACATCTTTTGTACCCGTTTATATCCAAAATTCAGGCTCAAAACACCCTAAAATTCGATATTTTGTTGTCCCAGAAGCGATCTGTACATGCCTACTCAGTCCTAGAATATTTTTAAAATATAGGCCCTAAACATGCTAAAAATCGATATTTTAGGTGCTAAATGTCGATATGAGCATGCATCTTCTGTACCCGTTTATATCTCAAATTCAGGTTCAAAACACCCGAAAAATCGATATTTTTGGGTCCCAGAAGCGATCTGTACATGCCTACTCTTTGCTAGAATTTTTTTTTTAAATACAGACTAAAAACATGCTCAAAATCGATATTTTAGGTGTTAAAAGTCGATATGTGCATGGATCTTCAGTACACGATTATATCTCAAATTCAGGCTCAAAACAACCGAAAATTCGATATTTTTGGGTCCCAGAAGCGATCTGTACATGCCTACTTCGTAGCAGAGTATTTTCAAAATAGATGCCAAAAACATGCTCAAAATCGATATTTTGGGTGCCCAAAGTCGATATGTGCACGCATCTTCTGTACCCGTTTATATCTCAAATTCAGGCTCAAAACACTCGAAAATTCGATATTTTCGGGTCCCAGAAGCGATCTGTACATGCCTACTCTTTGCTAGAATGTTTTCAAAATACAGACCCAAAACATGCTCAAAATTGATATTTTAGGGGCAAAAAGTAGATATGTGCATACATCTTTTCTACCCGTTTATATCCCAAATTCAGGCTTAAAACACCCGAAAATTCGATATTTTTGTGTCCCAGAAGCGATCTGTACATGTCTACTTAGTGCTAGAATGTTTTTAAAATATAGGCCTAAAACATGCTAAAATTCGATATTTTAGGTGTCCAAAGTCGATATGTGCAAACATCTTTTGTACTTGTTTTTATCCCAAATTCAGGCTATAAACACCCGAAAATTCGATATTTCTGGGTCTCAGAAGCGATCTGTACATGCCTACTCAGTGATAGAATATTTTCAAAATATTGGCTTAAAACATAATAAAAATTGATATTTTGGGTGCCCAAAGTCGATATGTGAATGCATCTTCTGTACCCGTTTATATCTCAAATTCACGCTCAAAACACCCGAAAATTAGATATTTTTGTGTCCCAGAAGCGATATGTACATACCTACTTCTTCTTAGAATGTTTTCAAGATACATACCCAAAACATGCTCAAAATCGATATATTAGGTGCAAAAAGTCGATATGTGCATGCATCTTCATTATCCGTTTATATCTCAAATTCAGGCTCAAAACACCCGAGAACTCGGTATTTTTGGGTCCCAGAAGCGATCTGTACATGCCTACTCCTTATTAGAATGTTTTCAAGATACAGACCCAAAACAAGCTCAAAATCGATATTTTAGGTGCAAAAAGTCGATATGTGCCAGCATCTTCAGTACCCGTTTATATCTCAAATTCAGGCTCAAAACAACCAAAAATTCAACATTTTTGGGTCCCAGAAGCGATCTGTACATGTCTACACAGTGCTAGAATGTTATCAAAATATAGGCTTAAAACATGCTAAAAATCGATATTTTAGGTGTCCAAAGTCGATATGTGCATACATCTTTTGTACCCGTTTATATCCAAAATTCAGGCTCAAAACACCCGAAAATTCGATATTTTTTTGTCCCAGAAGCGATCTGTACATGCCTACTCAGTCCTAGAATATTTTTAAAATATAGGCCCAAAACATGCTAAAAATCGATATTTTAGGTGCTAAATGTCGATATGAGCATGCATTTTCTGTACCGGTTTATATCTCAAATTCAGGCTCAAAACACCCGAAAATTCGATAATTTTGGGTCCCAGAAGCGATCTGTACATGCCTACTCCGTGTTAGAGTATTTTCAAAATACAGGCCCAAAACATGCTCAAAATCGATATTTTAGTTTCCCAAAGTCAATATGTGTATGCATCTTCTATACCCGTTTATATCCCAAATCCAGGCTGAAAACATCCGAAAATTCGATATTTTTGGGTCTCAGAATCGATCTGTACATGCCTACTCTTTGCTAGAATGTTTTCAAAATACAGACCCAAAACATGCTCAAAATCGATATTTTAGGGGCAAAAAGTAGATATGTGCATACATCTTTTGTACCCGTTTATATCCCAAATTCAGGCTTAAAACACCCGAAAATTAGATATTTTTGTGTCCCAGAAGCAATCTGTACATGTCTACTTAGTGCTAGAATGTTTTTAAAATATAGGCCTAAAACATGCTAAAATTCGATATTTTAGGTGTCCAAATTCGATATGTGAATACATTTTTTGTACTTGTTTATATCCCAAATTCAGGCTCAAAACACCCGAAAATTCGATATTTCTGGGTCCCAGAAGCAATCTGTACATGTCTACTCAGTGATAGAATATTTTCAAAATTTTGGCCCAAAACATACTAAAAATCGATATTTTGGGTGCCCAAAGTCGATATGTGAATGCATCTTCTGTACCCGTTTATATCTCAAATTCAGGCTCAAAACACCCAAAAATTTGATATTTTTGGGTCCCAGAATCGATCTGTACATGCCTACTCAGTCCTAGAATATTTTTAAAATATAGGCCCAAAACATGCTCAAAATCGATATTTTAGGGGCAAAAAGTAGATATGTGCATATATCTTTTGTACCCGTTTATATCCCAAATTCAGGCTTAAAACACCCGAAAATTCGATATTTTTGTGTCCCAGAAGCAATCTGTACATGTCTACTTAGTGCTAGAATGTTTTTAAAATATAGGCCTAAACATGCTAAAATTCGATATTTTAGGTGTCCAAATTCGATATGTGAATACATTTTTTGTACTTGTTTATATCCCAAATTCAGGCTCAAAACACCCGAAAATTCGATATTTCTGGGTCCCAGAAGCAATCTGTACATGTCTACTCAGTGATAGAATGTTTTCAAAATACAGACCCAAAACATGCTCAAAATCGATATTTTAGGGGCAAAAAGTAGATATGTGCATACATCTTTTGTACCCGTTTATATCCCAAATTCAGGCTTAAAACACCCGAAAATTAGATATTTTTGTGTCCCAGAAGCAATCTGTACATGTCTACTTAGTGCTAGAATGTTTTTAAAATATAGGCCTAAAACATGCTAAAATTCGATATTTTAGGTGTCCAAATTCGATATGTGAATACATTTTTTGTACTTGTTTATATCCCAAATTCAGGCTCAAAACACCCGAAAATTCGATATTTCTGGGTCCCAGAAGCAATCTGTACATGTCTACTCAGTGATAGAATATTTTCAAAATTTTGGCCCAAAACATACTAAAAATCGATATTTTGGGTGCCCAAAATCGATATGTGAATGCATCTTCTGTACCCGTTTATATCTCAAATTCAGGCTCAAAACACCCGAAAATTCGATATTTTTGGGTCCCAGAATCGATCTGTACATGCCTACTCAGTCCTAGAATATTTTTAAAATATAGGCCCAAAACATGCTAAAAATCGATATTTTAGGTGCTAAATGTCGATATGAGCATGTATTTTCTGTACCGGTTTATATCTCGAATTCAGGCTCAAAACACCCGAAAAATCGATAACTTTGGGTCCCAGAAGCGATCTTTACATGCCTACTCCGTGTTAGAGTATTTTCAAAATACAGGCCAAAAACATGCTCACAATCGATATTTTAGGTTCCCAAAGTCAATATGTGTATGCATCTTCTATACCCGTTTATATCCAAAATTCAGGCTAAAAAAACCCGAAAATTCGATATTTTTGGCTCCCAGAATCGATCTGTACATGCCTACTCAGTCCTAGAATATTTTTAAAATATAGGCCCAAAACATGCTAAAAATCGATATTTTAGGTGCTAAATGTCGATATCTGCATGCATCTTCTGTACCTGTTTATATCTCAAATTCTGGCTCAAAACACCCGAAAACTCGATATTTTTGGGTCCCATTAGAGATCTGTACATGCCTACTCCGTGTTAGAGTACTTTCAAAATACAGGCCCAAAATATGCTGAAAATCGATATTTTAGGTGCCCAAAGTAGATATGTGCATCCATCTTCAGTACACGTTTATATCTCAAATTCAGGCTCAAAACACCCGAAAATTCGATATTCTCGGGTTTCAGAAGCGATCTGTACATGCCTACTCTATGCTAGAATGTTTTCAAAATACAGACCCAAAACATGCTCAAAATCGATATTTTAGGTGCAAAAAGTAAATATGTGCATACATCTTTTGTACCCGTTTATATCCCAAATTCAGGCTTAAAACACCCGAAAATTCGATATTTTTGTGTCCCAGAAGCGATCTGTACATGTCTAATTAGTGCTAGAATGTTTTCAAAATACATGCCTAAACCATGCTGAAAATCAATATTTTAGCTCCACATAGTCGATATGTGCATGCATCTTCTGTACCCGTTTATATCTCAAATTCAGGCTCAAATCACGCTAAAATTCAATATATTTGGGTCCCAGAAGCGATCTGTAGATGCCTACTCCGTGTTAGACTACTTTCAAAATACAGGCCCAAAACATGCTGAAAATAGATATTTGAGGTGCCCAAAGTCAATATGTGTATGCATCTTCTGTACCCATTTATATCCCAAATTCAGGGTCAAAACACCCGAAAATTCGATATTTTTAGTCCCAGAAGCGATCTGTACATGTCTACTCAGTGCTAGAATGTTTTCAAAATATAGGCTTAAAACATGCTAAAAATCGATATTTTGGATGCCCAAAGTCGATATGTGCATGCATCTTCTGTACCCGTTTATATCACAAATTCAGGCTCAAAGCACCCGAAAATTCGATATTTTAGGGTCCCAGAAGCGATCTGTACAGTGCTAGAATATTTTTTAAATGTAGGCCCAAAACATGCTAAAAATCGATATTTTAGGTGCTAAATGTCGATTAGAGCATGCATTTTCTGTACCGGTTTATATCTCAAATTCAGGCTCAAAACACCCGAAATTTCTATAATTTTGGGTCCCAGAAGGGATATTTACATGCCTACTCAGTGCTAAAATGTTTTCAAAATATAGGTTTAAAGCATGCTAAAAATCGATATTTTAGGTGTCCAAAGTCGATATGTGCATATATCTTTTGTATCCGTTTATATCCAAAATTCAGGCTCAAAACACCCGAAAAATCGATATTTTTGGGTCCCTGAAGCGATCTGTACATGCCTACTCAGTGCTAGAATATTTTTAAAATATAGGCCTAAAACATGCTAAAAATCGATATTTTAGGTGCTAAATGTCGATATGAGCATGCATTTTCTGTACTGGTTTATATCTCAAATTCAGGCTCAAAACACACAAAAATTCGATAATTTTGGGTCCCAGAAGCGATCTTTACTTGCCTACTCCGTGTTAGAGTATTTTAAAAATACAGGCCCAAAACATGCTCAAAATCGATATTTTAGGTTCCCAAAGTCAATATGTGTATGCATCTTCTATAACCGTTTATATCCCATATTCAGGCTGAAAACACCCGAAAATTCGATATTTTTTGGTCCCAGAAGCGATCTGTACAAGCCTACTCATTGCTAGAATACTTTCAAAATATAGGCCCAAAGCATGCTAAAAATCGATTTTTTTGGTGCCCAAAGTCGATATCTGCATGCATCTTCTGTACCCGTTTATATCTCAAATTCAGGCTCAAAACACCTGAAAACTCGATATTTTTGGGTCCCAGAAGAGATCTGTACATGCCTACTCCGTGTTAGAGTACTTTTTGAATTTCAGGCCCAAAACATGCTGACAATCGATATTTTAGGTGCCCAAAGTGGATATGAGCATGCATCTTCTGTACCCGTTTATATCTCAAATTCAGACTCAAGACACCCGAAAATTCGATATTTTTTGGTCCCAAAAGCGACTGGTACATGCCTACTCTTTGCTAGAATGTTTTCAAGATACAGACCTAAAATATGCTCTAAATCGATATTTTAGGTGCAAAAATTGGATATGTGCATGCATCTTCAGTACTCGTTTATATCTCAAATGCAGGCTCAAAATTCCCGAAAATTCGATGTTTTTGGGCCCCAGAAGCAATCTGTACATGCCTATTCCGTGTTCGAGTATTTTCAATATACAGGCCCAAAACATGCTGAAAATCGATATTTGAGGTGCCCAAAGTCAATATGTGTATTTATCTTCTGTACCCGTTTATATCCCAAATTCAGGCTCAAAACACCCGAAAATTAGATATTTTTGGGTCCCAGAAGCGATCTGTACATGCCTACTCTGTGTTAGAGTATTTTTAAAATATAGGCCTAAGACATGCTAAAAATCGATATTTTAGGTGTCTAAAATAGATATGTGCATGCATATTCAGTACCCGTTTATATCTCAAATTCAGGCTCAAAACACCCGAAAATTCGATATTTTTGGGTTTTAGATGCAATCTGTATATGCCTACTCCTTGTTTAAGTATTTTCAAAATACATGCCCAAAACATGATGAAAATCGATATTTTAGCTGCCCATAGTCAATATGTGCATGCATCTTCTGTACCCGTTTATATCTTAAATTCAGGCTCTAAACACCCGAAAATTCGATATTTTTGGGACCCAGAAGCGATATGTACATGCCTACGCAAAGCTAGAATGTTTTCAAGATACAGACCTAAAACATGCTAAAAATCGATATTTTAGATGCCCAATGTTGATATGTGCATGCATCTTCTGTACTGAACCCGTTTATATCTCAAATTCAATCTCAAAACTCCCAAAAATTCGGTATTTTTGGGTCCCAGAAGCGATCTGTGCATGCCTACTCAGTGCTAGAATATTTTCAAAATAAAAGCCCAATACATGCTAAAAATCGATATTTTAGGTGCCCAATGTCGATATGTGCATGCATCTTCTGTACCCGTTTATATCTCAAATTCAGACTCAAGACACCCTAACATTCGATATTTTTGGGTCCCAGAAGCGACTTGTACATGCCTACTCTTTGCTAGAATGTTTTCAAGATACAGACCCAAAATATGCTCAAAATCGATATTTTTGGTGCAAAAAGTCGATATGTGCATGCATCTTCAGTAGCCGTTTATATCTCAAATGCAGGCTCAAAACACACGAAAATTCGATATTTTTGGTTCCAGAAGCGATCTGTACATGCCTACTCAGTAATAAAATATTTTTAAAATATAGGCCCAATACAAGCTAAAAATCTATATTTTAGGTGACCAAAGTCGATATGTGCATACATTTTCTGTACCCGTTTATATCTCAAATTCACGCTCAAAACACCCGAAAATTCGATATTTTTGTGTCAAAGAAGCGATCTGTACATGCCTACTTCTTGTTAGAGTATTTTCACAATACAGACCCAAAACATGCTCAAAATCGATATTTTAGGTGCAAAGAGTCGATATGTGCATGCATCTTCATTACCTGTTTACATATCAAATTCAGGCTCAAAACTTCCGAAAATTCAATATTTTTGGGTTCCAAAAGCGATCTGTACATGCCTAGTCAGTCCTAGAATGTTTTCAAAATATAGGCTCAAAAAATGCTAAAAATCGATATTTTAGGTGTCCCAATTCAATAAGTGCATGCATGTTCTGTACCCATTTATATCTCAAATTCAAGATGAAAACACTCGAAAATTCGATATTTTTGGGTCCCAGACGCGATCTGTACATGCCTACTCCGTGTTAGAGTATTTTCAAAATACATGCCCAAAACATGCTGAAAATCGATATTTTAGCTGCCCATAGTCTATAAGTGCATGCATCTTCTGTTCCCGTTTATATCTCAAATTCAGGCTCAAAACACCCGAAAATTCGATATTTTTGGGTCCAAGAAGAGATCTGTACATGCCTACTCAGTGCTAGAATGTTTGCAAAATATAGGCTCAAAATATGCTAAAAATTGATATTTTAGGTGTCCCAAGTCGATGTGTGCATAGATATTCTGTACCAGTTTATATCTCAAATTTAGGCTCAAAACATCCGAAAATTCGATGTTTTTGGGTCCTATATGCAATCTGTATATGCCTACTCCGTGTTTAAGTATTTTCAAAATACATGCCCAAAACATGCTGAAAATCGATATTTTAGCTGCCCATAGTCAATAAGTGCATGCATCTTCTGTACCCGTTTATATCTTAAATTCAGGCTCTAAACACCCGAAAATTCGGTATTTTTGGGTCCCAGAAGCGATCTGGTATACATGCCTACTCAGTGTTAGAGTACTTTAGAAATACAGGCAATAAAACATGCTGAAAATCGATATTTTAGGTGCCCAAAGTCGATTTGTGCATGCATCTTCTGCACCCGTTTATATCTCAAATTCAGGCTCAAAACTCCCGAAAATTCGGTATTTTTGGGTCCCAGAAGCGATCTGTACATGCCTACTTCTTGCTCGAATGTTTTCAAGTTACAGACCAAAAACAAGCTTAAAATCGATATTTTAGGTGCAAAAAGTCGATATGTGCATGTATCTTCAGTACCGGTTTACATCTCAAATTCAGGCTCAAACACCCGAATATTCAATAATTTTAAGTTCCAGAAGCGATCTGTACATGTTTACTCAGTGCTAGAATGTTTTTAAAATATCGGTTTTAAACATGCTAAAAATTTATATTTTAGGTGTCCCATGTCGATATGTGCATGCATCTTCTGTACTCGTTTATTTCTCAAATTCATTCTCAAAACACCCGAAAATTCGATATTTTTGGGTCCCAGAAGCGATCTGTATATGCCTACGCAGTGCTAAAATGTTTTCAAAATATAGTCTCTAAACATGCTAAAAATCGATATTTTGGTTGCCCAAAGTCGATATGTACATGTATTTTCTGTACCCGATTATATCTCAAATTCAGGCTCAAAACTCCCGAAAATTCGATATTTTTGTGTCCCAGAAGCGATCTGTACAAGCCTATTCCGTGTTAGAATACTTTCAAAATATAGGCCCTAAACATGCTCAAAATCGATATTTTGGGTGCCCAAAATCGATATGTGCATGCATCTTCTGTACCCGTTTATATTTCAAATTTATGCTCAAAACACCCGAAAATTCGATATTTTTAGGAACGAGAAGCGATAAGTACATGCCTACTCCGTGTTAGAGTATTTTCAAAATACAGGTCCAAAACATGCTCAAAATCGATATTTTGGGTGCTCAAAGTCTATATGTGCATGCATCTTCTGTACGCGATTTTTATATTTCAAATTCAGGCTCAAAACACCCGAAAATTCGATATTTTTGGGTCCCAGAAGCAATCTGTACATGCCTACTCCTTGCTTGAATGTTTTCAAGATACAGACCCAAAACATGCTCAAAATCGATAATTTAGGGTCAAAAAGTCGATATGTGCATGTATCTTCAGTACCGGTTTATATCTCAAATTCAGGCTCAAAACACCCCAATATTCAATAATTTTAGGTTCCAGAAGCGATCTGTACATGTCTACTCAGAGATAGAATGTTTTTAAAATATAGGTTTAAAACATGCTAATAATTTATATTTTAGGTGTCCCAAGTCGATATGTGCATGCATCTTCTGTACTCGTTTATATCTCAAATTCAGGCTCAAAACACGCGAAAATTCGATATTTTTTGGTCCCAGAAGTGACCTGTATATACCTACTCCACGCTAGAATGTTTTCAAGATACAGACCCAAAACATGCCCAAAATCGATATTTTATGTGCAAAAAGTCGATATGTGCATTCTTATTCAGTACCCGTTTATATCTCAAATTCAGGCTCAAAACACCCGAAAATTCGATATTTTTGGGTTTTAGATGCAATCTGTATATGCCTACTCAGTGCTAGAATGTTTTCAAGATACAGACCTAAAACATGCTAAAAATCGATATTTTAGATGCCCAATGTCGATATGTGCATGCATCTTCTGTACTGTACCCGTTTATATCTCAAATTCAGGCTCAAAACTCCCAAAAATTCGGTATTTTTGGGTCTAAGAAGCGATCTGTGCATGCCTACTCAGTGCTAGAATATTTTCAAAATAAAAGCCCAATACATGCTAAAAATCGATATTTTAGGTGCCCAATGTCGATATGTGCATGCATCTTCTGTACACGTTTATATCTCAAATTCAGGCTCAAAACACCCAAAAATTCGATATTTTTGGGTTCAAGAAGAGATCTGTACATGCCTACTCAGTGCTAGAATGTTTGCAAAATATAGGCTTAAAATATGCTAAAAATCGATATTTTAGGTGTCCCAAGTCGATGTATGCATAGATATTCTGTACGAGTTTATATCTCAAATTTAGGCTCAAAACACCCGAAAAGTCGATGTTTTTGGGTCCTAGATGCAATCTGTATATGCCTACCTCGTGTTTAAGTATTTTCAAAATACATGCCCAAAACATGCTGAAAATCGATATTTTAGCTGCCCATAGTCAATATGGGCATGCATCTTCTGCACGCGTTTATATCTCAAATTCAGGATCAAAACACCCGAAAATTTGATATTTTTGGGTCCCTGAAGCGATCTGTACATGCCTACTTCTTGCTAGAATGTTTTCAAGATACAGACCCAAAACAAGCTTAAAATCGATATTTTAGGTGCAAAAAGTCGATATGTGCATGTATCTTCAGTACCGGTTTACATCTCAAATTCAGGCTCAAACACCCGAATATTCAATAGTTTTAAGTTCCAGAAGCGATCTGTACATGCTTACTCAGTGCTAGAATGTTTTTAAAATATAGGTTTAAAACATGCTAAAAATTTATATTTTAGGTGTCCCAAGTCGATATGTGCATGCATCTTCTGTACTCGTTTATATCTCAAATCCAGGCTCAAAACTCCCGAAAATTCGGTATTTTTTGGTCCCAGAAGCAATCTGTACATGCCTACTCCTTGCTTGAATGTTTTCAAGATACAGACCCAAAACATGCTCAAAATCGATAATTTTGGGGCAAAAAGTCGATATGTGAATGTATTTTCTGTACCGGTTTATATCTCAAATTCAGGCTCAAAACACCCCAATATTCAATAGTTTTAGGTTCCAGAAGCGATCTGTACATGTCTACTCAGTGCTAGAATGTTTTTAATATATAGGTTTAAAATATGCTAAAAATTTATATTTTAGGTTTCCCAAGTCGATATGTGCATGCATCTTCTGTACTCGTTTATATCTCAAATTCAGGCTCAAAACACGCGAAAATTCGATATTTTTTGGTCTCAGAAGTGACCTCTATATACCTACTCGACGCTAGAATGTTTTCAAGATACAGACCCAAAACATGCCCAAAATCGATATTTTAGGTGCAAAAAGTCGATATGTGCATGCTTATTCAGTACCCGTTTATATCTCAAATTCAGGATAAAAAAACCCGAAAATTCGATATTTTTGGGTTTTAGATGCAATCTGTATATGCCTACTCCGTGTTTAAGTATTTTCAAAATACATGCCCAAAACATGCTGAAAATCGATATTTTAGCTGCCCATCGTCAATATGTGCATGCATCTTCTGTACCCTTTTATATCTTAAATTCAGGCTCTAAACAACCGAAAACTCGATATTTTTGGGTTCCAGAAGCGATCTGGTATACATGCCTACTCAGTGTTAGAGTACTTTAAAAATACAGGCCATAAAACATGCTGAAAATCGATATTTTATGTGCCCAAAGTCGATATGTGCATTTATCTTCTGCACCCGTTTATATCTCAAATTCAGGCTCAAAACACCCGAAAATTCGGTATTTTTGGGTCCCAGAAGCGATCTGTACATGCCTACTTCTTGCTAGAATGTTTTCAAGATACAGACCGAAAACAAGCTTAAAATCGATATTTTAGGTGCAAAAAGTCGATATGCGCATGTATCTTCAGTACCGGTTTACATCTCAAATTCAGGCTCAAACACCCGAATATTCAATAGTTATAAGTTCCAGAAGCGATCTGTACATGTTTACTCAGTGCTAGAATGTTTTTAAAATATAGGTTTAAAACATTCTATGAATTTATATTTCAGGTGTAACAAGTCGATATGTGCATTCATCTTCTGTACTCGTTTATATCTCAAATTCAGGCTCAAAACACCCAAAAATTCGATATTTTTTGGTCCCAGAAGCAACCTGTATATGCCTACTCCATGCTAGAATGTTTTCAAGATACAGACCCAAAACATGCCCAAAATCGATATTTTAGGTGCAAAAAGTCGATATGTGCATGCATCTTCAGTACCCGTTTATATCTCAAATTCAGGCTCAAAACACCCGAAAATTCGATATTTTTGGGACCCAGAAGCGATCTGTACATGCCTACTTCTTGCCAGAATGTTTTGAAAGATACAGACCCAAAACAAGCTTAAAATCGATATTTTAGGTGCAAAAAGTCGATATGTGCATTCATCTTCAGTACCCGTTTATATCTTAAATTCAGGCTCAAAACACCCGAAAATTCGATATTTTTGTGTCCCAGAAGCGATCTGTACATGCCTATTCCGTGTCAGAATACTTTCAAAATATGGGCCCAAAACATGCTCAAAATCGATATTTTGGGTGCCCAAAGTCGATATGTGCATCCATCTTCTGTACCCGTTTATATCTCAAATTCAGGCTCAAAACACCCGAAAATTCGGTATTTTTGGGTCCCAGAAGCGATCTGTACATGCCTAGTCATGGCTAGAATTTTTTTCAAAATATAGGCCCAAAACATGCTAAAAATCGATATTTTAGGTGCGAAAAGTCGATATGTGCCTGTATCTTCAGTACCCGTTTATATCTCAAATTCAGGCTCAAAACACCTAAAAATTCAATATTTTTGGGTCTCAGAAGCGATCTGTACATGCCTACTCAGTGCTAGAATAATTTCAAAATATTGGCCCAAAACATGCTAAAAATCGATATTTTGGGTGCCCAAAGTCTATATGTGCATGCATCTTCTGTACGCGTTTTTTATATTTCAAATTCAGGCTCAAAACACCCGAAAATTCGATATTTATGGGTTTTAGAGGCAATCTGTACATGCCTACTCCTTGCTTGAATGTTTTCAAGATACAGACCCAAAACATGCTCAAAATCGATAATTTAAGGGCAAAAAGTCGATATGTGCATGTATCTTCAGTACCGGTTTACATCTCAAATTCAGGCTCAAACACCCGAATATTCAATAATTTTAAGTTCCAGTAGCGATCTGTACATGTTTACTCAGTGCTAGAATATTTTTAAAATATAGATTTAAAACAAGCTTAAAATCGATATTTTAGGTGCAAAAAGTCGATATGTGCATGTATCTTCAGTACCGGTTTACATCTCAAATTCAGGCTCAAACACCCGAATATTCAATAATTTTAAGTTCCAGAAGCGATCTGTACATGTTTACTCAGTGCTAGAATGTTTTTAAAATATAGGTTTAAAACATGCAAAAAATTTATATTATAGGTGTCCCAAGTCGATATGTGCATGCATCTTCTGTAATCGTTTATATCTCAAATTCAGGCTCAAAACACCCGAAAATTCGGTATTTTTTGGTCCCAGAAGTAACCTGTATATGCCTACTCCATGCTAGAATGTTTTCAAGATACAGACCCAAAACATGCCCAAAATCGATATTTTGGGTGCCCAAAGTCGATATGTGCATGCATCTTCTGTACCCGTTTATATCTCAAATTCAGGCTCAAAACACCCGAAAATTCGGTATTTTTGGGTCCCAGAAGTGATCTGTATATGCCTACTCAGTGCTAGAATTTTTTTCAAAATATAGGCTTAAAATATGCTAAAAATCGATATTTTAGGTTCAAAAAGTCGATATGTGCCTGCATCTTCAGTACCCGTTTATATCTCAAATTCAGGCTCAAAACACCTAAAAATTCAATATTTTTGGGTCCCAGAAGCGATCTGTACATGCCTACTCAGTGCTAGAATAATTTCAAAATATTGGCCCAAAACATGCTAAAAATCGATATTTTGGGTGCTCAAAGTCGATATGTGCATGCATCCTCTGTACCCGTTCATATTTCAAGTTTAGGCTCAATACACCCGAAAATTCGATATTTTTAGGAAAGAGAAGCGATATGTACATGCCTACTCCGTGTTACAGTATTTTCAAAATACAGGTCCAAAACATGCTAAAAATCGATATTTAGGGTGCCCAAAGTCTATATGTGCATGCATCTTCTGTACACGCAGTGTTAGAATAATTTCAAAATATTGGCCCAAAACATGCTAAAAATCGATATTTTAGGTGTCCAAAGTCGATATGTGCATACATCTATTGTACCCGTTTATATCTCAAATTCAGACTCGAAACACCCGAAAATTCGATATTTTTGGGTCCAAGAAGAGATCTGTACATGCCTACTCAGTGCTAGAAGGTTTGCAAAATATAGGCTCAAAACATGCTAAAAATCGATATTTTAGGTGTCCCAAGTCGATATGTGCATGGATATTCTGTACCAGTTTATATCTCAAATTTAGGCTCAAAACACCCGAAAATTCGATATTTTTGGGTTCTAGATGCAATCTGTATATGCCTACTCCGTGTTTAAGTTTTTTCAAAATACATGCCCAAAACATGCTGAAAATCGATATTTTAGCTGCCCATAGTAAATTTTTTTTTTTTTTTTTTTTTTTTTTTCTATACCTCAACCTCGGGACTGTAGGCTGTCAGTAGCCCGTGACTCTTGCGAGGCCCCGAGATTATTGGGTGTCGCACCAGATGAGACAGTGGAGCTTCGTGGTGATGTTGGTACCGTAGCTTCTCTTCTGTCCCACTAGATGACGACACCTTATTTATACACGTCACTATCATGAGAGAGCAGCTACACCGTCACTCACAGCATCTTGGAATATGGTCGGACATCTTCTATGTTGTGAGTTGACGACGATGTAGGGGGTATTTTCTTGACGTGTCGGCGTAGCCAGGGTATAGTTGACGAACAGCTGGACCCATCAGATCAACCCGAAAAAATCCCAGACATTTTCTCGTGGACTCGAACTAGGGCCCTTGCCATTTGCAGTCCGTCACTCTAACCACTCAGCCACGCCTCCCCCTAATATGTGCATGCATCTTCTGTAGCCGTTTATATCTTAAATTCAGGCTCAAAACACCCGAAAATTCGGTATATTTGGGTCTCAGAAAAGATCTGTTATACATGCCTACTCAGTGTTAGAGTACTTTATAAATACAGGCCATAAAACATGCTGAAAATCGATATTTTAGGTGTCCCAAGTCGATATGTGCATGCATTTTTTGTACTCGTTCATATCTCAAATTCAGACTCAAAACACCCGAAAATTCGATATTTTTGGGTCCCAGAAGCGACCTGTATATGCCTACTCCATGCTAGAATGTTTTCAAGTTACAGACCCAAAACATGCCCAAAATCGATATTTTAGGTGCAAAAAGTCGATATGTGCATGCATCTTCTGTACCCGTTTATATCTCAAATTCAGGCTCAAAACACCCTTAAATTCGGTATTTTTGTGTTCCAGAAGCGATCTGTACATCCCTACTTCTTGCTAGAATGTTTTCAAGATACAGACCCAAAACATGTTAAAAATCGATATTTTAGATGCCCAATGTCGATATGTGCATGCATCTTCTGTACTGTACCCGTTTATATTTCAAATTCAGGCTCAAAACACCCGAAAATTCAATATTTTTGTGTCCCGGAAGCGATCTGTACATGCCTACTCCGTGTTAAGAGTACTTTCAAAATACAGGCCCAAAACATGCTTAAAAATCGATAGTTTGGGTGCCCAAAGTCGATATGTGCATGCATCTTCTGTACCCGTTTGTATCTCAAATTCAGGCTCAAAACACCCAAAAATTCGGTATTTTTGGGTCCCAGAAGCGATCTGTACATGCCTACTCAGTGCCAGAATGTTTTCAAAATATAGGCTCAAAACATGCTAATAATCGATATTTTAGGTGTCCCAAGTCGTTATGTGCATGGATGTTCTGTACCTGTTTATATCTCAAATTTAGGCTCAAAACACCCGAAAATTCGATATATTTGGGTCCCAGATGCAATCTGTATATGCCTACTCCGTGTTTAAGTATTTTCAAAATACATGCCCAAAACATGCTGAAAATCGATATTTTAGCTCCCGATAGTCAATATGTGCATGCATCTTCAGTACACGTTTATATCTTAATTTCAGGCTCAAAACACCCACAAATTCGATATTTTTGGGTCCCAGAAGCGATCTGTACATGCCTACTCGGTGTTAGAGTATTTTCAAAATACAGGCCCAAAATATGCTCAAAATAGATATTTTAGGTGCTCATATTCGATATGTGCATGCATCTTCAATATCCGTTAATATCTCAAATTCAGGCTCAAAACTCCCGAAAATTCGATATTTTTGGGTCCCAGAAATGATCTGTACATGCCTACTCAGTGCTAGAATAATTTCAAGATATTGGCTCAAAACATGCTAAAAATCGATATTTTGGGTGCCCAAAGTCGAAATGTGCATGCATACTCTGTACCCGTTTATATTTCAAATTCAGGCTCAAAACACCCGAAAGTTCGATATTTTTGGGTCCGAGAATCGATCTGTACATGCTTACTCCGTGTTAGAGTATTTTCAAAATACAGGTCCAAAACATGCTCAAAATCGATATTTTCGGTGCCCAAAGTCGATATGTGCATTCATCTACTGTACGCGTTTTTTATATTTCAAATTCAGGCTCAAAACACCCGAAAATTCGATATTTTTTGGTCCCAGAAGCAAACTGTATATGCCTACTCCATGGTAGAATGTTTTCAATATACAGACCCAAAACATGCCCAAAATCGATATTTTAGGTGCAAAAAGTCGATATGTGCATGCATCTTCAGTACCCGTTTATATTTTAAATTCAGGCTCAAAACCCCCGAAAATTTGATATTTTTGGGTCCCAGAAGCGATCTGTATATGCCTACGCAGTGCTAAAATGTTTTCAAAATATAGACTCAAAACATGCTAAAAATCGATATTTTTGGTGTCCAAAGTCGATATGTGCATGCATCTTCTGTACCCGTTTATATCTCAAATTCAGGCTCAAAACACCCGAAAATTCAGTATTTTTGGGTCCCAGAAGCTATCTGTACATGCCTACTCAGTGCTAGAATAATTTCAAAATATTGGCCCAAAACATGCTAAAAGTCGATATTTTGGGTGCCCAAAGCCGATATGTGCATGCATCCTCTGTACCCGTTTATATTTCAAATTCAGGCTCAAAACACCCGAAAATTCGATATTTTTAGGAACGTGAAGCGATATGTACGTGCCTACTCCGTGTTAGAGTATTTTTTAAAATACAGGTCCAAAACATGCTCAAAATCGATATTTTGGGTGCCCAAAGTCGATATGTGCATGCATCTTCAGTACCGGTTTATATCTCAAATTCAGGCTCAAAACACCCCAATATTCAATAGTTTTAGGTTCCAGAAGCGATCTGTACATGTCTACTCAGTGCTAGAATGTTTTTAAAATATAGGTTTAAAACATGCTAAAAATTTATATTTTAGGTGTCCCAAGTCGATATGTGCATGCATCTTCTGTACTCGTTTATATCTCAAATTCAGGCTCAAAACACGCGAAAATTCGATATTTTTTGGTCCCAGAAGCGACATGTATATACCTACTCCACGCTAGAATATTTTCAAAAAACAGACCCAAAACATGCCCAAAATCGATATTTTAGGTGCAAAAAGTCGATATGTGCATGCATTTTCAGTACCCGTTTATATCTCAAATTCAAGCTCAAAACACCCGAAAATTCGATATTTTTGGGTCCTAGATGCAATCTGTATATGCCTACTCCATGTTTAAGTATTTTTAAAATACATGCCCAAAACATTCTGAAAATCGATATTTTAGCTGCCCATAGTCAATATGTGCATGCATCTTCTGTACCCGTTTATATCTTAAATTCAGGCTCTAAACACCCGAAAACTCGATATTTTTTGGTCCTAGAAGCAACCTGTATATGCCTACTTCTTGCTAGAATGTTTTCAAGATACAGACCCAAAACATGCTAAAAATCGATATTTTAGATGCCCAATGTCGATATGTGCATGCATCTTCTGTACTGTACCCGTTTATATCTCAAATTCAGGCTCAAAACACCCAAAAATTCAATATTTTTGTGTCCCAGAAGCGATCTGTAGATGCCTAGGCAGTGCTAGAATAATTTCAAAATATTGGCCCAAAACATGCTAAAAATCGATATTTTAGGTGTCCAAAGTCGATATGTGCATACATCTTTTGTACCCGTTTATATCTTAAATTCAGGCTCGAAACACCCGAAAATTCGATATTTTTGGGTCCAAGAAGAGATCTGTACATGCCTACTCAGTGCTAGAAGGTTTGCAAAATATAGGCTCAAAACATGCTAAAAATCGATATTTTAGGTGTCCCAAATCGATATGTGCATGGATATTCTGTACCAGTTTATATCTCAAATTTAGGCTCAAAACACCCGAAAATTCGATATTTTTTGGTCCTAGATGCAATCTGTATATGCCTCCTCCGTGTTTAAGATTTTTCAAAATACATGCCCAAAACATGCTGAAAATCGATAATTTAGCTGCCCATAGTCATTTTTTTTTTTTTTTTTTTTTTTTCTATACCTCAACCTCGGGACTGTAGGCTGTCAGTAGCCCGTGACTCTTGCGAGGCCCCGAGATTATTGGGTGTCGCACCAGATGAGACAGTGGAGCTTCGTGGTGATGTTGGTACCGTAGCTTCTCTTCTGTCCCTCTAGATGACGACTCCTTATTTGTACACGTCACTATCATGAGAGAGCAGCTACACCGTCACTCACAGCATCTTGGAATATGGTCGGACATCTTCTATGTTGTGAGTTGACGACGATGTAGGGGGTATTTTCTTGACGTGTCGGCGTAGCCAGGGTATAGTTGACGAACAGCTGGACCCATCAGATCACCCCGAAAAAATCTCAGACGTTTTCACGTGGACTCAAACTAGGGCCCTTGCCATTTGCAGTCCGTCACTCTAACCACTCAGCAACGCCTCCCCCTAATATATAGTTTGGGTGCCCAAAGTCGATATGTGCATGCATCTTCTGTACCCGTTTATATCTCAAATTCAGGCTCAAAACACCCAAAAATTCGGTATTTTTGGGTCCCAGAAGCGATCTGTACATGCCTACTCAGTGCCAGAATGTTTTCAAAATATAGGCTCAAAACATGCTAATAATCGATATTTTAGGTGTCCCAAGTCGTTATGTGCATGGATGTTCTGTACCAGTTTCTATCTCAAATTTAGGCTCAAAACACCCGAAAATTCGATATTTTTGGGTCCCAGATGCAATCTGTATATGCCTACTCCGTGTTTAAGTATTTTCATAATACATGCCCAAAACATGCTGAAAATCGATATTTTAGCTGCCGATAGTCAATATGTGCATGCATCTTCAGTTCCCATTTACATCTTAATTTCAGGCTCAAAACACCCACAAAATCGATATTTTTGGGTCCCAGAAGCGATCTGTACATGCCTACTCGGTGTTAGAGTATTTTCAAAATACAGGCCCAAAATATGCTCAAAATCGATATTTTAGGTTCTCATAGTCGATATGTGCAAGCATATTCAGTACCCGTTTATATCTCAAATTCAAGCTCAAAACACCCGAAAATTCGATATTTTTGGGTCCTAGATGCAATCTGTATATGCCTACTCCATGTTTAAGTATTTTTAAAATACATGCTCAAAACATTCTGAAAATCGATATTTTAGCTGCCCATAGTCAATATGTGCATGCATCTTCTGTACCCGTTTATATCTTAAATTCAGGCTCTAAACACCCGAAAACTCGATATTTTTGGGACCCAGAAGCTATCTGTACATGTCTACGCAATGCTAGAATGTTTTCAAGATACAGACCTAAAACATGCTAAAAATCGAAATTTTAGATGCCCAATGTCGATATGTTCATGCATCTTCTGTACTGTACCCGTTTATATCTCAAATTCAGGCTCAAAACACCCGAAAATTCGATATTTTTGGGTAGAAGAAGAGATCTGTACATGCCTACTCAGTGCTAGAATGTTTGCAAAATATAGGCTCAAAACATGCTAAAAATCGATATTTTAGGTGTCCCAAGTCGATGTGTGCATTGATATTCTGTATCAGTTTATATCTCAAATTTAGGCTCAAAACACCCGAAAATTCGATATTTTTGGGTCCTATATGCAATCTGTATATGCCTACTCCGTGTTTAAGTATTTTTAAAAGACATGCCCAAAACATGCTGAAAATCGATATTTTAGCTGCCCATAGACAATATGTGCATGCATCTTCTGTACCCGTTTATATCTTAAATTCAGGCTCTAAACACCCGAAAATTCGGTATTTTTGGGTCCCAGAAGCGATCTGGTATACCTGCCTACTCAGTGTTAGAGTACTTTAAAAATACAGGCCATAAAACATGCTGAAAATCGATATTTTAGGTGCCCAAAGTCGATATGTGCATGCATCTTCTGCACCCGTTTATATCTCAAATTCAGGCTCAAAACACCCGAAAATTTGGTATTTTTGGATCCCAGAAGCGATCTGTACATGCCTACTTCTTGCTAGAATGTTTTCAAGATACAGACCCAAAACAAGCTTAAAATCGATATTTTAGGTGCAAAGAGTCGATATGTGCATGTATCTTCAGTACCGGTTTACATCTCAAATTCAGGCTCAAAACACCCGAATATTCAATAGTTTTAGGTTCCAGAAGCGATCTGTACATGTTTACTCAGTGCTAGAATGTTTTTAAAATATAGGTTTAAAACATGCTAAAAATTTATATTTTAGGTGTCCCAAGTCGATATGTGCATGCATTTTTTGTACTCGTTTATATCTCAAATTCAGGCTCAAAACACCCTAAAATTCGAAATTTTTTGGTCCCAGAAGCAACCTGTATATGCCTACTTCTTGCTAGAATGTTTTCAAGATACAGACCCAAAACATGCTAAAAATCGATATTTTAGATGCCCAATGTCGATATGTGCATGCATCTTCTGTACTGTACCCGTTTATATCTCAAATTCAGGCTCAAAACACCCAAAAATTCAATATTTTTGTGTCCCAGAAGCGATCTGTAGATGCCTACGCAGTGCTAGAATGTTTTCAAAATATAGGCTCAAAACATGCTAAAAAATCGATATTTTAGGTGTCCAAAGTCGATATGTGCATGCATCTTCTGTACCCGTTTATATCACAAATTCATGCTTAAAACACCCGAAAATTCTATATTTTTGTGTCCCAGAAGCGATCTGTACATGTCTACACCGTGTTAGAGTATTTTCAAAATATAGGCCCAAAACATGCAGAAAATCAATATTTTAGGTGCCCAAAGTCAATATGTGCATGCTTCTTCTGTACCCGATTATATCTCAAATTCAGGCTCAAAATATCCGAAAATTCGATATTTTTGGGTCCCAGAAGCAATCTGTACATGCCTACTTCGTGTTAGAGTGTTTTCAAAATAAAGGCCCAAAACATGTTAAAAATCGATATTTTTGGTGCCCAAAGTCGATATGTGCATGCATTATCTGTACCCGTTTATATCTCAAATTCAGGCCTAAAACACCCTAAAATTAGGTATTTTTGTGTCCCAGAAGCGATCTGTACATCCATACTCTATGCTAGAATGTTTTCAAGATACAGACCCAAAACATGCACAAAATCGATATTTTAGGTGCAAAAAGTAGATATGTGCCTGCATCTTCTGTACCCGTTAATATCTCAAATTCAGGCTCAAAACACCCGAAAATTCAATATTTTTGGGTCACATAAGCGATCTGTACATGCCTACTCCTTTCTAGAATGTTTTCAAGATACAGACCCAAAACATGCACAAAATCGATATTTTAGGATCAAAAAGTCGATATGTGCATGTATCCTCAGTACCCGTTTATATATCAAATTCATTCTAAAACACCCGAAAATTGAATATTTTTGGGTCCCAAAAACAATCTGTACATGCCTACTCCTTGCTATAATGTTTTCAAGATACAGACCCAAAACATGCTAAAAATCGATATGTTAGGTGCCCAAAGTCAATATGTTCATGCAACTTCTGTACCCGTTTATATATCAAATTCAGGCTCAAAACACCCTAAAATTCGATATTTTTGGGTCCTAGAAGCTATCTGTACGTGCATACTCCGTGTTAGAGTTTTTTTTAAATACAGGCCCAAAACATGCAAAAAATCGATATTTTAGGTGCCCAAAGTCAATATCTGTATGCATCCTCTGTACCTTATTATATCCCAAATTCAGGCTCAAAACACCCGAAAATTCAATATTTTTGGGATTCCAGAAGCGATCTGTACATGCCTACTCAGTGCTAGAATGTTTTCAAAATATAGGCTCAAAACATGCTAAAAAATCGATATTTGAGGTGTCCAAAGTCGATATGTGCATGCATCTTCTGTACCCGTTTATATCTCAAATTCATGCTCAAAACACCCGAAATTCGATATTTTTGGGTCCCAGAAGCGATCTGTACATGCCTACTCCTTTCTAGAATGTTTTCAAGATACAAAATCAAAACATGCACAAAATCGATATTTTAGGTGCAAAAAGTAGATATGTGCATTTATCTTCAGTGCCCGTTTATATCTCATATTCAGGCTCAAAACACCCGAAAATTCAATATTTTAGGGTCCCAGAAACGATCTGTACATGCCTACTCAGTGCGAGAATGTTTTCAAAATATAGGCTCAAAACATGCTAAAAATCGATATTTTAGGTGTCCAAAGTCGATATGTGCATGCATCTTCTATACCCGTTTATATCTCAAATTCAGGCTCAAAACGCCTCAAAATTCGATATTTTTGGGTCCCAGAAGCGATCTGTACATGCCTACTCCGTGTTAGAGCATTTTCAAATACAGGCCCTAAACATGCTCAAAACCTTTATTTTGGGTGCCCAAAGTCGATATGTGCATGCATCTTCTGTACCCGTTTATATCTCAAATTCAGGCTCAAAACACCTGAAAATTTGATATTTTTGTGTCCCAGAAGTGATCTGTACGTGTCTACTCCGTGTTAGAGTATTTTAAAAATACAGACCCAAAACATGCTCAAAATCGATATTTTGGGTGCCCAAAGTCGATATGTGCATGCATCTTCTGTACCTGTTTATATCTCAAATTCAAACTCAAAACACCCGAATATTCGTTAATTTTGGTTCCCAAAAGCCATCTGTACATGCATACTCCGTGTTAGAATATTTTCAAAATACAGGCTTAAAACATGCTGAAAATCGATATTTTAGCTGCCCAAAGTTAATATGTGTATGCATCTTCTGTACCCGTCTATATCTTCAGGTTCAAAACACCCGAAAATTCAATATTTTTGGGTCCCAGAAGCGATCTGTACATGCATACTCCGTGTTAGAGTGTTTTTAAAATACAGGCCCAAAACATGCTGAAAATCGATATTTTATGTGCCCAAAGTCAATATGTGTATGCATCTTCTGTACTCGTTTATATCCCTAATTCAGGCTCAAAACACCCGAATATTCGATATTTTGGGGTCCCAGAAGCGATCTGTACATGCCTACTCCGTGTTAAAGTATTTTTAAAATACAGTCCCAAAACATGCTGAAAATCTATATTTTAGGTGCCCAAAGTCAATATGTGTATGCATCTTCTGTACCCGTCTATATCCTAAATTCTGGTTCAAAACACCCAAAAATTCGATATTTTTGGGTCCCAGAAGCGATCTGTACATGCCTACTCCTTGCTAGAATGTTTTCAAGATATAGACCCAAAACATGCTCAAAATCGATATTTTAGGTGCAAAAAGTCGATATGTGCATGCATCCTCCGTACCCGGTTATATCCCAAATTCTGGTTCAAAAACCCTGAAAATTCGATATTTTTGGGTCCCAGAAGCGATCTGTACATGCCTACTCAGTGCTAGAATATTTTCAAATTATACGCCCAAAACATACTAAAAATCGATATTTTGGGTGCCAAAGTCGATATGTGTATGCATCTTCTGTACCCGTTTATATCTCAAATTCAGGCTCAAAACACCCAAAAAATCGATATTTTTGTGTCCCAGAAGCGATCTGTACATGTCTACTCCTTGCTAGACTGTTTTCAAGATACAGACCCAAAACATGCTCAAAATCGATATTTTAGGTGCCCAAAGTCGATATGTGCATGCATCCTCCGTACCCGGTTATATCTCAAATTCTGGCTCAAAACCCCTGAAAATTCGATATTTTTGGGTCCCAGAAGCGATCTGTACATGCCTACTCAGTGCTAGAATATTTTCAAATTATACTCCCAAAACATAATAAAAATCAATATTTTGGGTGCCAAAGTCGATATGTGCAAGCATCATCTGTACCCGTTTATATCTCAAATTCAGGCTCAAAATACCCGAAAATTCAATATTTTTGGGTCCCAGAAGCGATCTGTACGTGCCAACTCCGTGTTAGAGTGTTTTTAAAATACAGGCCCAAAACATGCTCAAAATCGATATTTTATGTGCCCAGTGTCAATATGTGTATGCATCTTCTGTACCCGTGTATATCCCTAATTCAGGTTCAAAACACCCGAAAATTGAATATTTTTGGGTCCCAAAAACAATCTGTACATGCCTACTCCTTGCTATAATGTTTTCAAGATACAGACCCAAAACATGCTAAAAATCGATATGTTAGGTGCCCAAAGTCAATATGTTCATGCAACTTCTGTACCCGTTTATATATCAAATTCAGGCTCAAAACACCCGAAAATTCGATATTTTTGGGTCCTAGAATCTATCTGTACGTGCATACTCCGTGTTAGAGGTTTTTTTAAATACAGGCCCAAAACATGCAAAAAATCGATATTTTAGGTGCCCAAAGTCAATATCTGTATGCATCCTCTGTACCCTGTTATATCCCAAATTCAGGCTCAAAACACCCAAAAATTCAATATTTTTGGGATTCCAGAAGCGATCTGTACATGCCTACTCAGTGCTAGAATGTTTTCAAAATATAGGCTCAAAACATGATAAAAAATTGATATTTGAGGTGTCCAAAGTCGATATGTGCATGCATCTTCTGTACCCGTTTATATCTCATATTCAGGCTCAAAACGCCTCAAAATTCGATATTTTTGGGTCCCAGAAGCGATCTGTACATGCCTACTCCGTGTTAGAGCATTTTCAAATACAGGGCCAAAACATGAAGAAAATCGGTATTTTGGGTGCCCAAAGTCAATATGTGTATACATCTTCTGTACCCGTTTATATCCCAAATTCAGGCTCAAAACACCGGAAAATTTGATATTTGTGGGTTCCAGAAGCGATCTGTACATGCCTACTCCGGGTTAGACTATTTTCAAAATACAGGCCCTAAACATGCTCAAAACCTTTATTTTGGGTGCCCAAAGTCGATATGTGCATGCATCTTCTGTACCCGTTTATATCTCAAATTCAGGCTCAAAACACCCAAAAATTTGATATTTTTGTGTCCCAGAAGTGATCTGTACGTGTCTACTCCGTGTTAGAGTATTTTAAAAATACAGACCCAAAACATGCTAAAAATCGATATTTTGGGTGCACAAAGTCGATATGTGCATGCATCTTCTGTACCTGTTTATATCTCAAATTCAAACTCAAAACACCCGAATATTCGTTAATTTTGGTTCCCAAAAGCCATCTGTACATGCATACTCCGTGTTAGAATATTTTCAAAATACAGGCTTAAAACATGCTGAAATTGATATTTTAGCTGCGCAAAGTTAATATGTGTATGCATCTTCTGTACCCGTCTATATCCCAAATTCAGGTTCAAAACACTCGAAAATTCCATATTTTTGGGTCCCTTAAGCGATCTGTACATGCATACTCAGTGCTAGAAATTTTTCAAAATATAGGCTCAAAACATGCTAAAAATCGATATTTTAGGTGTCCAAAGTCGATATGTGCATGCATCTTCTGTACCCGTTTATATCTCAAATTCAGGCTCAAAACCCCCGAAAATTCGATATTTTTAGGTCCCAAAAGCGACCTTTACATGTCTACTTCGTGTTAGAGTATTTTTAAAATACAGGCCCAAAACATACTAAAAATCGATATTTTAGGTGCCCATAGTCGATATGTGCATGCATCTTCTGTACCCGTTTATATCTCAAATTCAAGCTCAAAACACCCGAAAATTCAATATTTTTGGGTCCCAGAAGCGATCTGTACGTGCATACTCCGTGTTAGAGTGTTTTTAAAATACAGGCCCAAAACATGCTGAAAATCGATATTTTATGTGCCCAAAGTCAATATGTGTATGCATCTTCTGTACCCGTTTACATCCCTAATTCAGGCTCAAAACACCCGAATTTTCGATATTTTGGGGTCCCAGAAGCGATCTGTACATGCCTACTCCGTGTTAAAGTATTTTTAAAATACAGGCCCAAAACATGCTGAAAATCTATATTTTAGGTGCCCAAAGTCAATATGTGTATGCATCTTCTGTACCCGTCTATATCCTAAATTCAGGTTCAAAACACCCAAAAATTCGATATTTTTGGGTCCCAGAAGCGATCTGTACATGCCTACTCCTTGCTAGAATGTTTTCAAGATACAGACCCAAAACATGCTCAAAATCGATATTTTAGGTGCAAAAAGTCGATATGTGCATGCATCCTCCGTACACGGTTATATCCCAAATTCTGGTTCAAAAACCCTGAAAATTCGATATTTTTGGGTCCCAGAAGCGATCTGTACATGCCTACTCAGTGCTAGAATATTTTCAAATTATACGCCCAAAACATACTAAAAATCGATATTTTGGGTGCCAAAGTCGATATGTGTATGCATCTTCTGTACCCGTTTATATCTCAAATTCAGGCTCAAAACACCCAAAAAATCGATATTTTTGTGTCCCAGAAGCGATCTGTACATGTCTACTCCTTGCTAGAATGTTTTCAAGATACAGACCCAAAACATGCTCAAAATCGATATTTTAAGTGCAAAAAGTCGATATGTGAATGCATCTTCTGTACCCGTTTATATCTCAAATTCAGGCTCAAAACACCCGAAAATTCGATATTTTTGGGTCCCAAAAGCGATCTGTACATGTCTACTCCGTGTTAGAGTATTTTTAAAATACAGGCCCAAAACATACTAAAAATCGATATTTTAGGTGCAAAAGTCGATATGTGCAAGCATCATCTGTACCCGTTTATATCTCAAATTCAGGCTCAAAATACCCGAAAATTCAATATTTTTGGGTCCCAGAAGCGATCTGTACGTGCCAACTCCGTGTTAGAGTGTTTTTAAAATACAGGCCCAAAACATGCTCAAAATCGATATTTTATGTGCCCAGTGTCAATATGTGTATGCATCTTCTGTACCCGTGTATATCCCTAATTCAGGTTCAAAACACCCGAAAATTGAATATTTTTGGGTCCCAAAAACAATCTGTACATGCCTACTCCTTGCTATAATGTTTTCAAGATACAGACCCAAAACATGCTAAAAATCGATATGTTAGGTGCCCAAAGTCAATATGTTCATGCAACTTCTGTACCCGTTTATATATCAAATTCAGGCTCAAAACACCCGAAAATTCGATATTTTTGGGTCCTAGAATCTATCTGTACGTGCATACTCCGTGTTAGAGGTTTTTTTAAATACAGGCCCAAAACATGCAAAAAATCGATATTTTAGGTGCCCAAAGTCAATATCTGTATGCATCCTCTGTACCCTGTTATATCCCAAATTCAGGCTCAAAACACCCAAAAATTCAATATTTTTGGGATTCCAGAAGCGATCTGTACATGCCTACTCAGTGCTAGAATGTTTTCAAAATATAGGCTCAAAACATGATAAAAAATTGATATTTGAGGTGTCCAAAGTCGATATGTGCATGCATCTTCTGTACCCGTTTATATCTCATATTCAGGCTCAAAACGCCTCAAAATTCGATATTTTTGGGTCCCAGAAGCGATCTGTACATGCCTACTCCGTGTTAGAGCATTTTCAAATACAGGGCCAAAACATGAAGAAAATCGGTATTTTGGGTGCCCAAAGTCAATATGTGTATACATCTTCTGTACCCGTTTATATCCCAAATTCAGGCTCAAAACACCGGAAAATTTGATATTTGTGGGTTCCAGAAGCGATCTGTACATGCCTACTCCGGGTTAGACTATTTTCAAAATACAGGCCCTAAACATGCTCAAAACCTTTATTTTGGGTGCCCAAAGTCGATATGTGCATGCATCTTCTGTACCCGTTTATATCTCAAATTCAGGCTCAAAACACCCAAAAATTTGATATTTTTGTGTCCCAGAAGTGATCTGTACGTGTCTACTCCGTGTTAGAGTATTTTAAAAATACAGACCCAAAACATGCTAAAAATCGATATTTTGGGTGCACAAAGTCGATATGTGCATGCATCTTCTGTACCTGTTTATATCTCAAATTCAAACTCAAAACACCCGAATATTCGTTAATTTTGGTTCCCAAAAGCCATCTGTACATGCATACTCCGTGTTAGAATATTTTCAAAATACAGGCTTAAAACATGCTGAAATTGATATTTTAGCTGCGCAAAGTTAATATGTGTATGCATCTTCTGTACCCGTCTATATCCCAAATTCAGGTTCAAAACACTCGAAAATTCCATATTTTTGGGTCCCTTAAGCGATCTGTACATGCATACTCAGTGCTAGAAATTTTTCAAAATATAGGCTCAAAACATGCTAAAAATCGATATTTTAGGTGTCCAAAGTCGATATGTGCATGCATCTTCTGTACCCGTTTATATCTCAAATTCAGGCTCAAAACCCCCGAAAATTCGATATTTTTAGGTCCCAAAAGCGACCTTTACATGTCTACTTCGTGTTAGAGTATTTTTAAAATACAGGCCCAAAACATACTAAAAATCGATATTTTAGGTGCCCATAGTCGATATGTGCATGCATCTTCTGTACCCGTTTATATCTCAAATTCAAGCTCAAAACACCCGAAAATTCAATATTTTTGGGTCCCAGAAGCGATCTGTACGTGCATACTCCGTGTTAGAGTGTTTTTAAAATACAGGCCCAAAACATGCTGAAAATCGATATTTTATGTGCCCAAAGTCAATATGTGTATGCATCTTCTGTACCCGTTTACATCCCTAATTCAGGCTCAAAACACCCGAATTTTCGATATTTTGGGGTCCCAGAAGCGATCTGTACATGCCTACTCCGTGTTAAAGTATTTTTAAAATACAGGCCCAAAACATGCTGAAAATCTATATTTTAGGTGCCCAAAGTCAATATGTGTATGCATCTTCTGTACCCGTCTATATCCTAAATTCAGGTTCAAAACACCCAAAAATTCGATATTTTTGGGTCCCAGAAGCGATCTGTACATGCCTACTCCTTGCTAGAATGTTTTCAAGATACAGACCCAAAACATGCTCAAAATCGATATTTTAGGTGCAAAAAGTCGATATGTGCATGCATCCTCCGTACACGGTTATATCCCAAATTCTGGTTCAAAAACCCTGAAAAATTCGATATTTTTGGGTCCCAGAAGCGATCTGTACATGCCTACTCAGTGCTAGAATATTTTCAAATTATACGCCCAAAACATACTAAAAATCGATATTTTGGGTGCCAAAGTCGATATGTGTATGCATCTTCTGTACCCGTTTATATCTCAAATTCAGGCTCAAAACACCCAAAAAATCGATATTTTTGTGTCCCAGAAGCGATCTGTACATGTCTACTCCTTGCTAGAATGTTTTCAAGATACAGACCCAAAACATGCTCAAAATCGATATTTTAGGTGCCCAAAGTCGATATGTGCATGCATCCTCCGTACCCGGTTATATCTCAAATTCTGGCTCAAAACCCCTGAAAATTCGATATTTTTGGGTCCCAGAAGCGATCTGTACATGCCTACTCAGTGCTAGAATATTTTCAAATTATACGCCCAAAACATACTAAAAATCAATATTTTGGGTGCCAAAGTCGATATGCGCATGCATCTTCTGTACCCGCTTATATCTCAAATTCAGGCTCAAAACACCCAAAAAATCGATGTTTTTGTGTCCCAGAAGCGATCTAAACATGTCTACACCGTCTTTGAGTATTTTCAAGATACAGACCCAAAACATGCTCAAAATCGATATTTTAAGTGCAAAAAGTCGATATGTGAATGCATCTTCTGTACCCGTTTATATCTCAAATTCAGGTTCACAACACCCGAAAATTCGATATTTTTGGGTCCCAAAAGCGATCTGTACATGTCTACTCCGTGTTAGAGTATTTTTAAAATACAGGCCCAAAACATACTAAAAATCGATATTTTAGGTGCAAAAGTCGATATGTGCAAGCATCATCTGTACCCGTTTATATCTCAAATTCAGGCTCAAAATACCCGAAAATTCAATATTTTTGGGTCCCAGAAGCGATCTGTACGTGCTAACTCCGTGTTAGAGTGTTTTTAAAATACAGGCCCAAAACATGCTCAAAATCGATATTTTAAGTGCAAAAAGTCGATATGTGTATGCATCTTCTGTACCCGTCTATATCCCAAATTCAGGTTCAAAATAGAAGAAAATTCGGTATTTTTGGGTCCCAGAAGCGATCTGTACATGCCTACTCCTTGCTAGAATGTTTTCAAAATACAGACCCAAAACTTGCTCAAAATCGATATTTTAAGTGCAAAAAGTCGATATGTGTATGCATACTCTGTACCCGGTTATATCCCAAATTCTGGCTCAAAACCCCCGAAAATTCGATATTTTTGGGTCCCAGAAGCGATCTGTACATGCCTTCTCCGTGTTAAAGTATTTTCAAAATACAGGCTTAGAACATGCTGAAAATCTATATTTTAGGTGCTAAAAGTCAATATGTGTATGCATCTTCTGTACAAGTCTATATTTTAAATTCACGCTCAAAACACCCAAAAAATCGATATTTTTGTGTCCCAGAAGCGATCTGTACATGTCTACACCATGTTTGAGTATTTTCAAAATACAGGCCCAAAAGATGCTCAAAATCGATATTTTAGGTGCCCAAAATCGATATGTGCATGCATCTTCTGTACCCGTTTATATCTCAAATTCATGCTCAAAACACCCGAAAATTCAATGTTTTTGGGTCCCAGAAGCGATCTGTACGTGCATACTCCGTGTTAGAGTGTTTTTAAAATACAGGCCCAAAACATACTAAAAATCGATATTTTAGGTGCAAAAGTCGATATGTGCAAGCATCATCTGTACCCGTTTATATCTCAAATTCAGGCTCAAAATACCCGAAAATTCAATATTTTTGGGTCCCAGAAGCGATCTGTACGTGCTAACTCCGTGTTAGAGTGTTTTTAAAATACAGGCCCAAAACATGCTCAAAATCGATATTTTATGTGCCCAAAGTCAATATGTGTATGCATCTTCTGTACCAGTGTATATCCCTAATTCAGGTTCAAAACACCAGAAAACTCGATATTTTTAGGTCCCAAAAGCGATCTGTACATGCCTACTCCTTGCTAGAATGTTTTTAAGATACAGACCCAAAACATGCTCAAAATCGATATTTTAAGTGCAAAAAGTCGATATGTGCATGCATCTTCTGTACCCGTTTATATCTCAAATTCAGGCTCAAAACTCCGAAAATTCGATATTTTTGGGTACCTTAAGCAATCTGCACATGCCTACTCAGTGCTAGAATGTTTTTAAAAAACAGGCTTAAAACATGCTATAAATCGATATTTTAGGTGTCCAAAGTCGATATGTGCATGCATCTTCTGTACTCGTTTATATATCAAATTCAGGCTCAAAACACCCAAAAAATCGATATTTTTGGGTCCCAGAAGCGATCTGTACATGCCTACTCCGTGTTACAGTATTTTCAAAATACAAGCCCAAAACATGCTCAAAATCGATATTTTAGGTGCCCAAAGTCGATATGTGCATGCATCTTCTGTATCCGTTTATATCTCAAATTCAGGCTCAAAACACCCGAAAATTCGATATTTTTGGGTCCCAGAAGCAATCTGTACATGCCTACTCCGTGTTAAAGTATTTTCAAAATACAGGCCTAAAACATGCTGTAAATCGATATTTTAGGTGCCCAAAGTCAGTATGTGTATGCATCTTCTGTACCCGTCTATATCCTAAATTCAGGTTCATAACACTCGAAAATTCGATATTTTTGGGTCCCAGAAGCAATCTGTACATGCCTACTTCTTGCTAGAATGTATTCAAGATACAGACCCAAAACATGCTCAAAATCGATATTTTAGGTGCAAAAAGTCGATATGTGCATGCATCTTCTGTACCCGTTTATATCTCAAATTCAGGCTCAAAACTCCGAAAATTCGATATTTTGTGTCCCAGAAGCGATCTGTACATGCATACTCCGTGTTAGAGTGTTTTTAAAATACAGGCCCAAAACATGCTGAAAATTGATATTTTAGGTGAATAAAGTCAATATGTGTATGCATTTTCTGTACCCAGTTATATCTCAAATTCAGGCTCAAAACACCCGAAAATTCAATATTTTTGGGTCCCAAAAGCGATCTGTACATGCCTACTCAGTGCTAGAATGTTTTCAAAATAGAGGCTCAGAACATGATAAAAATCGATATTTTGGGTGCCCAAAGTCGATATGCGCATGCATCTTCTGTACCCGTTTATATCTCAAATTCAGGCTCAAAACACCCAAAAATTCGATATTTTTGTGTCCCAGAAGCGATCTGTACGTGTCTACTCCGTGTTAGAGTATTTTCAAAATACAGGCCCAAAACATGCTCAAAATCCATATTTTAGGTGCCCAAAGTCGATATGTGCATGCATCTTCTGTACCCGTTTATATCTCAAATTCATGCTCAAAACACCCGAAAATTCAATGTTTTTGGGTCCCAGAAGCGATCTGTACGTGCATACTCCGTGTTAGAGTGATTTTAAAATACAGGCCCTAAACATGCTGAAAATCGATATTTTATGTGCCCAAAGTCAATATGTGTATGCATCTTCTTTACCCGTGTATATCCCTAATTCTGGTTCAAAACACCAGAAAATTCGATATTTTTGGGTCCCAGAAGCGATCTGTACATGCCTACTCCTTTCCTAGAATGTTTTCAAGATACAAACCCAAAACATGCTCAAAATCGATATTTTAGGTGCCCAAAGTCGATATGTGCATGCATCTTCAGTACCCGTTTATATCTCAAATTCAGGCTCAAAACACCCGAAAATTCAATATCTTTGAATCCCAGGAGCGATCTGTACATGCCTACTTAGTGCTAGAATATTTTCAAAATATAGGCCCAAAACATACTAAAAATCGATATTTTGGCTGCAAAAGTCGATATGTGCATGCATCTTCTGTACCCGTTTATATCTCAAATTCGGGCTCAAAATTCCGAAAATTCGATATTTTGTGTCCCAAAAGCGATCTGTACATGCATACTCCGTGTTAGAGTGATTTTAAAATACAGGCCCTAAACATGCTGAAAATCGATATTTTATGTGCCCAAAGTCAATATGTGTATGCATCTTCTTTACCCGTGTATATCCCTAATTCTGTTTCAAAACACCAGAAAATTCGATATTTTTGGGTCCCAGAAGCGATCTGTACATGCCTACTCCTTTCCTAGAATGTTTTCAAGATACAAACCCAAAACATGCTCAAAATCGATATTTTAGGTGCCCAAAGTCGATATGTGCATGCATCTTCAGTACCCGTTTATATCTCAAATTCAGGCTCAAAACACCCGAAAATTCAATATCTTTGAATCCCAGGAGCGATCTGTACATGCCTACTTAGAGCTAGAATATTTTCAAAATATAGGCCCAAAACATACTAAAAATCGATATTTTGGCTGCAAAAGTCGATATGTGCATGCATCTTCTGTACCCGTTTATATCTCAAATTCGGGCTCAAAACACCCGAAAATTCGATATTTTTGGGTACCAGAAGCGATCTGTACATGCCTACTCAGTGCTAGAATATTTTCAATTCATACGCCGAAAACATGCTCAAAATCGATATTTTAAGTGCCCAAAGTCGATATTTGCATGCATCTTCTGTACCCGTCTATATCCCAAATTCAGGTTCAAAACATTCGAAAATTCGATATTTTTGGATCCCAGAAGCGATCTGTACATGTCTTCTCCGTGTTAAAGTATTTTCAAAATACAGGCTCAAAACATGCTGAAAATCTATATTTTAGGTGCCCAAAGTCAATATGTGTATGCATCTTCTGTACCTGTGTATATCCCAAATTCAAGTTCAAAACACCAGAAAATTCGGTATTTTAGGGTCCCAGAAGCGATCTGTACATGCCTACTCCTTGCTAGAATGTTTTCAAGATACAGACCCAAAACATGCTCAAAATCGATATTTTAGGTGCAAAAAGTCGATATGTGCATGCATTATCTGTACCCGGTTATATCCCAAATTCAGGCTCAAAACATCTGAAAATTCGATATTTTTGGGTCCCAGAAGCGATCTGTACATGCCTACTCAGTGCTAGAATATTTTCAAATTATACGCCCAAAACATACTAAAAATCGATATTTTGGGTGCCAAAGTCGATATGTGCATGCATCTTCTGTACCCGTTTATATCTCAAATTCAGGCTCAAAACTCCGAAAATTCGATATTTTGTGTCCCAAAAGCGATCTGTACATGCATACTCCGTGTTAGAGTGTTTTTAAAATACAGGCCCAAAACATGCTGAAACTCGATATTTTATGTGCCCAAAGTCAATATGTGCATGCATCTTCTGTACCCGTGCATATCCCTAATTCTGGTTCAAAACACCAGAAAATTCGATATTTTTGGGTCCCAGAAGCGATCTGTACATGCCTACTCCTTGCTAGAATGTTTTCAAGATACAAACCCAAAACATGCTCAAAATCGATATTTTAGGTGCAAAAAGTTGATATGTGCATGCATCCTCTGTACCCGGTTATATCCCAAATTCAGGCTCAAAACACCCAAAAATTCGATATTTTTGGGTCCCAAAAGCGATCTGTACATGAATTCTCAGTGCTAGAATATTTTCAAAATATATCCCCAAAACATGCTGAAAATCGATATTTTAGGTTCCCAAAGTCGATATGTGCATGCATCTTCTGTACCCGTCTATATCCCAAATTCAGGTTCAAAACACTCGAAAATTCTATATTTTTGGGTCCCAGAAGCAATCTGTACATGCCTACTTCTTGCTAGAATGTTTTCAAGATACAGACTTAAAACATGCTCAAAATCGATATTTTAGGTGCAAAAAGTCGATATGTGCATGCATCTTCTGTACCCGTTTATATCTCAAATTCAGGCTCAAAACTCCGAAAATTCGATATTTTGTGTCCCAGAAGCGATCTGTACATGCATACTCCGTGTTAGAGTGTTTTTAAAATACAGGTTCAAAACATGCTGAAAATTGATATTTTAGGTGCACAAAGTCAATATGTGTATGCATTTTCTGTACCCGGTTATATCTCAAATTCAGGCTCAAAACAAACGAAATTTCAATATTTTTGGTTCCCAGAAGCGATCTGTACATGCCTACTCAGTGCTAGAATGTTTTCAAAATAGAGGCTCAGAACATGCTAAAAATCGATATTTTGGGTGCCCAAAGTCGATATGTGCATGTATCTTCTGTACCCGTTTATATCTCAAATTCAGACTCAAAACAACCGAAAAATCGATATTTTTGGGTCCCAGAAGCGATCTGTACATGCATTCTCCGTGTTAAAGTATTTTCAAAATACAGGCTCAAAACATGCTGAAAATCTATATTTTAGGTGCCCAAAGTCAATATGTGTATGCATCTTCTGTACCCGTGTATATCACAAATTCAGGTTCAAAACACCAGAAAATTCGGTATTTTTGGGTCCCAGAAGCGATCTGTACATGCCTACTCCTTGCTAGAATGTTTTCAAGATACACACCCAAAACATGCTCAAAATCGATATTTTAGGTGCAAAAAATCGATATGTGCATGCATCCTTTGTACCCGGTTATATCCCAAATTCAGGCTCAAAACACCCGAAAATTCGATATTTTTGGGTCCCAGAAGCGATCTGTACATGCCTATTCAGTGCTAGAATATTTTCAAATTATGCGCCCAAAACATACTAAAAATCGATATTTTGGGTGCCAAAGTCGATAAGTGCATGCATCTTCTGTACCCGTTTATATCTCAAATTCACGCTCAAAACACCCAAAACATCGATATTTTTGTGTCCCAGAAGCGATCTGTACATGTCTACACCGTGTTTGAGTATTTTCAATATACAGGCCCAAAAGATGCTCAAAATCGATATTTTAGGTACCCAAAGTCGATATGTGCATGCATCTTCTGTACCCGTTTATATCTCAAATTCATGCTCAAAACACCCGAAAATTCAATGTTTTTGGGTCCCAGAAGCGATCTGTACGTGCATACTCCGTGTTAGAGTGTTTTTAAAATACAGGCCCAAAACATGCTCAAAATCGATATTTTATGTGCCCAAAGTCAATATGTGTATGCATCTTCTGTACCCGTGTATATCCCTAATTCTGGTTCAAAACACCAGAAAATTCGATATTTTTGGGTCCCAGAAGCGATCTGTACATGCCTAGTCCTTGCTAGAATGTTTTCAATATACAAACCCAAAACATGCTCAAAATCGATATTTTAGGTGCAAAAAGTTGATATGTGCATGCATCCTCTGTACCCGGTTATATCCCAAATTCAGGCTCAAAACACCCAAAAATTCGATAATTTTGAGTCCCAAAAGCGATCTGTGCATGCCTTCTCAGTGCTAGAATATTTTCAAAATATATCCCCAAAACATGCTGAAAATCGATATTTTAGGTGCCCAAAGTCGATATGTGCATGAATCTTCAGTACCCGTATATATCTCAAATTCAGGCTCAAAACACCCAAAAAATAGATATTTTTGTGTCCCAGAAGCGATCTGTACATGTCTACACCGTGTTTGAGTATTTTCAAAATACAGGCCCAAAATATGCTCAAAATCGATATTTTAGGTGCCCAAAGTCGATATGTGCATGCATCCTCTGTACCCGTTTATATGTCAAATTCATGCTCAAAACACCCGAAAATTCGATATTTTTGGGTCCCAGAAGCGATCTGTACAGGCCTAATTCTTGCTAGAATGTTTTAAAGATACAGACCCAAAACATGCTCAAAATCGATATTTTAGGTGCAAAAAGTCGATATGTGCATGCATCTTCTGTACCCGTTTATATCTCAAATTCAGGCTCAAAACACCCGAAAATTCGATATTTAAGGGTCCCCGAAGCGATCTGTACATGCCTATTCCGTGTTAGAGTATTTTCAAATTACAGGCCCAAAACATGCTCAAAATCAATATTTTAGGTGCCCAAAGTCGATATGTGCATGCATCTTCTGTATCCTCCTATATCCCAAATTCAGGTTCAAAACACCAGAAAATTCGATATTTTTGGTTCCAGAAGCGATCTGTACATGCCTACTCCTTGCTAGAATTTTTTCAAGATACACACCCAAAACATGCTCAAAATCGATATTTTAGGTGCAAAAAGTCGATATGTGCATGCATCCTTTGTACCCGGTTATATCCCAAATTCAGGCTCAAAACACCCGAAAATTCGATATTTTTGTGTCCCAGAAGCGATCTGTACATGCCTACTCAGTGCTAGAATATTTGCAAATTATGCGCCCAAAACATACTAAAAATCGATATTTTGGGTGCCAAAGTCGATATGTGCATGCATCTTCTGTACCCGTTTATATCTCAAATTCGGGCTCAAAACACTCGAAAATTCGATATTTTTGGGTACCAGAAGCGATCCGTAGATGCCTACTCAGTGCTAGAATATTTTCAAATTATGCGCCCAAAACATACTAAAAATCGATATTTTGGGTGCCAAAGTCGATATGTGCATGCATCTTCTGTACCCGTTTATATCTCAAATTCGGGCTCAAAACACTCGAAAATTCAAAATTTTTGGGTACCAGAAGCGATCCGTAGATGCCTACTCAGTGCTAGAATATTTTCAATTTATACGCCGAAAACATGCTCAAAATCGATATTTTAGGTGCCCAAAGTCGATATGTGCATGCATCTTCTGTACCCGTGTATATCCCAAATTCAGGTTCAAAACACTCGAAAATTCGATATTTTTGGGTCCCAGAAGCAATCTGTACATGCCTACTTCTTGCTGGAATGTTTTCAAGATACAGACCCAAAACATGCTCAAAATCGATATTTTAGGTGCAAAAAGTCGATATGTGCATGCATCTTCTGTACCCGTTTATATCTCAAATTCAGACTCAAAACACCCGAATATTCGATATTTTTGGGTCCCAAAAGTCATCTGTACATGCATACTCCGTGTCAGAGTATTTTCAAAATACAAGCCTAAAACATGCTGAAAATCGATATTTTAGCTGCCCAAAGTCAATATGTGTATGCATCTTCTGTACCCGTGTATATCCCTAATTCTTGTTCAAAGCACCAGAAAATTCGATATTTCTGTGTCCCAGAAGCGATCTGTACATGCCTACTCCTTGCTAGAATGTTTTCAAGATACAAACCCAAAACATGCTCAAAATCGATATTTTAGGTGCAAAAAGTCGATATGTGCATGCATCCTCTGTACCCGGTTATATCCCAAATTCAGGCTCAAAACACCCAAAAATTCGATAATTTTGGGTCCCAAAAGCGATCTGTGCATGCCTTCTCAGTGCTAGAATATTTTCAAAATATATCCCCAAAACATGCTGAAAATCGATATTTTAGGTGCCCAAAGTCGATATGTGCATGCATCTTCAATACCCGTTTATATCTCAAATTCAGGCTCAAAACACCCAAAAAATAGATATTTTTGTGTCCCAGAAGCGATCTGTACATGTCTACACCGTGTTTGAGTATTTTCAAAATACAGGCCCAAAAGATGCTCAAAATCGATATTTTAGGTGCCCAAAGTCGATATGTGCATGCATCTTCTGTACCCGTTTATATGTCAAATTCATGCTCAAAACACCCGAAAATTCGATATTTTTGGGTCCCAGAAGCGATCTGTACAGGCCTAATTCTTGCTAGAATGTTTTAAAGATACAGACCCAAAACATGCTCAAAATCGATATTTTAGGTGCAAAAAGTCGATATGTGCATGCATCTTCTGTACCCGTTTATATCTCAAATTCAGGCTCAAAACACCCGAAAATTCGATATTTAAGGGTCCCCGAAGCGATCTGTACATGCCTATTCCGTGTTAGAGTATTTTCAAATTACAGGCCCAAAACATGCTCAAAATCAATATTTTAGGTGCCCAAAGTCGATATGTGCATGCATCTTCTGTATCCGCCTATATCCCAAATTCAGGTTCAAAACACCCGAGAATTCGATATTTTTGGGTTCCAGAAGCGATCTGTACATGCCTACTCCTTGCTAGAATTTTTTCAAGATACTGATCCAAAACATGATCAAAAATGATATTTTAGGTGCAAAATGTCGATATGTGCATGCATCTTCTGTACACGTTTATATCTCAAATTCAGGCTCAAAACACTGGAAAATTCCATATTTTTGGGTCCCTTAAGCGATTTGTACATGCATACTCAGTACTAGAATGTTTTTAAAATATAGGCTCAAAACATGCTATAAATCGATATTTTAGGTGTCCAAAGTCGATATGTGCATGCATCTTCTGTACCCGTTTATATCTCAAATTCAGGCTCAAAACACCCGAAAATTCGATATTTTTGGGTCCCAAAAGCGATCTGTACATGTCTACTCCGTGTTAGAGGGTTTTTAAAATACAGGCCCAAAACATGCTGAAAATCGATATTTTATGTGCCCAAAGTCAATATGTGTATCGATCTTCTATACCCGTTTATATCCCAAATTCAGGCTTAAAACACCCAAAAATTCGATATTTTTGGGTCCCAAAAGCGATCTGTGCATGCCTTCTCAGTGCTAGAATATTTTCAAAATATAGGCCCAAAACATACTAAAAATCGATATTTTGGCTGCAAAAGTCGATATGTGCATGCATCTTCTGTACCCGGTTATATCCCAAATTCAGGCTCAAAACACCCAAAAATTCGATATTTTTGGGTCCCAAAAGCGATCTGTACATGCCTTTTCAGTGCTAGAATATTTTCAAAATATATCCCCAAAACATGCTGAAAATCGATATTTTAGGTGCCCAAATTCGATATGTGTATGCATTTTCTGTACCCGGTTATATCTCAAATTCAGACTCAAAACACCTGAAAATTCAATATTTTTGGGTCCCAGAAGCGATCTGTACATGCCTACTCAGTGCTAGAATGTTTTCAAAGTTGAGGCTCAGAACATGCTAAAAATCGATATTTTGGGTGCCCAAAGTCGATATGTGCATGCATCTTCTGTACCCGTTTATATCTCAAATTCAGGCTCAGAAGACCCAAAAATTCGATATTTTTGTGTCCCAGAAGCGATCTGTACGTGTCTACTCCGTGTTAGAGTATTTTTAAAATACAGGCCCAAAACATGCTCAAAATCGATATTTTGGGTGCCCAAAGTCGATATGTGCATGCATCTTCTGTACCTGTTTATATCTCAAATTCAGACTCAAAACACCCGAATATTCGATATTTTTCGGTCCCGGAAGCGATCTGTACATGCCTACTCCTTGCTAGAATTTTTTCAAGATACAGACCCAAAACATGCTAAAAATCGATGTTTTAGGTGCAAAAAGTCGATATGTGCATGCATCTTCTGTACCCGTTTATATCTCAATTTCAGGCTCAAAACACTGGAAAATTCCATATTTTTGGATCCCTTAAGCGATCTGTACATGCATACTCAGTACTAGAATGTTTTTAAAATATAGGCTCAAAACATGCTAAAAATCGATATTTTAGGTGCCCAAATTCGATATGTGCATGCATCTTCTATACCCGTTTATATCTCAAATTCAGGCTCAAAACTCCGAAAATTCTATATTTTGTGTCCCAGAAGCGATCTGTTCATGCATACTCCGTGTTAGAGTGTTTTTAAAATACAGGCCCAAAACATGCTGAAAATTGATATATTAGGTGCACAAAGTCAATATGTGTATGCATTTTCTGTACCCGGTTATATCTCAAATTCAGGCTCAAAACACCTGAAAATTCAATATTTTTGGGTCCCAGAAGCGATGTGTACATGCCTACTCAGTGCTAGAATGTTTTCAAAATAAAGGCTCAGAACATGCTAAAAATCGATATTTTATGTGCCCAAAGTCAATATGTGTATGCATCTTCTTTACACGTGTATATCCCTAATTCTGGTTCATAACACCAGAAAATTCGATATGTTTGGGTCCCAGAAGCAATCTGTACATGCCTACTCCTTGCTAGAATTTGTTCAAGATACAGACCCAAAACATGCTAAAAATCGATGTTTTAGGTGCAAAAAGTCGATATGTGCATGCATCTTCTGTACCCGTTTATATCTCAAATTCAGGCTCAAAACACCAGAAAATTCCACATTTTTGGGTTCCTTTAAAGCGATCTGTACAAGTCTATTCCGTGTTAGAGTATTTTTAAAATACAGGCCCAAAACATGCTAAAAATCGATATTTTGGGTGCTAAAGTCGATATGTGCATGCATCTTCTGTACCCGTTTATATCTCAAATTCAGGCTCAAAACACCCAAATAATCGATATTTTTGTGTCCCAGAAGCGATCTGTACATGTCTACACCGTGTTTGAGTATTTTCAAGATACAAAACCCAAAACATGCTCAAAATCGATATTTTAAGTGCAAAAAGTCGATATGTGCATACATCTTCTGTACCTGTTTATATCTCAAATTCGGACTCAAAACACCCGAATATTCGATATTTATGGGTCCCAAAAGCCATCTGTACATGCATACTCTGTATTAGAGTATTTTCAAAGTACAGGCCTAAAACATGCTGAAAATCGATATTTTAGCTGCCCAAAGTCAATATGTGCATGCATCTTCTGTACCCGTTTATATCTCAAATTCAGGCTCAAAACACACGAAAATTCAATATTTTTGGGTCCCAGAAGCAATCTGTACATGCCTACTCCGGGGTAAAGTATTTTCAAAATACAGGCCCAAAACATGCTGAAAATCGATATTTTAAGTGCAAAAAGTCGATATGTGGATGCATCTTCTGTACCCGTTTATATCTCAAATTCAGGCTCAAAACATCCGAAAATTCGATATTTTTGGGTCCAAGAAGCGATCTGTACATGCCTACTCCGTGTTAAAGTATTTTCAAAATACAGGCCCAAAACATGCTGAAAATCTATATTATAGGTGCCCAAAGTCAATATGTGTATGCATCTTCTGAACCCGTCTATATCCCAAATTCCGGTTCAAAACACCAGAATATTCGGTATTTTTGGGTCCCAGAAGCGATCTGTACATGCCTACTTCTTGCTAGAATGTTTTCAAGATACAGACACAAAACATGCTCAAAATCGATATTTTAGGTGCAAAAAGTCGAAATGTGCATGCATCTTCTGTACCAGTTTATATCTCAAATTCAGGCTCAAAACACCCGAAAATTCGATATTTTTGGGTCCCCGAAGCGATCTGTACATTCCTACTCCGTGTTAGAGTATTTTCAAAATACAGGCCCAAAACATGCTCAAAATCGATATTTTAGGTGCCCAAAGTCGATATGTGCATGCATCTTCTGTATCCGTTTATATCTCAAATTCAGGCTCAAAACACCCAAAAAATCGATATTTTTGTGTCCCAGAAGCGATCTGTACATGTCTACACCATGTTTGAGTATTTTCAAAATACAGGCCCAAAAGATGCTCAAAATAGATATTTTAGGTGCCCAAAGTCAATATGTGCATGCATCTTCTGTACCCGGTTATATCTCAAATTCAGGGTCGAAACACCTGAAAATTCAATGTTTTTGGGTCCCAGAAGCGATCTGTACGTGCATACTCTGTGTTAGAGTGTTTTTAAAATACAGGCCCAAAACATGCTGAAAATCGATATTTTATGTGCCCAAAGTCAATATTTGTATGCATCTTCTGTACACGTGTATATCCCTAATTCTGGTTCATAACACCAGAAAATTCGATATGTTTGGGTCCCAGAAGCAATCTGTACATGCCTACTCCTTGCTAGAATGTTTTCAAGATACAGACCCAAAACATGCTCAAAATCGATATTTTAGGTGCAAAAAGTCGATATGTGCATGCATCTTCTGTACCCGTTTATATCTCTAATTCAGGCTCAAAACACCCGAAAATTCCATATTTTTGGGTCCCAGAAGCGATCTGTACATGCATACTCAGTGCTATAATGTTTTCAAAATATAGGCTCAAAACATGCTAAAAATCGATATTTTAGGTGTCCAAAGTCGATATGTGCATGCATCTTCTGTACCCGTCTATATCCCAAATTCAGGTTCAAAACACTCGAAAATTCGATATTTTTGGGTCCCAGAAGCGATCTGTACATGCCTACTCAGTGCTAGAATGTTTTCAAAATTGAGGCTTAGAACATGCTAAAAATCGATATTTTGGGTGCCCAAAGTCGATATGTGCATGCATCTTCTGTACCCGTTTATATCTCAAATTCAGGCTCAGAACACCCAAAAATTCGATATTTTTGTGTCCCAGAAGCGATCTGTACGTGTCTACTCCGTGTTAGAGTATTTTAAAAATACAGGCTCAAAACATGCTCAAAATCGATATTTTGGGTGCCCAAAGTCGATATGTGCCTGCATCTTCTGTACCTGTTTATATCTCAAATTCAGACTCAAAACACTCGAATATTCGATATTTTTTGGTCCCAGAAGCGATCTGTACATGCCTACTTCTTGCTAGAATGTTTTCAAGATACAGACACAAAACATGCTCAAAATCGATATTTTAGGTGCAAAAAGTCGAAATGTGCATGCATCTTCTGTACCCGTTTATATCTCAAATTCAGGCTCAAAACACCCGAAAATTCGATATTTTTGGGTCCCCGAAGCGATCTGTACATTCCTACTCCGTGTTAGAGTATTTTCAAAATACAGGCCCAAAACATGCTCAAAATCGATATTTTAGGTGCCCAAAGTCGATATGTGCATGCATCTTCTGTATCCGTTTATATCTCAAATTCAGGCTCAAAACACCCAAAAAATCGATATTTTTGTGTCCCAGAAGCGATCTGTACATGTCTACACCATGTTTGAGTATTTTCAAAATACAGGCCCAAAAGATGCTCAAAATAGATATTTTAGGTGCCCAAAGTCAATATGTGCATGCATCTTCTGTACCCGGTTATATCTCAAATTCAGGGTCGAAACACCTGAAAATTCAATGTTTTTGGGTCCCAGAAGCGATCTGTACGTGCATACTCTGTGTTAGAGTGTTTTTAAAATACAGGCCCAAAACATGCTGAAAATCGATATTTTATGTGCCCAAAGTCAATATTTGTATGCATCTTCTGTACACGTGTATATCCCTAATTCTGGTTCATAACACCAGAAAATTCGATATGTTTGGGTCCCAGAAGCAATCTGTACATGCCTACTCCTTGCTAGAATGTTTTCAAGATACAGACCCAAAACATGCTCAAAATCGATATTTTAGGTGCAAAAAGTCGATATGTGCATGCATCTTCTGTACCCGTTTATATCTCTAATTCAGGCTCAAAACACCAGAAAATTCCATATTTTTGGGTCCCAGAAGCGATCTGTACATGCATACTCAGTGCTATAATGTTTTCAAAATATAGGCTCAAAACATGCTAAAAATCGATATTTTAGGTGTCCAAAGTCGATATGTGCATCCATCTTCTGTACCCGTCTACATCCCAAATTCAGGTTCAAAACACTCGAAAATTCGATATTTTTGGGTCCCAGAAGCGATCTGTACATGCATACTCAGTGCTATAATGTTTTCAAAATACAGGCTCAAAACATGCTCAAAATCGATATTTTGGGTGCCCAAAGTCGATATGTGCATGCATCTTCTGTACCTGTTTATATCTCAAATTCAGACTCAAAACACTCGAATATTCGATATTTTTCGGTCCCAAAAGCCATCTGTACATGCATACTCCGTATTAGAGTATTTTCAAAGTACAGGCCTAAAACATGCTGAAAATCGATATTTTAGCTGCCCAAAGTCAATATGTGTATGCATCTTCTGTACCCGTCTATATCCCAAATTCAGGTTCAAAACACTCGAAAATTCGATATTTTTGGGTCCCAGAAGCAATCTGTACAGGCCTACTTCTTGCTAGAATGTTTTCAAGATACAGACCCAAAACATGCTCAAAATCAATATTTTAGGTGCCCAAAGTCGATATGTTCATGCATCTTCTGTATCCGCCTATATCCCAAATTCAGGCTCAAAACACCCGAAAATTCGATATTTTTGGGTCCCAGAAGCGATCTGTACATGCGTACTCCTTGCTAGAATTTTTTCAAGATACAGACCCAAAACATGATCAAAAATGATATTTTAGGTGCAAAAAGTCGATATGTGCATGCATCTTCTGTACCCGTTTATATCTCAAATTCAGGCTCAAAACACTGGAAAATTCCATATTTTTGGGTCCCTTAAGCGATCTGTACATGCATACTCAGTACTAGAATGTTTTTAAAATATAGGCTCAAAACATGCTAAAAATCGATATTTTAGGTGTCCAAAGTCGATATGTGCATGCATCTTCTGTACCCGTTTATATCTCAAATTCAGGCTCAAAACACCCGAAAATTCAATATTTTTGGGTCTCAGAAGCGATCTGTTCATGTCTACTCCGGGGTAAAGTATTTTCAAATTACAGGCCCAAAACATGCTCAAAATCAATATTTTAGGTGCCCAAAGTCGATATGTGCATGCATCTTCTGTACCCGTTCATATCTCAAATTCAGGCTCAGAACACCCGAAAATTCGATTTATTTGGGTCCCTTAAGCAATCTGCACATGCCTACTCAGTGCTAGAATGTTTTTTAAAATACAGGCTTAAAACATGCTATAAATCGATATTTTAGGTGTCCAAAGTCGAAATGTGCATGCATCTTCTGTACCCGTTTATATCTCAAATTTAGGCTCAAAACATCCGAAAATTCGATATTTTTGGGTCCCAGAAGCGATCTGTACATGCCTACTCCGTGTTAAAGTATTTTCAAAATACAGGCCCAAAACATGCTGAAAATCTATATTTTAGGTGCCCAAAGTCAATATGTGTATGCATCTTCTGTACCCGTCTATATCCCAAATTCCGGTTCAAAACACCAAAATATTCGGTATTTTTTGGTCCCAGAAGCGATCTGTACATGCCTATTTCTTGCTAGAATGTTTTACAAGATACAGACCCAAAACATGCTCAAAATCGATATTTTAGGTGCAAAAAGTCGATATGTGCATGCATCCTCTGTACCCGGTTATATCCCAAATTCTGGTTCAAAACCCACGAAAATTCAATATTTTTGGGTCCCAGAAGCAATCTGTACATGCCTACTTCGGGGTAAAGTATTTTCAAAATACAGGCCCAAAACATGCTGAAAATCGATATTTTAAGTGCAAAAAGTCGATATGTGGATGCATCTTCTGTACCCGTTTATATCTCAAATTCAGGCTCAAAACACCCAAAAAATCGATATTTTTGTGTCCCAGAAGCGATCTCTACATGTCTACACCGTGTTTGAGTATTTTCAAGATACAAAACCCAAAACATGCTCAAAATGGATATTTTAAGTGCCCAAAGTCGATATGTGCATACATCTTCTGTACCCGTTTATATCTCAAATTCAGGCTCAAAACATCCGAAAATTCGATATTTTTGGGTCCCAGAAGCGATCTGTACATGCCTACTCAGTGCTAGAATATTTTCAAATTATACGCCCAAAACATGCTTAAAATCGATATTTTGGGTGCCAAAGTCGATATGTGCATGCATCTTCTGTACCCGTTTATATCTCAAATTCAGGCTCAAAACTCCGAAAATTCGATATTTTTGGGTCCCTTAAGCAATCTGCATAGGCCTACTCAGTGCTAGAATGTTTTTAAAATACAGGCTTAAAACATGCTATAAATCGATATTTTAGGTGTCCAAAGTCGAAATGTGCATGCATCTTCTGTACCCGATTAGATCTCAAATTCAGGTTTAAAACATCCGAAAATTCGATATTTTTGGGTCCAAGAAGCGATCTGTACATGCCTACTCCGTGTTAAAGTATTTTCAAAATACAGGCCCAAAACATGCTGAAAATCTATATTATAGGTGCCCAAACTCAATATGTGTATGCATCTTCTGTACCCGTCTATATCCCAAATTCCGGTTCAAAACACCAGAATATTCGGTATTTTTTGGTCCCAGAAGCGATCTGTACATGCCTACTTCTTGCTAGAATGTTTTCAATATACAGACACAAAACATGCTCAAAATCGATATTTTAGGTGCAAAAAGTCGAAATGTGCATGCATCTTCTGTACCCGTTTATATCTCAAATTCAGGCTCAAAACACCCGAAAATTCGATATTTTTGGGTCCCCGAAGCGATCTGTACATTCCTACTCCGTGTTAGAGTATTTTCAAAATACAGGCCCAAAACATGCTCAAAATCGATATTTTAGGTGCCCAAAGTCGATATGTGCATGCATCTTCTGTATCCGTTTATATCTCAAATTCAGGCTCAAAACACACGAAAATTCGATATTTTTGGGTCCCAAAAGCGATCAGTACATGTCTACTCCGTGTTAGAGTATTTTTAAAATACAGGTCCTAAACATACTAAAAATCGATATTTTAGGTGCCCAAAGTCGATATGTGCATGCATCTTCTGTACCCGTTCATATCTCAAATTCAGGCTCAGAACACCCGAAAATTCGATTTATTTGGGTCCCTTAAGCAATCTGCACATGCCTACTCAGTGCTAGAATGTTTTTAAAATACAGGCCTAAAACATGCTCAAAATCGATATATTAGGTGCCCAAAGTCGATATGTGCATGCATCTTCTGTACCCGTTCATATCTCAAATTCAGGCTCAGAAAACCCGAAAATTCGATTTATTTGGGTCCCAGAAGCGATCTGTACATGCCTACTCAGTGCTAGAATATTTTCAAATTATACGCCCAAAACATACTAAAAATCGATATTTTGGGTGCCAAAGTCGATATGTGCATGCATCTTATGTACCCGTTTATATCTCAAATTCAGGTTCAAAACACCCAAAAAATCGATATTTTTGTGTCCCAGAAGCGATCTGTACATGTCTACACCGTGTTTGAGTATTTTCAAGATACAAAACCCAAAACATGCTCAAAATTTATATTTTAATTGCAAAAAGTCGATATGTGCATGCATCTTCTGTACCCGTGTATATCCCTAATTCCGGTTCAAAACACCAGAAAATTCGATATTTTTGGTTCCCTGAAGCGATCTGTACATGCCTACTCCTTGCTAGAATGTTTTCAAGATACAGACCGAAAACATGTCAAAATCGATATTTTAAGTGTAAAAAGTCGATATGTGCTTGCATCTTCAGTACCCGTTTATATCTCAAATTCAGGCTCAAAACACCTGAAAATTCAATATTTTTGGGTCCCAGAAGCGATCTGTACATGCCTACTCAGTGCTAGAATGTTTTCAAAATAGAGGCTCAGAACATGCTAAAAATCGATATTTTGGGTGCCCAAAGTCGATATGTGCATGCATCTTCTTTACCCGTTTATATCTCAAATTCAGGCTCAAAACACCCAAAACTTCGATATTTTTGTGTCCCAGAAGCGATCTGTACGTGTCTACTCCGTGTTAGAGTATTTTCAAAGTACAGGCCTAAAACATGCTGAAAATCTATATTTTAGCTGCCCAAAGTCAATATGTGTATGCATCTTCTGTACCCGTCTATATCCCAAATTCAGGTTCAAAACACTCGAAAATTCGATATTTTTGGGTCCCAGAAGCGATCTGTACGTGCATACTCCGTGGTAGAGTGTTTTTAAAATACAGGCCCAAAACATGCTGAAAATCAATATTTTATGTGCCCAAAGTCGATATGTGCATGCATCTTCTGTACCAGTTCATATCTCAAATTCAGGCTCAGAAAACCCGAAAATTCGATTTATTTGGGTCCAAGAAGCGATCTGTACATGCCTACTCAGTGCTAGAATATTTTCAAATTATACGCCCAAAACATACTAAAAATCGATATTTTGGGTGCCAAAGTCGATATGTGCATGCATCTTCTGTATCAGTTTATATCTCAAATTCAGGCTCAAAACACCCAAAAAATCGATATTTTTGTGTCCCAGAAGCGATCTCTACATGTCTACACCGTGTTTGAGCATTTTCAAGATACAAAACCCAAAACATGCTCAAAATGGATATTTTAAGTGCCCAAAGTCGATATGTGCATACATCTTCTGTACCCGTTTATATCTCAAATTCAGGCTCAAAACATCCGAAAATTCGATATTTTTGGGTCCCAGAAGCGATCTGTACATGCCTACTCAGTGCTAGAATATTTTCAAATTATACGCCCAAAACATACTTAAAATCGATATTTTGGGTGCCAAAGTCGATATGTGCATGCATCTTCTGTACCCGTTTATATCTCAAATTCAGGCTCAAAACTCCGAAAATTCGATATTTTTGGGTCCCTTAAGCAATCTGCACATGCCTACTCAGTGCTAGAATGTTTTTAAAATACAGGCTTAAAACATGCTCTGAATCGATATTTTAGGTGTCCAAAGTCGATATGTGCATGCATCTTCTGTACCCGTTTATATCTCAAATTCAGGCTCAAAACGCCCGAAAATTCGATATTTTTGGGTCCCAGAAGCGATCTGTACATGCCTACTCCGGGGTAAAGTATTTTCAAAATACAGGCCCAAAACATGCTGAAAATCTATATTTTAGGTGCCCAAAGTCAATATGTGTATGCATCTTCTGTACCCGTCTATATCCCAAATTCAGGTTCAAAACACTCGAAAATTCGATATTTTTTGGTCCCAGAAGCAATCTGTACATGCCTACTTCTTGCTAGAATGTTTTCAAGATACAGACCCAAAACATGCTCAAAATCGATATTTTAGGTGCAAAAAGTCGATATGTGCATACATCTTCTGTACCCGTTTATATCTCAAATTCAGGCTCAAAACCCCCGAAAATTCGATATTTTTGGGTCCCAGAAGCGATCTGTACATGCCTACTCCGTGTTAGAGTATTTTCAAAATACAGGCCCAAAACATGCTCAAAATCAATATTTTAGGTGCCCAAAGTCGATATGTGCATGCATCTTCTGTATCCGTCTATATCCCAAATTCAGGTTCAAAACACCCGAAAATTCGATATTTTTTGGTCCCAGAAGCGATCTGTACATGCCTACTCCTTGCTAGAATTTTTTCAAGATACAGACCCAAAACATGATCAAAATTGATATTTTAGGTGCAAAAAGTTGATATGTGCATGCATCTTCTGTACCCGTTTATATCTCAAATTCACGCTCAAAACACTGGAAAATTCCATATTTTTGGGTCCCTTAAGCGATCTGTAGATGCATACTCAATACTAGAATGTTTTTAAAATATAGGCTCAAAACATGCTAAAAATCGATATTTTAGATGTCCTAAGTCGATATGTGCATGCATCTTCTGTACCCGTTTATATCTCAAATTCAGGCTCAAAACACACGAAAATTCAATATTTTTGGGTCCCAGAAGCGATCTGTACATGCCTACTCCGGGGTAAAGTATTTTCAAAATACAGGCCCAAAACATGCTGAAAATCTATATTTTAGGTGCCCAAAGTCAATATGTGTATGCATCTTCAGTACCCGTCTATATCCCAAATTCAGGTTCAAAACACTCGAAAATTCGATATTTTTCGGTCCCAGAAGCAATCTGTACATGCCTACTTCTTGCTAGAATGTTTTCAAGATACAGACCCAAAACATGCTCAAAATCGATATTTTAGATGCAAAAAGTCGAAATGTGCATGCATCTTCTGTACCCGTTTATATCTCAAATTCAGGCTCAAAACACCCGAAAATTCGATATTTTTGGGTCCCCGAAGCGATCTGTACATGCCTACTCCGTGTTAAAGTATTTTCAAAATACAGGCCCAAAACATGCTCAAAATCGTTATTTTAGGTGCCCAAAGTCGATATGTGCATGCATCTTCTGTATCCGTTTATATCTCAAATTCAAGCTCAAAACACCCGAAAATTCGATATTTTTGGGTCCCAGAAGCGATCTGTACATGCCTACTCAGTGCTAGAATATTTTCAAATTATACGCCCAAAACATACTAAAAATCGATATTTTGGGTGCCAAAGTCGATATGTGCATGAATCTTCTGTACCCGTTTATATCTCAAATTCAGGCTCAAAACACCCAAAAAATCAATATTTTTGTGTCCCAGAAGCGATCTGTACATGTCTACACCGTGTTTGAGTATTTTCAAAATACAGGCCCAAAACATGCTAAAAATCGATATTTTGGGTGCTAAAGTCGATATATGCATGCATCTTCTGTACCCGTTTATATCTCAAATTCAGGCTCAAAACACCCAAATAATCGATATTTTCGTGTCCCAGAAGCGATCTGGACATGTCTACACCGTGTTTTAGTATTTTCAAAATACAGGCCCAAAACATGCTCAAAATCGATATTTTAGGTGCCCAAAGTCGATATGTGCATGCATCTTCTATACCTGTTCATATCTCAAATTCAGGCTCAGAACACCCGAAAATTCGATTTATTTGGGTCCCAGAAGCGATCTGTACATGCCTACTCAGTGCTAGAATATTTTCAAATTATACGCCCAAAACATACTAAAAATCGATATTTTAAGTGCAAAAAGTCGATATGTGCATGCATCTTCTGTACCCGTTTATATCTCAAATTCGGGCTCAAAACACCCGAAAATTCGATATTTTTGGGTCCCAAAAGCGATCTGTACATGTCTACTCCGTGTTAGAGTATTTTTAAAATACAGGCCCAAAACATACTAAAAATTGATATTTTAGGTGCCCAAAGTCGATATGTGCATGCATCTTCTGTAACCGTTCATATCTCAAATTCAGGCTCAGAACACCGGAAAATTCGATTTATTTGGGTCCCAGAAGCGATCTGTACATGCCTACTCAGTGCTAGAATATTTTCAAATTATACGCCCAAAACATACTAAAAATCGATATTTTGGGTGCCAAAGTCGATATGTGCATGCATCTTCTGTACCAGTTTATATCTCAAATTCAGACTCAAAACACCCGAATATTCGATATTTTTGGGTCCCAAAAGCCATCTGTACATGCATACTCCGTATTAGAGTATTTTCAAAGTACAGGCCTAAAACATGCTGAAAATCGATATTTTAGCTGCCCAAAGTCAATATGTGTATGCATCTTCTGTACCCGTCTATATCCCAAATTCAGGTTCAAAACACTCGAAAAATCGATATTTTTGGGTCCCAGAAGCGATCTGTACATGCCTACTCCTTGCTAGAATTTTTTCAAGATACAGACCCAAAACATGATCAAAATTGATATTTTAGGTGCAAAAAGTTGATATGTGCATGCATCTTCTGTACCCGTTTATATCTCAAATTCAGGCTCAAAACACTGGAAAATTCCATATTTTTGGGTCCCTTAAGCGATCTGTACATGCATACTCAGTACTAGAATGTTTTTAAAATATAGGCTTAAAACATGCTAAAAATCGATATTTTAGGTGTCCAAAGTCGATATGTGCATGCATCTTCTGTACCCGTTTATATCTCAAATTCAGGCTCAAAACACATGAAAATTCAATATTTTTGGGTCCCAGAAGCAATCTGTACATGCCTACTCCGGGGTAAAGTATTTTCAAAATACAGGCCCAAAACATGCTGAAAATCGATATTTTAAGTGCAAAAAGTCGATATGTGCATGCATCATCTGTACCCGTTTATATCTCAAATTCAGGCTCAAAACTCCGAAAATTCGATATTTTTGGGTCCCTTAAGCAATCTGCACATGCCTACTCAGTGCTAGAATGTTTTTAAAATACAGGCTTAAAACATGCTTTAAATCGATATTTTAGGTGTCCAAAGTCGAAATGTGCATGCATCTTCTGTACCCGTTTATATCTCAAATTCAGGCTCAAAACATCCGAAAATTCGATATTTTTGGGTCCAAGAAGCGATCTGTACATGCCTACTCCGTGTTAAAGTATTTTCAAAATACAGGCCCAAAACATGCTGAAAATCTATATTATAGGTGCCCAAAGTCAATATGTGTATGCATCTTCTGTACCCGTCTATATCCCAAATTCCGGTTCAAAACACCAGAATATTCGGTATTTTTTGGTCCCAGAAGCGATATGTACATGCCTACTTCTTGCTAGAATGTTTTCAAGATACAGACCCAAAACATGCTCAAAATCGATATTTTATATGCAAAAAGTCGAAATGTGCATGCATCTTCTGTATTCGTTTATATCTCAAATTCAGGCTCAAAACACCCGAAAAATCGATATTTTTGGGTCCCCGAATCGATCTGTACATGCCTACTCCGTGTTTTAGTATTTTCAAAATACAGGCCCAAAACATGCTCAAAATCGATATTTTAGGTGCCCAAAGTCGATATGTGCATGCATCTTCTATACCTGTTCATATCTCAAATTCAGGCTCAGAAAACCCGAAAATTCGATTTATTTGGGTCCCAGAAGCGATCTGTACATGCCTACTCAGTGCTAGAATATTTTCAAATTATACGCCCAAAACATACTAAAAATCGATATTTTAAGTGCAAAAAGTCGATATGTGCATGCATCTTCTGTACCCGTTTATATCTCAAATTCGGGCTCAAAACACCCGAAAATTCGATATTTTTGGGTCCCAAAAGCGATCTGTACATGTCTACTCCGTGTTAGAGTATTTTTAAAATACAGGCCCAAAACATACTAAAAATTGATATTTTAGGTGCCCAAAGTCGATATGTGCATGCATCTTCTGTAACCGTTCATATCTCAAATTCAGGCTCAGAACACCGGAAAATTCGATTTATTTGGGTCCCAGAAGCGATCTGTACATGCCTACTCAGTGCTAGAATATTTTCAAATTATACGCCCAAAACATACTAAAAATCGATATTTTGGGTGCCAAAGTCGATATGTGCATGCATCTTCTGTACCAGTTTATATCTCAAATTCAGACTCAAAACACCCGAATATTCGATATTTTTGGGTCCCAAAAGCCATCTGTACATGCATACTCCGTATTAGAGTATTTTCAAAGTACAGGCCTAAAACATGCTGAAAATCGATATTTTAGCTGCCCAAAGTCAATATGTGTATGCATCTTCTGTACCCGTCTATATCCCAAATTCAGGTTCAAAACACTCGAAAAATCGATATTTTTGGGTCCCAGAAGCGATCTGTACATGCCTACTCCTTGCTAGAATTTTTTCAAGATACAGACCCAAAACATGATCAAAATTGATATTTTAGGTGCAAAAAGTTGATATGTGCATGCATCTTCTGTACCCGTTTATATCTCAAATTCAGGCTCAAAACACTGGAAAATTCCATATTTTTGGGTCCCTTAAGCGATCTGTACATGCATACTCAGTACTAGAATGTTTTTAAAATATAGGCTTAAAACATGCTAAAAATCGATATTTTAGGTGTCCAAAGTCGATATGTGCATGCATCTTCTGTACCCGTTTATATCTCAAATTCAGGCTCAAAACACATGAAAATTCAATATTTTTGGGTCCCAGAAGCAATCTGTACATGCCTACTCCGGGGTAAAGTATTTTCAAAATACAGGCCCAAAACATGCTGAAAATCGATATTTTAAGTGCAAAAAGTCGATATGTGCATGCATCTTCTGTACCAGTTTATATCTCAAATTCAGACTCAAAACACCCGAAAATTCGATATTTTTGGGTCCCTTAAGCAATCTGCACATGCCTACTCAGTGCTAGAATGTTTTTAAAATACAGGCTTAAAACATGCTTTAAATCGATATTTTAGGTGTCCAAAGTCGAAATGTGCATGCATCTTCTGTACCCGTTTATATCTCAAATTCAGGCTCAAAACATCCGAAAATTCGATATTTTTGGGTCCAAGAAGCGATCTGTACATGCCTACTCCGTGTTAAAGTATTTTCAAAATACAGGCCCAAAACATGCTGAAAATCTATATTATAGGTGCCCAAAGTCAATATGTGTATGCATCTTCTGTACCCGTCTATATCCCAAATTCCGGTTCAAAACACCAGAATATTCGGTATTTTTTGGTCCCAGAAGCGATATGTACATGCCTACTTCTTGCTAGAATGTTTTCAAGATACAGACCCAAAACATGCTCAAAATCGATATTTTATATGCAAAAAGTCGAAATGTGCATGCATCTTCTGTATTCGTTTATATCTCAAATTCAGGCTCAAAACACCCGAAAATTCGATATTTTTGGGTCCCCGAATCGATCTGTACATGCCTACTCCGTGTTAGAGTATTTTCAAAATACAGGCCCAAAACATGCTCAAAATCGTTATTTTAGGTGCCCAAAGTCGATATGTGCATGCATCTTCTGTATCCGTTTATATCTCAAATTCAAGCTCAAAACACCCGAAAATTCGATATTTTTGGGTCCCAGAAGCGATCTGTACATGCCTACTCAGTGCTAGAATATTTTCAAATTATACGCCCAAAACATACTAAAAATCGATATTTTGGGTGCCAAAGTCGATATGTGCATGAATCTTCTGTACCCGTTTATATCTCAAATTCAGGCTCAAAACACCCAAAAAATCAATATTTTTGTGTCCCAGAAGCGATCTGTACATGTCTACACCGTGTTTGAGTATTTTCAAAATACAGGCCCAAAACATGCTAAAAATCGATATTTTGGGTGCTAAAGTCGATATATGCATGCATCTTCTGTACCCGTTTATATCTCAAATTCAGGCTCAAAACACCCAAATAATCGATATTTTCGTGTCCCAGAAGCGATCTGGACATGTCTACACCGTGTTTTAGTATTTTCAAAACACATGACCAAAACATGCTCAAAATCGATATTTTAGGTGCCCAAAGTCGATATGTGCATGCATCTTCTATACCCGTTCATATCTCAAATTCAGGCTCAGAAAACCCGAAAATTCGATTTATTTTGGTCCCAGAAGCGATCTGTACATGCCTACTCAGTGCTAGAATATTTTCAAATTATACGCCCAAAACATACTAAAAATCGATATTTTCAGTGCAAAAAGTCGATATGTGCATCCATCTTCTGTACCCGTTTATATCTCAAATTCGGGCTCAAAACACCCGAAAATTCGATATTTTTGGGTCCCAAAAGCGATCTGTACATGTCTACTCCGTGTTAGAGTATTTTTAAAATACAGGCCCAAAACATACTAAAAATCGATATTTTAGGTGCCCAAAGTCGATATGTGCATGCATCTTCTGTAACCGTTCATATCTCAAATTCAGGCTCAGAACACCCGAAAATTCGATTTATTTGGGTCCCAGAAGCGATCTGTACATGCCTACTCAGTGCTAGAATATTTTCAAATTATACGCCCAAAACATACTAAAAATCGATATTTTGGGTGCCAAAGTCGATATGTGCATGCATCTTCTGTACCAGTTTATATCTCAAATTCAGACTCAAAACACCCGAATATTCGATATTTTTGGGTCCCAAAAGCCATCTGTACATGCATACTCCGTATTAGAGTATTTTCAAAGTACAGGCCTAAAACATGCTCAAAATCGATATTTTAGCTGTCCAAAGTCAATATGTGTATGCATCTTCTGTACCCGTCTATATCCCAAATTCAGGTTCAAAACACTCGAAAATTCGATATTTTTGGGTCCCAGAAGCGATCTGTACATGCCTACTCCTTGCTAGAATGTTTTCAAGATACAGACCCAAAACATGCTCAAAATCGATATTTTAGATGCAAAAAGTCGATATGTGCATGCATCTTCAGTACCCGTTTATATCTCTAATTCAGGCTCAAAACACCAGAAAATTCCATATTTTTGGGTCCCTTAAGCGATCTGTACATGCATACTTAGTGCTATAATGTTTTCAAAATATAGGCTCAAAACATGCTATAAATCGATATTTTAGGTGTCCAAAGTCGATATGTGCATGCATCTTCTGTACCCGTCTATATCCCAAATTCAGGTTCAAAACACTCGAAAATTCGATATTTTTGGGTCCCAGAAGCAATCTGTACATGCCTACTTCTTGCTAGAATGTTTTCAAGATACAGACCAAAAACATGCTCAAAATCGATATTTTAGGTGCAAAAAGTCGAAATGTGCATGCATCTTCTGTACCCGTTTATTTCTCAAATTCAGGCTCAAAACACCCGAAAATTCGATATTTTTGGGTCCCAGAAGCGATCTGTACATGCCTACTCACTGCTAGAATGTTTTCAATATACAGACCGAAAACATGCTAAAAATCGATATTTTGGGTTCTAAAGTCGATATGTGCATGCATCTTCTGTACCCGTTTATATCTCAAATTCAGGCTCAGAACACCCGAAAATTCGATTTATTTGGGTCCCAGAAGTGATCTGTACATGCCTACTCAGTGCTAGAATATTTTCAAATTATACGCCCAAAACATACTAAAAATTGATATTTTTGGTGCCAAAGTCGTTATGTGCATGCATCTTCTGTACCCGTTTATATCTCAAATTCAGGCTCAAAACACCCAAAAAATCGATATTTTTGTGTCCCAGAAGCGATCTGTACATGTCTACACCGTGTTAGAGTATTTTCAAAATACAGGCCCAAAACATGCTGAAAATCTATATTATAGGTGCCCAAAGTCAATATGTGTATGCATCTTCTGTACCCGTCTATATCCCAAATTCCGGTTCAAAACACCAGAATATTCGGTATTTTTTGGTCCCAGAAGCGATATGTACATGCCTACTTCTTGCTAGAATGTTTTCAAGATACAGACCCAAAACATGCTCAAAATCGATATTTTATATGCAAAAAGTCGAAATGTGCATGCATCTTCTGTATTCGTTTATATCTCAAATTCAGGCTCAAAACACCCGAAAATTCGATATTTTTGGGTCCCCGAATCGATCTGTACATGCCTACTCCGTGTTAGAGTATTTTCAAAATACAGGCCCAAAACATGCTCAAAATCGTTATTTTAGGTGCCCAAAGTCGATATGTGCATGCATCTTCTGTATCCGTTTATATCTCAAATTCAAGCTCAAAACACCCGAAAATTCGATATTTTTGGGTCCCAGAAGCGATCTGTACATGCCTACTCAGTGCTAGAATATTTTCAAATTATACGCCCAAAACATACTAAAAATCGATATTTTGGGTGCCAAAGTCGATATGTGCATGAATCTTCTGTACCCGTTTATATCTCAAATTCAGGCTCAAAACACCCAAAAAATCAATATTTTTGTGTCCCAGAAGCGATCTGTACATGTCTACACCGTGTTTGAGTATTTTCAAAATACAGGCCCAAAACATGCTAAAAATCGATATTTTGGGTGCTAAAGTCGATATATGCATGCATCTTCTGTACCCGTTTATATCTCAAATTCAGGCTCAAAACACCCAAATAATCGATATTTTCGTGTCCCAGAAGCGATCTGGACATGTCTACACCGTGTTTTAGTATTTTCAAAACACATGACCAAAACATGCTCAAAATCGATATTTTAGGTGCCCAAAGTCGATATGTGCATGCATCTTCTATACCCGTTCATATCTCAAATTCAGGCTCAGAAAACCCGAAAATTCGATTTATTTTGGTCCCAGAAGCGATCTGTACATGCCTACTCAGTGCTAGAATATTTTCAAATTATACGCCCAAAACATACTAAAAATCGATATTTTCAGTGCAAAAAGTCGATATGTGCATCCATCTTCTGTACCCGTTTATATCTCAAATTCGGGCTCAAAACACCCGAAAATTCGATATTTTTGGGTCCCAAAAGCGATCTGTACATGTCTACTCCGTGTTAGAGTATTTTTAAAATACAGGCCCAAAACATACTAAAAATCGATATTTTAGGTGCCCAAAGTCGATATGTGCATGCATCTTCTGTAACCGTTCATATCTCAAATTCAGGCTCAGAACACCCGAAAATTCGATTTATTTGGGTCCCAGAAGCGATCTGTACATGCCTACTCAGTGCTAGAATATTTTCAAATTATACGCCCAAAACATACTAAAAATCGATATTTTGGGTGCCAAAGTCGATATGTGCATGCATCTTCTGTACCAGTTTATATCTCAAATTCAGACTCAAAACACCCGAATATTCGATATTTTTGGGTCCCAAAAGCCATCTGTACATGCATACTCCGTATTAGAGTATTTTCAAAGTACAGGCCTAAAACATGCTCAAAATCGATATTTTAGCTGTCCAAAGTCAATATGTGTATGCATCTTCTGTACCCGTCTATATCCCAAATTCAGGTTCAAAACACTCGAAAATTCGATATTTTTGGGTCCCAGAAGCGATCTGTACATGCCTACTCCTTGCTAGAATGTTTTCAAGATACAGACCCAAAACATGCTCAAAATCGATATTTTAGATGCAAAAAGTCGATATGTGCATGCATCTTCAGTACCCGTTTATATCTCTAATTCAGGCTCAAAACACCAGAAAATTCCATATTTTTGGGTCCCTTAAGCGATCTGTACATGCATACTTAGTGCTATAATGTTTTCAAAATATAGGCTCAAAACATGCTATAAATCGATATTTTAGGTGTCCAAAGTCGATATGTGCATGCATCTTCTGTACCCGTCTATATCCCAAATTCAGGTTCAAAACACTCGAAAATTCGATATTTTTGGGTCCCAGAAGCAATCTGTACATGCCTACTTCTTGCTAGAATGTTTTCAAGATACAGACCAAAAACATGCTCAAAATCGATATTTTAGGTGCAAAAAGTCGAAATGTGCATGCATCTTCTGTACCCGTTTATTTCTCAAATTCAGGCTCAAAACACCCGAAAATTCGATATTTTTGGGTCCCAGAAGCGATCTGTACATGCCTACTCACTGCTAGAATGTTTTCAATATACAGACCGAAAACATGCTAAAAATCGATATTTTGGGTTCTAAAGTCGATATGTGCATGCATCTTCTGTACCCGTTTATATCTCAAATTCAGGCTCAGAACACCCGAAAATTCGATTTATTTGGGTCCCAGAAGTGATCTGTACATGCCTACTCAGTGCTAGAATATTTTCAAATTATACGCCCAAAACATACTAAAAATTGATATTTTTGGTGCCAAAGTCGTTATGTGCATGCATCTTCTGTACCCGTTTATATCTCAAATTCAGGCTCAAAACACCCAAAAAATCGATATTTTTGTGTCCCAGAAGCGATTTGTACATGCCTACTCCGTGTTAGAGTATTTTCTAAATACAGGCCAAAAACATGCTTAAAATCGATATTTTAGGTACCCAAAGTCGATATGTGCATGCATCTTCTGTATCCGTTTATATCTCAAATTCAGGCTCAAAACACCAGAAAATTCCATATTTTTGGGTCCCAGAAGCGATCTGTACATGCCTACTCCGTGTTAAAGTATTTTCAAAATACAGGCCCAAAACATGCTGAAAATCTATATTTTAGGTGCCCAAAGTCAATATTTGTATGCATCTTCTGTACCCGTCTATATCCCAAATTCAGGTTCAAAACACCAGAAAATTCGGTATTTTTGGGTCCCAGAAGCGATCTGTACATGCCTACTCAGTGCTAGAATGTTTTCAATATACAGACCCAAAACATGCTCAAAATCGATATTTTAGGTGCAAAAAGTCGATATGTGCATGCATCCTCTGTACCCGGTTATATCCCAAATTCTGGCTCAAAACCCCCGAAAATTCGATATTTTTGGGTCCCAGAAGCGATCTGTACATGCCTACTCAGTGCTAGAATATTTTCAAATTATACGCCCAAAACATACTAAAAATCGATATTTTTGGTGCCAAAGTCGTTATGTGCATGCATCTTCTGTACCCGTTTATATCTCAAATTTAGGCTCAAAACTAAGAAAATTAGATATTTTTGGGTCCCTTAAGCAATCTGCACATGCCTACTCAGTGCTAGAATGTTTTTAAAATACAGGCTTAAAACATGCTATAAATCGATATTTTAGGTGTCCAAAGTCGATATGTTCATGCATCTTCTGTACCCGTTTATATCTCAAATTCAGGCTCAAAACACCCAAAAATTCGATATTTTTGTGTCACAGAAGCGATCTGTACATGTCTACACCGTGCTATAGTATTTTCAAAATACAGGCCCAAAACATGCTCAAAATCAATATTTTAGGTGCCCAAAGTCGATATGTGCGTGCATCTTCTGTACCCGTTCATATCTCAAATTCAGGCTCAGAACACCCTAAAATTCGATTTATTTGGGTTCCAGAAGCGATCTGTACGTGTCTACTCAGTGTTGGAGTATTTTAAAAATACAGGCGCAAAACATGCTCAAAATCGATATTTTGGGTGCCCAAAGTCGATATGTGCATGAATCTTCCGTACCCGTTTATATCTCAAATTTAGACTCAAAACACCCTAATATTCGATATTTTTGTGTCCCAGAAGCGATCTGTACATGCCTACTCCGTGTTAGAGTATTTTCAAAATACAGGCCCAAAACATGTTGAAAATCGTTATTTTATGTGCCCAAAGTCAAAATGTGTATGCATCTTTTGTACACGTGTATATCCCTAATTCAGGTTCAAAACACCAGAAAATTCGATTTTTTTGGGTCCCAGAAGCGATCTGTACTTGCCTACTCCTTGCTAGAATGTTTTCAAGAAACAGACCCATAACATGTTAAAAATCGATATTTTAAGTGCAAAAAGTCGATATGTGCATGCATCTTCTGTACCTGTTTATATCTCAAATTTAGTCTCAAAACTCCAAAAATTCGATATTTTTGGGTCCCTTAAGCAATCTGCACATGCCTACTCAGTGATAGAATGTTTTTAAAATACAGGCTTAAAACATGCTATAAATCGATATTTTAGGTGTCCAAAGTCGATATGTGCATGCATCTTCTGAGCTCGTTTATATCTCAAATTCAGGCTCAAAACACCCAAAAAATCGATATTTTTGTGTCCCACAAGCGATCTGTACATGCCTACTCCGTGTTAGAGTATTTTCAAAATACAGGCCCAAAACAAGCTCAAAATCGATATTTTAGGTGCCCAAAGTCGATATGTGCATGCATCTTCTGTATCCGTTTATATCTCAAATACTGGCTCAAAACACCCGAAAATTCAATATTTTTGGGTCCCAGAAGCGATCTGTACATGCCTACTCCGTGTTAATGTATTTTCAAAATACAGGTCCAAAACATGCTGAAAATCTATATTTTAGGTGCCCAAAGTCAATATGTGTATGCATCTTCTGTACCCGTCTATATCCCAAATTCAGGTTCAAAACACCAGAAAATTCTATATTTGTGGGTCCCAGAAGCGATCTGTACATGCCTACTCCTTGCTAGAATTTTTTCAAGATACAGACCCAAAACATGCTCAAAATCGATATTTTAGGTGCAAAAAGTCGATATGTGCATGCATCCTCTGTACCCGGTTATATCCCAATTTCTGGTTCAAATCCCCCAAAAATTCGATATTTTTGTGTCCCAGGAGCGATCTGTACATGCCTACTCAGTGCTAGAATATTTTCAAATTATACGCCGGAAACATACTAAAAATCGATATTTTGGGTGCCAAAGTCGATATGTGCATGCATCTTCTGTACCCGTTTATATCTCAAATTTAGGCTCAAAACTAAGAAAATTAGATATTTTTGGGTCCCTTAAGCAATCTGCACATGCCTACTCAGTGCTAGAATGTTTTTAAAATACAGGCTTAAAACATGCTATAAATCGATATTTTAGGTGTCCAAAGTCGATATGTTCATGCATCTTCTGTACCCGTTTATATCGCAAATTCAGGCTCAAAACACCCAAAAATTCGATATTTTTGTGTCACAGAAGCGATCTGTACATGTCTACACCGTGCTATAGTATTTTCAAAATACAGGCCCAAAACATGCTCAAAATCAATATTTTAGGTGCCCAAAGTCGATATGTGCGTGCATCTTCTGTACCCGTTCATATCTCAAATTCAGGCTCAGAACACCCTAAAATTCGATTTATTTGGGTTCCAGAAGCGATCTGTACGTGTCTACTCAGTGTTGGAGTATTTTAAAAATACAGGCCCAAAACATGCTCAAAATCGATATTTTGGGTGCCCAAAGTCGATATGTGCATGAATCTTCCGTACCCGTTTATATCTCAAATTTAGACTCAAAACACCCTAATATTCGATATTTTTGTGTCCCAGAAGCGATCTGTACATGCCTACTCCGTGTTAGAGTATTTTCAAAATACAGGCCCAAAAAATGCTCAAAATCGATATTTTATGTGCCCAAAGTCAATATGTGTATGCATCTTCTGTATACGTGTATATCCCTAATTCAGGTTCAAAACAACCGAAAATTCGATTTTTTTGGTTCCCAGAAGCAATCTGTACATGCCTACTCCTTGCTAGAATGTTTTCAAGATACAGACCCAAAACATGTCAAAATCGATATTTTAAGTGTAAAAAGTCGATATGTGCATGCATCTTCTGTACCCGTTTATATCTCAAATTCAGGCTCAAAACTCCGAAAATTCGATATTTTTGGGACCCTTAAGCAATCTGCACATGCCTACTCAGTGCTAGAATGTTTTTAAAATACAGGCTTAAAACATGCTATAAATCGATATTTTAGGTGTCCAAAGTCGATATGTGCATGCATCTTCTGTACCCGTTTATATCTCAAATTCAGGCTCAAAACACCCAAAAAATCGATATTTTTGTGTCCCAGAAGCGATCTGTACATGCCTACTCCGTGTTAGAGTATTTTCTAAATACAGGCCCAAAACATGCTCAAAATCGATATTTTAGGTACCCAAAGTCGATATGTGCATGCATCTTCTGTATCCGTTTATATCTCAAATTCAGGCTCAAAACACCAGAAAATTCCATATTTTTGGGTCCCAGAAGCGATCTGTACATGCCTACTCCGTGTTAAAGTATTTTCAAAATACAGGCCCAAAACATGCTGAAAATCTATATTTTAGGTGCCCAAAGTCAATATGTGTATGCATCTTCTGTACCCGTCTATATCCCAAATTCAGGTTCAAAACACCAGAAAACTCGGTATTTTTGGGTCCCAGAAGCGATCTGTACATGCCTACTCAGTGCTAGAATATTTTCAAATTATACGCCCAAAACATACTAAAAATCGATATTTTAGGTGCCAAAGTCGTTATGTGCATGCATCTTCTGTACCCGTTTATATCTCAAATTCAGGCTCAAAACACCCAAAAAATCGATTTTTTTGGTTCCCAGAAGCAATCTGTACATGCCTACTCCTTGCTAGAATGTTTTCAAGATACAGACCCAAAACATGTCAAAATCGATATTTTAGGTGCCCAAAGTCGATATGTGCATGCATCTTCTGTACCAGTTCATATCTCAAATTCAGGTTCAGAATACACGAAAATTCGATTTATTTGGGTCCCAGAAGCAATCTGTACGTGTCTACTCAGTGTTAGAGTATTTTAAAGATACAGGCCCAAAACATCCTCAAAATCGATATTTTGGGTGCCAAAAGTCGATATGTGCATGCATCTTCTGTACCCGTTTATATCTCAAATTCAAACTCAAAACACCCGAATATTCGATATTTCTGGGTCCCAAAAGCAATGTGTACATGCATACTCCGTGTTAGAGTATTTTCAAAATACAGGCCTAAAACATGCAGAAAATCGATATTTTTGCTGCCTAAAGTCAATATGTGTATGCATCTACTGTACCCGTCTATATCCCAAGTTCAGGTTCAAAACACTCGAAAATTCGATATTTTTGGGTCCCAGAAGCAATCTGTACATGCCTACTTCTTGCTAGAATGTTTTCAAGATACAGACCCAAAACATGCTCGAAATCGATATTTTAGGTGCAAAAAGTCGAAATGTGCATGCATCTTCTGTACCCGTTTATATCTCAAATTCAGGCTCAAAACACCCGAAAATTCGATATTTTTGGGTCCCCGAAGCGATCTGTACATGCCTACTCCGTGTTAGAGTATTTTCAAAATACAGGCCCAAAACATGCTCAAAATCGATATTTTAGGTGCCCAAAGTCGATATGTGCATGCATCTTCTGTACCCGTTTATATCTCAAATTCAGGCTCAAAACACCAGAAAATTCGATTTTTTTGGGTCCCAGAAGCGATCTGTACTTGCCTACTCCTTGCTAGAATGTTTTCAAGAAACAGACCCATAACATGTTAAAAATCGATATTTTAAGTGCAAAAAGTCGATATGTGCATGAATCTTCTGTACCCGTTTATATCTCAAATTCAGGCTCAAAACACCCAAAAATTCGATATTCTTGTGTCCCAGAAGCGATCTGTACGTGTCTACTCAGTGTTGGAGTATTTAAAAAATACAGGCCCAAAACATGCTCAAAATCGATATTTTGGGTGCCCAAAGTCGATATGTGTATGCATCTTCTGTACCCGTCTATATCCCAAATTCAAGTTCAAAACACCAGAAAATTCGGTATTTTTGGGTACCAGAAGCGATCTGTACATGCCTACTCCTTGTTAGAGTATTTTCAAAATACAGGCCCAAAACATGCTCAAAATCGATATTTTAGGTGTCCAAAGTCGATATGTGCATGCATCTTCTGAACCCGTCTATATCCCAAATTTAGGTTCAAAACACCCGAAAAATCGATATTTTTGGGTCCCAGAAGCGATCTGTACATGCCTACTCCTTGATAGAATTTTTTCAAGATACAGACCCAAAACATGCTCAAAATCGATATTTTGGGTGTCCAAAGTCGATATGTGCATGCATCTTCTGTACCCGTTTATATCTCAAATTCAGGCTCAAAACACCCGAAAATTCGATATTTTTGGGTCCCAAAAGCGATCTGTACATGTCTACTCCGTGTTAGAGTATTTTTAAAATACAGGCCCAAAACATGCTATAAATCGATATTTTAGGTGCCCTAAGTCGATATGTGCATGCATCTTCTGTACCCGTTTATATCTCAAATTCAGTCTCAAAACTCCAAAAAATCGATATTTTTGGGTCCCTTAAGCAATCTGCACATGCCTACTCAGTGATAGATTGTTTTTAAAATACAGGCTTAAAACATGCTATAAATCGATATTTTAGGTGTCCAAAGTCGATATGTGCATGAATCTTCTGAACCCGTTTATATCTCAAATTCAGGCTCAAAACACCCAAAAAATCGATATTTTTGTGTCCCAGAAGCGATCTGTACATGCCTACTCCGTGTTAGAGTATTTTCAAAATACAGGCCCAAAACAAGCTCAAAATCGATATTTTAGGTGCCCAAAGTCGATATGTGCATGCATCTTCTTTATCCGTTTATATCTCAAATTCAGGCTCAAAACACCCGAAAATTCAATATTTTTGGGTCCCTAAAGCGATCTGTACATGCCTACTCCGTGTTAATGTATTTTCAAAATACAGGTCCAAAACATGCTGAAAATCTATATTTTAGGTGCCCAAAGTCAATATGTGTATGCATCTTCTGTACCCGTCTATATCCCAAATTCAGGTTCAAAACACCAGAAAATTCGGTATTTGTGGGTCCCAGAAGCGATCTGTACATGCCTACTCCTTGCTAGAATTTTTTCAAGATACCGACCCAAAACATGCTCAAAATCGATATTTTAGGTGCAAAAAGTCGATATGTGCATGCATCCTCTGTACCCGGTTATATCCCAAATTCTGGCTCAAAACCCCCGAAAATTCGATATTTTTGTGTCACAGAAGCGATCTGTACATGTCTACACCGTGCTATAGTATTTTCAAAATACAGGCCCAAAACATGCTCAAAATCAATATTTTAGGTGCACAAAGTCGATATGTGCGTGCATCTTCTGAACCCGTTTATATCTCAAATTCTGGCTCAAAACACCCAAAAAATCGGTATTTTTGTGTCCCAGTAGCGATCTGTACATGCCTACTCCGTGTTAGAGTATTTTCAAAATACAGGCCCAAAACATGCTCAAAATCGATATTTTAGGTGCCCAAAGTCGATATGTGCATGCATCTTCTGTATCCGTTTATATCTCAAATTCAGGCTCAAAACACCCGAAAATTCAATATTTTTGGGTCCCAAAAGCGATCTGTACATGCCTAATCCGTGTTAATGTATTTTCAAAGTACAGGCCCAAAACATTCTGAAAATCTATATTTTAGGTGCCCAAAGTCAATATGTGTATGCATCTTCTGTACTCGTCTATATCCCAAATTCAGGTTCAAAACACCAGAAAATTCGGTATGTTTGGGTCCCAGAAGCGATCTGTACATGCCTACTCCTTGCTAGAATTTTTTCAAGATACAGACCCAAAACATGCTCAAAATCGATATTTTAGGTGCAAAAAGTCGATATGTGCATGCATCCTCTGTACCCGGTTATATCCCAAATTCTGGCTCAAAACCCCCCAAAATTCGACATTTTTGTGTCCCAGAAGCGATCTGTACATGTCTACACAGTGCTATAGTATTTTCAAAATACAGGCCCAAAACATGCTCAAAATCGATATTTTAGGTGCCCAAAGTCGATATGTGCATGCATCTTCTGTATCCGTTTATATCTCAAATTCTGGATCAAAATACCCGAAAATTCAATATTTTTGGGTCCCAGAAGCGATCTGTACATGCCTACTCCGTCTTAATGTATTTTCAAAATACAGGCCCAAAACATGCTCAAAATCGATATTTTAGGTGACCAAAGTCACTATGTGAATTTATCTTCTGTACCCGTCTATATCCCAAATTCTGGTTCAAAACACCAGAAAATTCGGTATTTTTGGGTCCTAGATGCGATCTGTACATGCCTACTCCTTGCTAGAATTTTTTCAAGATACCGACCCAAAACATGCTCAAAATCGATATTTTAGGTGCAAAAAGTCGATATGTGCATGCATCCTCTGTACCCCGTTATATCCCAAATTCTGGCTCAAAACCCCCGAAAATTCGATATTTTTGGGTCCCACAAGCGATCTGTACATGTCTACTCCGTATTAGAGTGTTTTTAAAATACAGGCCCAATACATGCTGAAAATCGATATTTTATGTGCCTAAAGTCAAAATGTGTATGCATCTTCTGTACACGTGTATATCCCTAATTCAGGTTCAAAACACTAGAAAATTCGATTTTTTTGGGTCCCTTAAGCAATCTACACATGCCTACTCATTGATAGAATGTTTTTAAAATACAAGCTTAAAACATGCTAAAAATCGATATTTTAGGTGCCCAAAGTCGATATGTGCATGCATCTTCTGAACCCGTTTATATCTCAAATTCAGGCTCAAAACACCCAAAAAATCGATATTTTTGTGTCCCAGAAGCGATCTGTACATGCCTACTCCGTGTTAGAGTATTTTCAAAATACAGGCCCAAAACATGCTCAAAATCGATATTTTAGGTGCCCAAAGTCGATATGTGCATGCATCTTCTGTATCCGTTTATATCTCAAATTCAGGCTCAAAACACCCGAAAATTCAATATTTTTGGGTCCCAAAAGCGATCTGTACATGCCTAATCCGTGTTAATGTATTTTCAAAGTACAGGCCCAAAACATTCTGAAAATCTATATTTTAGGTGCCCAAAGTCAATATGTGTATGCATCTTCTGTACCCGTCTATATCCCAAATTCAGGTTCAAAACACCAGAAAATTCGGTATGTTTGGGTCCCAGAAGCGATCTGTACATGCCTACTCCTTGCTAGAATTTTTTCAAGATACAGACCCAAAACATGCTCAAAATCGATATTTTAGGTGCAAAAAGTCGATATGTGCATGCATCCTCTGTACCCGGTTATATCCCAAATTCTGGCTCAAAACCCCCAAAAATTCGATATTTTTGTGTCCCAGAAGCGATCTGTACATGTCTACACAGTGCTATAGTATTTTCAAAATACAGGCCCAAAACATGCTCAAAATCAATATTTTAGGTGCCCAAAGTCGATATGTGCGTGCATCTTCTGTACCCGTTCATATCTCAAATTCAGGCTCAGAACACCCTAAAATTTGTTTTATTTGGGTTCCAGAAGCGATCTGTACGTGTCTAGTCAGTGTTGGAGTATTTTAAAAATACAGGCCCAAAACATGCTCAAAATCGATATTTTGGGTGCCCAAAGTCGATATGTGCATGCATCTTCTGTACCCGTTTATATCTCAAATTTAGACTCAAAACACCCGAATATTCGATATATTTGTGTCCCAGAAGCGATCTGTACATGCCTAATCCGTGTTAATGTATTTTCAAAGTACAGGCCCAAAACATTCTGAAAATCTATATTTTTGGTGCCCAAAGTCAATATGTGTATGCATCTTCTGTACCCGTCTATATCCCAAATTCAGGTTCAAAACACCAGAAAATTCGGTATGTTTGGGTCCCAGAAGCGATCTGTACATGCCTACTCCTTGCTAGAATTTTTTCAAGATACAGACCCAAAACATGCTCAAAATCGATATTTTAGGTGCAAAAAGTCGATATGTACATGCATCCTCTGTACCCGGTTATATCCCAAATTCTGGCTCAAAACCCCCAAAAATTCGATATTTTTGTGTCCCAGAAGCGATCTGTACATGTCTACACCGTGCTATAGTATTTTCAAAATACAGGCCCAAAACATGCTCAAAATCAATATTTTAGGTGCCCAAAGTCGATATGTGCGCGCATCTTCTGTACCCGTTCATATCTCAAATTCAGGCTCAGAACACCCTAAAATTCGATTTATTTGGTTTCCAGAAGCGATCTGTACGTGTCTAGCCAGTGTTGGAGTATTTTAAAAATACAGGCCTAAAACATGCTCAAAATCGATATTTTGGGTGCCCAAAGTCGATATGTGCATGCATCTTCTGTACCCGTTTATATCTCAAATTTAGACTCAAAACACCCGAATATCCGATATTTTTGTGTCCCAGAAGCGATCTGTACATGCTTACTCCGTGTTAGAGTATTTTCAAAATACAGGCCCAAAACATGCTCAAAATCGATATTTTATGTGCCCAAAGTCAAAATGTGTATGCATCTTCTGTACACGTGTATATCCCTAATTCAGGTTAAAAACAACCTAAAATTCGATTTTTTTGGGTCCCAGAAGCGATCTGTACATGCCTACTCCGTGTTAGAGTATTTTCAAAATACAGGCCCAAAACATATTAAAAATCGATATTTTAGGTGCCCAAAGTCGATATGTGCATGCATCTTCTGTATCCGTTTATATCTCAAATTCAGGCTCAAAACACCCGAAAATTCAATATTTTTGGGTCCCAAAAGCGATCTGTACATGCCTACTCCGTGTTAATGTATTTTCAAAATACAGGTCCAAAACATGCTGAAAATCTATTTTTTAGGTGCCCAAAGTCAATATGTGTATGCATCTTTTGTACCCGTCTATATCCCAAATTCAAATTCAAAACACCAGAAAATTCGGTATTTTTGGGTCCCAGAAGCGATCTGTACATGCCTACTCCTTGCTAGAATTTTTTCAAGATACAGACCCAAAACATGCTCAAAATCGATATTTTAGGTGCAAAAAGTCGATATGTGCATGCATCCTCTGTACCCGGTTATATCCCAAATTCTAGCTCAAAACCCCCGAAAAATCGATATTTTTGTGTCCCAGAAACGATCTGTACATGTCTACACCGTGCTATAGTATTTTCATAATACAGGCCCAAAACATGCTCAAAATCAATATTTTAGGTGCCCAAAGTCGATATGTGCGTGCATCTTCTGTACCCGTTCATATCTCAAATTCAGGCTCAGAACACCCTAAAATTCGATTTATTTGGGTTCCAGAAGCGATCTGTACGTGTCTTTTCAGTGTTGGAGTATTTTAAAAATACAGGCCCAAAACATGCTCAAAATCGATATTTTGGGTGCCCAAAGTCGATATGTGCATGCATCTTCTGTACCCGTTTATATCTCAAATTTAGACTCAAAACACCCGAATATTCGATATTTTTGTGTCCCAGAAGCGATCTGTACATGCCTACTCCGTGTTAGAGTATTTTCAAAATACAGGCCCAAAACATGCTCAGAATCGATATTTTATGTGCCCAAAGTCAAAATGTGTATGCATCTTCTGTACACGTGTATATCCCTAATTCAGGTTAAAAACAACCGAAAATTCGATTTTTTTGGGTCCCAGAAGCGATCTGTACATGCCTACTCCGTGTTAGAGTATTTTCAAAATACAGGCCCAAAACATATTAAAAATCGATATTTTGGGTGCCCAAAGTCGATATGTGCATTCATCTTCTGTATCCGTTTATATCTCAAATTCAGGCTCAAAACACCCTAAAATTCAATATTTTTGGGTCCCAAATGCGATCTGTACATGCCTACTCCGTGTTAATGTATTTTCAAAATACAGGCCCAAAACATGCTGAAAATCTATATTTTAGGTGCCCAAAGTCAATATGTGTATGCATCTTCTGTACCCGTCTATATCCCAAATTCAGGTTCAAAACACCAGAAAATTCGGTATTTTTGGGTCCCAGAAGCGATCTGTACATGACTACTCCTTGCTAGAATTTTTTCAAGATACAGACCCAAAACACGCTCAAAATCGATATTTTAAGTGCAAAAAGTCGATATGTGCATGCATCCTCTGTACCCGGTTATATCCCAAATTCTGGCTCAAAACCCCCGAAAATTCGATATTTTTGGGTCCCAGAAGCAATCTGTACATGCCTACTCAGTGCTAGAATATTTTCAAATTATACGCCGAAAACATACTAAAAATCGATATTTTGGGTGCCAAAGTCGATATGTGCATGCATCTTCTGAACCCGTTTATATCTCAAATTCAGGCTCAAAACACCCAAAAAATCGATATTTTTGTGTCCCAGAAGCGATCTGTACATGCCTACTCCGTGTTAAAGTATTTTTATAATACAGGCCCAAAACATGCTCAAAATCGATATTTTAGGTGCCCAAAGTCGATATGTGCATGCATCTTCTGTATCCGTTTATATCTCAAATTCAGGCTCAAAATACTCAAAAATTCAATATTTTTGGGTCCCAGAAGCGATCTGTACATGCCTACTCCGTGTTAATGTATTTTCAATATACAGGCCCAAAACATACTGAAAATCGATATTTTAGGTGACCAAAGTCACTATGTGAATATATCTTCTGTACCCGTCTATATCCCTAATTCAGGTTCAAAACACCAGAAAATTCGATTTTTTGGGGTCCCAGAAGCGATCTGTACATGCATACTCCTTGCTAGAATGTTTTCAAGATACAGACCCAAAACATGTTAAAAATCGATATTTTAAGTGCAAAAAGTCGATATGTGCATGCATCTTCTGTACCCGTTTATATTTCAAATTCAGTCTCAAAACTCCGAAAATTCGATATTTTTGGGTCCCTTAAGCAATCTACACATGCCTACTCAGTGCTAGAATGTTTTTAAAATACAGGCTTAAAACATGCTAAAAATCGATATTTTAGGTGCCCAAAGTCGATATGTGCATGCTTCTTCTGAACCCGTTTATATCTCAAATTCAGGCTCAAAACATCCAAAAAATCGATATTTTTGTGTCCCAGAAGCGATCTGTACATGCCTACTCCGTGTTAGAGTATTTTCAAAATACAGGCCCAAAACATGCTCAAAATCGATATTTTATGTGCCCAAAGTCGATATGTGCATGCATCTTCTGTAACCGTTTATATCTCAAATTAAGGCTCAAAACACCCGAAAATTCAATATTTTTTGGGTCCCAAAAGCGATCTGTACATGCCTAATCCGTGTTAATGTATTTTCAAAGTACAGGCCCAAAACATTCTGAAAATCTATATTTTAGGTGCCCAAAGTCAATATGTGTATGCATCTTCTGTACCCGTCTATATCCCAAATTCAGGTTCAAAACACCAGAAAATTCGGTATGTTTGGGTCCCAGAAGCGATCTGTACATGCCTACTCCTTGCTAGAATTTTTTCAAGATACAGACCCAAAACATGCTCAAAATCGATATTTTAGGTGCAAAAAGTCGATATGTGCATGCATCCTCTGTACCCGGTTATATCCCAAATTCTGGCTCAAAACCCCCCAAAATTCGATATTTTTGGGTCCCAGAAGCGATCTGTACATGCCTACTCAGTGCTAGAATATTTTCAAATTATACGCCGAAAACATACTAAAAATCGATATTTTAGGTGTCCAAAGTCGATATGTGCATGCATCTTCTGTACCCGTTTATATCTCAAATTCAGGCTCAAAACACCCTAAAATTCGATATTATCGGGTCCCAAAAGCGATCTGTACATGTGTACTCCGTGTTAGAGTATTTTTAAAATACAGGCCCAAAACATGCAAAAAATCGATATTTTAGGTGCCTAAAGTCGATATGTGCATGCATCTTCTGTACCCGTTTATATCTCAAATTCAGACTCAAAACACCCGAATATTCGATATTTTTGGGTCCCAAAAACAATGTGTACATGCATACTCCGTGTTAGAGTATTTTCAAAGTACAGGCCCAAAACATGCTGAAAATCGATATTTTAGCTGCCCAAATTCAATATGTGTATGCATCTTCTATACCCGTCTATATCCCAAATTCAGGTTCAAAACACCCGAAAATTCGATATTTTTGGGTCCCCGAAGCGATCTTTACATGCCTACTCCGTGTTAGAGTATTTTCAAAATACAGGCTCAAAACATGCTCAAAATCGATATTTTAGGTGCCCAAAATCGATATGTGCATGCATCTTCTGTATCCGTCTATATCCCAAATTCAGGTTTAAAACACCCGAAAATTCGATATTTTTGGGTCCCAGAAGCGATCTGTACATGCCTACTCCTTGCTAGAATTTTTTCAAGATACAAAGCCAAAACATGCTTAAAATCGATATTTTAGGTGCACAAAGTCGATATGTGCATTCATCTTCTGTAACAGTTTATATCTCAAATTCAGGCTCAAAACACCCGAATATTCCATATTTTTGGGTCCCTTAAGCGATCTGTACATGCATACTCAGTGCTAGAATGTTTTCAAAATATAGGCTCAAAACATGCTAAAAATCGATATTTTAGGTGTCCAAAGTCGATATGTGCATGCATCTTCTGTACCCGTTTATATCTCAAAATCAGGCTCAAAACACCCGAAAATTCCATATTTTTGGGTCCCTTAAGCAATCTGTACATGCATACTCAGTGCTAGAATGTTTTCAAAATATAGGCTCAAAACATGCTAAAAATCGATATTTTAGGTGTCCAAAGTCGATATGTGCATGCATCTTCTGTACCCGTTTATATCTCAAATTCAGGCTCAAAACACCCGAAAATTCGATATTTTTGTTTCCCAAAAGCGATCTGTACATGTCTACTCCCTGTTTGAGTATTTTTAAAATACAGGCCCAAAACATGCTAAAAATCGATATTTTAGGTGCCTAAAGTCGATATGTGCATGTATCTTCTGTACCCGTTTATATCTCAAATTCAGGCTCAAAACACCCGAAAATTCCATATTTTTGGGTCCCTTAAGCGATCTGTACATGCATACTCAGTGCTAGAATGTTTTCAAAATATAGGCTCAAAACATGCTAAAAATCGATATTTTAGGTGTCCAAAGTCGATATGTGCATGCATCTTCTGTACCCGTTTATATCTCAAATTCAGGCTGAAAACACCCTAAAATTCGATATTATCGGGTCCCAAAAGCGATCTGTACATGTCTACTCCGTGTTAGAGTATTTTTAAAATACAGGCCCAAAACATGCTAAAAATCGATATTTTAGGTGCCTAAAGTCGATATGTGCATGCATCTTCTGTACCCGTTTATATCTCAAATTCAGACTCAAAACACCCGAATATTCGATATTTTTGGGTCCCAAAAGCAATGTGTACATGCATACTCAGTTTTAGAGTATTTTCAAAGTACAGGCCTAAAACATGCTGAAAATCGATATTTTAGCTGCCCAAATTCAATATGTGTATGCATCTTCTATACCCGTCTATATCCCAAATTCAGGTTCAAAACACCCGAAAATTCGATATTTTTGGGTCCCCGAAGCGATCTTTACATGCCTACTCCGTGTTAGAGTATTTTCAAAATACAGGCCCAAAACATGCTCAAAATCGATATTTTAGGTGCCCAAAATCGATATGTGCATGCATCTTCTGTATCCGTCTATATCCCAAATTCAGGTTTAAAACACCCGAAAATTCGATATTTTTGGGTCCCAGAAGCGATCTGTACATGCCTACTCCTTGCTAGAATTTTTTCAAGATACAAAGCCAAAACATGCTTAAAATCGATATTTTAGGTGCAAAAAGTCGATATGTGCATTCATCTTCTGTACCAGTTTATATCTCAAATTCAGGCTCAAAACACCCGAATATTCCATATTTTTGGGTCCCTTAAGCGATCTGTACATGCATACTCAGTGCTAGAATGTTTTCAAAATATAGGCTCAAAACATGCTAAAAATCGATATTTTAGGTGTCCAAAGTCGATATGTGCATGCATCTTCTGTACCCGTTTATATCTCAAATTCAGGCTCAAAACACCCGAAAATTCGATATTTTTGGGTCCCAAAAGCGATCTGTACATGTCTACTCCGTGTTAGAGTATTTTTAAAATACAGGCCCGTAACATGCTAAAAATCGATATTTTAGGTGCCTAAAGTCGATATGTGAATGCATCTTCTGTACCCGTTTATATCTCAAATTCAGGCTCAAAACACCCGAAAATTCAATATTTTTGGGTCCCAGAAGCGATCTGTACGTGCATACTCCGTGTTAGAGTGTTTTAAAAATACAGGCCCAAAACATGCTACAAATCGATATTTTAGGTGCCCAAAGTCGATATGTGCATGCATCTTCTGTACCCGTTTATATCTCAAATTCTGGCTCAAAACACCCTAAAATTCAATATTTTTGGGTCCCAGAAGCGATCTGTACATGCCTACTCCGTGTTAATGTATTTTCAAAATACAGGCCCAAAACATGCTGAAAATCTATATATTATTGCCCAAAGTCAATATGTGTATGCATCTTCTGTACCCGTCTATATCCCAAATTCAGGTTCAAAACACCAGAAAATTCGGTATTTTTGGGTCCCAGAAGCGATCTGTACATGCCTACTCCTTGCTAGAATTTTTTCAAGATACAGACCCAAAACATGCTCATAATCGATATTTTAGGTTCAAAAAGTCGATATGTGCATGCATCCTCTGTACCCGGTTATATCCCAAATTCTGGCTCAGAACCCCCGAAAATTCGATATTTTTGGGTCCCAGAAGCGATCTGTACATGCCTACTCAGTGCTAGAATATTTTCAAATTATACGCCGAAAACATACTAAAAATCGATATTTTGGGTGCCAAAGTCGATATGTGCATGCATCTTCTGTACCCGTTTATATCTCAAATTCAGGTTCAAAACACCCAAAAAATCGATATTTTTGTGTCCCAGAAGCGATCTGTACATGTCTACACCGTGCTATAGTATTTTCAAAATACAGGCCCAAAACATGCTCAAAATCGATATTTTAGGTGCCCAAAGTCGATATGTGCATGCATCTTCTGTACCCGTTCATATCTCAAATTCAGGCTCACAACACCCTAAAATTCGATTTAATTGGGTTCCAGAAGCGATCTGTACGTGTCTACTCAGTGTTAGAGTATTTTAAAAATACAGGCCCAAAACATGCTCAAAATCGATATTTTGCTCCCAAAGTCGATATGTGCAAGCATCTTCTGTACCCGTTTATATTTCAAATTCAGACTCAAAACACCCGAATATTCAATATTTTTGGGTCCCAAAAGCAATGTGTACATGCATACTCCGTGTTAGAGTATTTTCAAAATACAGGTCTATAACATGCTGAAAATCGATATTTTAGCTGCCCAAAGTCAATATGTGTATGTATCTTCTGTACCCGTCTATATCCCAAATTCAGGTTCAAAACACTCGAAAATTCGATATTTTTGGATCCCAGAAGCAATCTGTACATGCCTACTTCTTGCTAGAATATTTTCAAGATACAGACCCAAAACATACTCAAAATCGATATTTTAGGTGCAAAAGTCGAAAAGTGCATGCATCTTCTGTACCCGTTTATATCTCAAATTCAGGCTCAAAACACTGGAAAATTCGATATTTTTGTGTCCCCGAAGCGATCTGTACATGCCTACTCCGTGTTAGAGTATTTTCAAAATACAGGCCCAAAACATGCTCAAAATCGATATTTTAGGTGCGCAATGTCGATATGTGCATGCATCTTCTGTATACGTCTGTATCCCAAATTCAGGTTCAAAACACCCGAAAATTCGATATTTTTGGGTCCCAGAAGCGATCTGTACATGCCTACTCCTTACTAGAATTTTTTAAGATACAAACCCAAGACATGCTCAAAATCGATATTTTAGGTGCAAAAAGTCGATATGTGCATGCATCTTCTGTACCCGTTTATATCTCAAATTCAGGCTCAAAACACCCGAAATTTCCATATTTTTGGTTCCCTTAAGCAATCTGCACATGCCTACTCCGAGTTAGAGTATTTTTTTAATACAGGCCCAAAACATGCTAAAAATCGATATTTTAGGTGCCCAAAGTCGATATGTGCATGCATCTTCTGTACCCGTTTATATCTCAAATTCAGGCTCAAAACACCCGAAAATTCAATATTTTTGGGTCCCAGAAGCGATCTGTACGTGCATACTCCGTGTTAGAGTGTTTTTAAAATACAGGCCCAAAACATGCTGAAAATCGATATTTTATGTGCCCAAAGTCAATATGTGTATGCATCTTCTGTACCCGTCTATATCCCAAATTCAGGTTCAAAACACCAGAAAATTCGGTATTTTTGGGTCCCAGAAGCGATCTGTACATGCCTATTCCTTGCTAGAATTTTTTCAAGATACAGACCCAAAACATGCTCAAAATCGATATTTTAGGTTCAAAAAGTCGATATGTGCATGGATCCTCTGTACCCGGTTATATCCCAAATTCTGGCTCAAAACCCCCGAAAATTCGATATTTTTGGGTCCCAGAAGCGATCTGTACATGCCTACTCAGTGTTAGAATATTTTCTAATTATACGCCGAAAACATACTAAAAATCGATATTTTGGGTGCCAAAGTCGATATGTGCATGCATCTTCTGTACCCGTTTATATCTCAAATTCAGGCTCACAACACCCAAAAAATCGATATTTTTGTGTCCCAGAAGCGATCTGTACATGTCTACACCGTGCTATAGTATTTTCAAAATACAGGCCCAAAACATGCTCAAAATCGATAGTTTAGGTGCCCAAAGTCGATATGTGCATGCATCTTCTGTACCCGTTCATATCTCAAATTCAGGCTCACAACACCCTAAAATTCGATTTAATTGGGTTCCAGAAGCGATCTGTACGTGTCTACTCAGTGTTAGAGTATTTTAAAAATACAGGCCCAAAACATGCTCAAAATCGATATTTTGTTCCCAAAGTCGATATGTGCATGCATCTTCTGTACCCGTTTATATTTCAAATTCAGACTCAAAACACCCGAATATTCAATATTTTTGGGTCCCAAAAGCAATGTGTACATGCATACTCCGTGTTTGAGTATTTTCAAAATACAGGTCTTTAACATGCTGAAAATCGATATTTTAGCTGCCCAAAGTCAATATGTGTATGTATCTTCTGTACCCGTCTATATCCCAAATTCAGGTTCAAAACACTGGAAAATTCGATATTTTTGTGTCCCCGAAGCGATCTGTACATGCCTACTCCGTGTTAGAGTATTTTCAAAATACAGGCCCAAAACATGCTCAAAATCGATATTTTAGGTGCGCAATGTCGATATGTGCATGCATCTTCTGTATCCGTCTGTATCCCAAATTCAGGTTCAAAACACCCGAAAATTCGATATTTTTAGGTCCCAGAAGCGATCTGTACATGCCTACTCCTTGCTAGAATTTTTTAAGATACAAACCCAAGACATGCTCAAAATCGATATTTTAGGTGCAAAAAGTCGATATGTGCATGCATCTTCTGTACCCGTTTATATCTCAAATTCAGGCTCAAAACACCCGAAATTTCCATATTTTTGGTTCCCTTAAGCAATCTGCACATGCCTACTCCGAGTTAGAGTATTTTTTAAATACAGGCTTAAAACATGCTAAAAATCGATATTTTAGGTGCCCAAAGTCGATATGTGCATGCATCTTCTGTACCCGTTTATATCTCAAATTCAGGCTCAAAACACCCGAAAATTCAATATTTTTGGGTCCCAGAAGCGATCTGTAAGTGCATACTCCGTGTTAGAGTGTTTTTAAAATACAGGCCCAAAACATGCAGAAAATCGATATTTTATGTGCCCAAAGTCAATATGTGTATGCATCTTCTGTACACGTGTATATCCCAAATTCAAGTTCTAAACACCAGAAAATTCGATATTTTTGGGTCCCAAAAGCGATCTGTACATGCCTACTCCTTGCTAGAATGTTTTCAAGATACAGGCCAAAAACATGCTTAAAATCGATATTTTAAATGCAAAACGTCGATATGTGCATGCATCTTCTGTACCCGTTTATATCTCAAATTCAAGCTCAAAACTCCGAAAATTCGATATTTTTGGGTCCCAAAAGCGATCTGTACATGCCTACTCCTTGCTAGAATGTTTTCAAGATACAGACCAAAAACATGCTATAAATCGATATTTTAATTGCAAAAAGTCGATATGTGCATGCATCTTCTGTACCCGTTTATATCTCAAATTCAGGCTCAAAACCCCGAAAATTCGATATTTTTGGGTCCCTTAAGCAATCTGCACATGCCTACTCAGTGCTAGAATGTTTTTAAAATACAGGCTTAAAACATGCTACAAATCGATATTTTAGGTGCCCAAAGTCGATATGTGCATGCATCATCTGTACCCGTTTATATCTCAAATTCTGGCTCAAAACACCCGAAAATTCATTATTTTTGGGTCCCAGAAGCGATATGTACATGCCTACTCCGTGTTAATGTATTTTCAAAATACAGGCCCAAAACATGCTGAAAATCTATATATTATTGCCCAAAGTCAATATGTGTATGCATCTTCTGTACCCGTCTATATCCCAAATTCAGGTTCAAAACACCAGAAAATTCGGTATTTTTGGGTCCCAGAAGCGATCTGTACATGCCTACTCCTTGCTAGAATTTTTTCAAGATACAGACCCAAAACATGCTCAAAATCGATATTTTAGGTTCAAAAAGTCGATATGTGCATGCATCCTCTGTACCCGGTTATATCCCAAATTCTGGCTCAGAACCCCCGAAAATTCGATATTTTTGGGTCCCAGAAGCGATCTGTACATGCCTACTCAGTGCTAGAATATTTTCTAATTATACGCCGAAAACATACTAAAAATCGATATTTTGGGTGCCAAAGTCGATATGTGCATGCATCTTCTGTACCCGTTTATATCTCAAATTCAGGCTCAAAACACCCAAAAAATCGATATTTTTGTGTCCCAGAAGCGATCTGTACATGTCTACACCGTGCTATAGTATTTTCAAAATACAGGCCCAAAACATGCTCAAAATCGATATTTTAGGTGCCCAAAGTCGATATGTGCATGCATCTTCTGTACCCGTTCATATCTCAAATTCAGGCTCACAACACCCTAAAATTCCATTTAATTGGGTTCCAGAAGCGATCTGTACGTGTCTACTCAGTATTAGAGTATTTTAAAACTATAGGCCCAAAACATGCTCAAAATCGATATTTTGTTCCCAAAGTCGATATGTGCATGCATCTTCTGTACCCGTTTATATTTCAAATTCAGACTCAAAACTCCCGAATATTCAATATTTTTGGGTCCCAAAAGCAATGTGTACATGCATACTCCGTGTTAGAGTATTTTCAAAATACAGGTCTATAACATGCTGAAAATCGATATTTTAGCTGCCCAAAATCAATATGTGTATGTATCTTCTGTGCTCGTCTATATCCCAAATTCAGGTTCAAAACACTCGAAAATTCGATATTTTTGGGTCCCAGAAGCAATCTGTACATGCCTACTTCTTGCTAGAATATTTTCAAGATACAGACCCAAAACATACTCAAAATCGATATTTTAGGTGCAAAAAGTCGAAAAGTGCATGCATCTTCTGTACCCGTTTATATCTCAAATTCAGGCTCAAAACACCCGAAAATTCGATATTTTTGTGTCCCCGAAGCGATCTGTACATGCCTACTCCGTGTTAGAGTATTTTCAAAATACAGGCCCAAAACATGCTCAAAATCGATATTTTAGGTGCCCAATGTCGATATGTGCATGCATCTTCTGTATCCGTCTATATCCCAAATTCAGGTTCAAAACACCCGAAAATTCGATATTCTTGGGTCCCAGAAGCGATCTGTACATGCCTACTCCTTGCTAGAATTTTTTAAGATACAAACCCAAGACATGCTCAAAATCGATATTTTAGGTGCAAAAAGTCGATATGTGCATGCATCTTCTGTACCCGTTTATATCTCAAATTCAGGCTCAAAACACCCGAAATTTCCATATTTTTGGTTCCCTTAAGCAATCTGCACATGCCTACTCCGAGTTAGAGTATTTTTTAAATACAGGCCCAAAACATGCTAAAAATCGATATTTTAGGTGCCCAAAGTCGATATGTGCATGCATCTTCTGTACCCGTTTATATCTCAAATTCAGGCTCAAAACACCCGAAAATTCAATATTTTTGGGTCCCAGAAGCGATCTGTACGTGCATACTCCGTGTTAGAGTGTTTTAAAAATACAGGCCCAAAACATGCTGAAAATCGATATTTTATGTGCCCAAAGTCAATATGTGTATGCATCTTCTGTACACGTGTATATCCCAAATTCAAGTTCTAAACACCAGAAAATTCGATATTTTTGGGTCCCAAAAGCGATCTGTACATGCCTACTCGTTGCTAGAATGTTTTCAAGATACAGACCAAAAACATGCTTAAAATCGATCTTTTAGGTGTCCAAAGTCGATATGTGCATGCATCTTCTGTACCCGTTTATATCTCAAATTCAGGCTCAAAACACCCGAAAATTCGATATTTTTGGGTCCCAAAAGCGATCTGTACATGTCTACTCCGTTTTAGAGTATTTTTAAAATACAGGCACAAAACATGCTAAAAATCGATCTTTTAGGTGCCCAAAGTCGATATGTGCATGCATCATCTGTACCCGTTTATATCTCAAATTCAGGCTCAAAACACCCGAAAATTCAATATTTTTGGGTCCCAGAAGCGATCTGTACATGCCTACTCCGTGTTAATGTATTTTCAAAATACAGGGCCAAAACATGCTGAAAATCTATATATAATTGCCCAAAGTCAATATGTGTATGCATCTTCTGTACCCGTCTATATCCCAAATTCAGGTTCAAAACACCAGAAAATTCGGTATTTTTGGGTCCCAGAAGCAATCTGTACATGCCTACTTCTTGCTAGAATGTTTTCAAGATACAGACCTAAAACATGCTCAAAATCGATATTTTAGGTGCAAAAAGTCGATATGTGCATGCATCCTCTGTACCCGGTTATATCCCAAATTCTGGCTCAAAACCCCCGAAAATTCGATATTTTTGGGTCCCAGAAGCGATCCGTACATGCCTACTCAGTGCTAGAATATTTTCTAATTATACGCCGGAAACATACTAAAAATCGATATTTTGGGTGCCAAAGTCGATATGTGCATGCATCTTCTGTACCCGTTTATATCTCAAATTCAGGCTCAAAACTCCCAAAAAATCGATATTTTTGTTTCCCAGAAGCGATCTGTACATATCTACACCGTGCTATAGTATATTCAAAATACAGGCCCAAAACATGCTTAAAATCGATATTTTAGGTGCCCAAAGTCGATAAGTGCATGCATCTTCTGTACCCGTTCATATCTCAAATTCAGGCTCAGAACACCCTAAAATTCGATTTATTTGGGTTCCAGAAGCGATCTGTACGTGTCTACTCAGTGTTAGAGTATTTTAAAAATACAGGCCCAAAACATGCTCAAAATCGATATTTTGGGTGCCCAAAGTCGATATGTGCATGCATCTTCTGTACCCGTTTATATCTCAATTTCAGACTCAAAACACCCGAATATTCAATATTTTTGGGTCCCAAAAGCAATGTGTACATGCATACTCCGTGTTAGAGTATTTTCAAAATACAGGTCTATAACATGCTGAAAATTGATATTTTAGCTGCCCAAAGTCAATATGTGTATGTATCTTCTGTACCCGTCTATATCCCAAATTCAGGTTCAAAACACTCGAAAACTCGATATTTTTGGGTCCCAGAAGCAATCTGTACATGCCTACTTCTTGCTAGAATATTTTCAAGATACAGACCCAAAACATGCTCAAAATCGATATTTTAGGTGCAAAAAGTCAAAATGTGCATGCATCTTCTGTACCCGTTTATATCTCAAATTCAGGCTCAAAACTCCGAAAATTCGATATCTTTGGGTCCCAGAAGCAATCTGCACATGCCTACTCAGTGCTAGAATGTTTTTAAAATACAGTTTTAAAACATGCTATAAATCGATATTTTAGGTGTCCAAAGTCGATATGTGCATGCATCTTCTGTACCCGTTCATATCTGAAATTGAGGCTCAGAACACACTAAAATTCGATTTATTTGGGTTCCAGAAGCGATTTGTACGTGTCTACTCAGTGTTAGAGTATTTTAAAAATACAGGCCCAAAACATGCTCAAAATCGATATTTTGGGTGCCCAAAGTCGATATGTGCATGCATCTTCTGTACCCGTTTATATCTCAAATTCAGGCTCAAAACACCCGAAAATTCGATATTTTTGGGTCCCCGAAGCGATCTGTTCGTGCCTACTCCGTGTTAGAGTATTTTCAAAATACAGGCCCAAAACATGCTCAAAATCGATATTTAGGTGCATGCATCTTCTGTATCCGTCTATATCCCAAATTCAGGTTCAAAACACCCGAAAATTCGATATTTTTGGGTCCCAGAAGCGATCTGTACATGCCTATTCCTTGCTAGAATTTTTTAAGATACAAACCCAAGACATGCTCAAAATCGATATTTTAGGTGCAAAAAGTCGATATGTGCATGCATCTTCTGTACCCGTTTATATCTCAAATTCAGGCTCAAAACACCCGAAAATTCCATATTTTTGGGTCCCTTCAGCGATCTGTACATGCATACTCAGTGCTAGAATGTTTTCAAAATATAGGCTCAAAACATGCTAAAAATCGATATTTTAGGCGTCCAAATTCGATATGTGCATGCATCTTCTGTACCCGTTTATATCTAAAATTCAGGCTCAAAACACCCGAAAATTCGATATTTTTGGGTCCCAAAAGCGATCTGTACATGTCTACTACAAGTTAGAGTATTTTTTAAATACAGGCCCAAAACATGCTAAAAATCGATATTTTATGTGCCCAAAGTCAATATGTGTATGCATCTTCTGTACACGTGTATATCCCTAATTCAAGTTCAAAACACCAGAAAATTCGATATTTTTGGATCCCAAAAGCGATCTGTACATGCCTACTCCTTGCTAGAATGTTTTCAAGATACAGACCCAAAACATGCTCAAAATCGATATTTTAAGTGCAAAAAGTCGATATGTGCATGCATCTTCTGTACCCGTTTATATCTCAAATTCAGGCTCAAAACACCCAAAAAATCGATATTTTTGTGTCCCAGAAGCGATCTGAACATGTCTACGCCGTTCTATAGTATTTTCAAAATACAGGCCCAAAACATGCTTAAAATCAATATTTTAGGTGCCCAAAGTCGATATGTGCATGCATTTTCTGTACCCGTTCATATCTCAAATTCAGGCTCAGAACACCCTAAAATTCGATTTATTTGGGTTCCAGAAGCGATCTGTACGTGTCTACTCAGTGTTAGAATATTTTAAATATACAGGCCCAAAACATGCTCAAAATCGATATTTTGGGTACCCAAAGTCGATATGTGCATGCATCTTCTGTACCCGTTTATATCTCAATTTCAGACTCAAAACACCCGAATATTCAATATTTTTGGGTTCCAAAAGCAATGTGTACATGCATACTCCGTGTTAGAGTATTTTCAAAATACAGGTCTATAACTTGCTGAAAATCGATATTTTAGCTGCCCAAAGTCAATATGTGTATGTATCTTCTGTACCCGTCTATATCCCAAATTCAGGTTCAAAACACTCGAAAATTTGATATTTTTGGGTCCCAGAAGCAATCTGTACATGCCTACTTCTTGCTAGAATGTTTTCAAAATACAGACCCAAAACATGCTCAAAATCGATATTTTAGGTGCAAAAAGTCAAAATGTGCATGCATCTTCTGTATCCGTCTATATCCCAAATTCAGGTTCAAAACACCCGAAAATTCGATATTTTTGGGTCCCTTAAGCGATCTGTACATGCATACTCAGTGCTAGAATGTTTTCAACATATTGGCTCAAAACATGCTAAAAATCAATATTTTAGGTGTCCAAAGTCGATAAGTGCATGCATCTTCTGTACCCGTTTATATCAAAAATTCAGGCTCAAAACACCCGGATATTCGATATTTTTGGGTCCCAAAAGCGATCTGTACATGTCTACTCCGAGTTAGAGTATTTTTAAATACAGGCCCAAAACATGCTAAAAATCGATATTTTATGTGCCCAAAGTCAATATGTGTATGCATCTTCTGTACACGTGTATATCCCTAATTCTAGTTCAAAACACCAGAAAATTCGATATTTTTGGGTCCCAAAAGCGATCTGTACATGCCTACTCCTTGCTAGAATGTTTTCAAGATACAGACCCAAAACATGTTAAAAATCGATATTTTAAGTGCAAAAAGTCGATATGTGCATGCATCTTCTGTACCCGTTCATATCTCAAATTCAGGCTTAAAACTCCGAAAATTCGATATATTTGGGTCCCAGAAGCAATCTGCACATGCCTACTCAGTGCTAGAATGTTTTTAAAATACAGGCTTAAAACATGCTATAAATCGATATTTTAGGTGTCCAAAGTCGATATTTGCCTGCATCTTCTGTACCCGTTTATATCTCAAATTCAGGCTCAAAACACCCGAAAATTCGATATTTTTGGGTCCCAAAAGCGATCTGTACATGCCTACTCCGTGTTAATGTATTTTCAAAATACAGGCCCAAAACATGCTGAAAATCTATATTTTAGGTGCCCAAAGTCAATATGTGTATGCATCTTCTGTACCCGTCTATATCCCAAATTCATGTTCAAAACACCAGAAAATTCGGTATTTTTTGGTCCCAAAGGCGATCTGTACATGCCTACTCCTTGCTAGAATTTTTTCTAGATACAGACCCAAAACATGCACAAAATCGATATTTTAGGTGCAAAAAGTCGATATGTGCATGCATCCTCTGTACCCGGTTATATCCCAAATTCTGGCTCAAAACACCCGAAAATTCGATATTTTTGGGTCCCAAAAGCGATCTGTACATGCCTACTCAGTGCTAGAATATTTTCAAATTATACGCCCAAAACATACTAAAAATCGATATTTTGGGTGCCAAAGTCGATATGTGCATGCATCTTCTGAACCCGTTTATATCTCAAATTCAGGCACAAATCATCCAAAAAATCGATATTTTTGTGTCCCAGAAGCGATCTGTACATGCCTACTCCGTGTTAGAGTATTTTTAAAATACAGGCCCAAAATCTGCTCAAAATCGATATTTTAGGTGCCCAAAGTCAATATGTGCATGCATCTGCTGTATCCGTTTATATCTCAAATTCAGGCTCAAAACACCCGAAAATTCAATATTTTTAGGTCCCAGAAGCGATCTGTACATGCCTACTCCGTGTTAATGTATTTTTAAAATACAGGCCCAAAACATGCTAAAAATCTATATATAATTGCCCAAAGTCAATATGTGTATGCATCTTCTGTACCCGTCTATATCCCAAATTCAGGTTCAAAAGACCAGAAAATTCGGTATTTTTAGGTCCCAGAAGCGATCTGTACATGCCTACTCCTTGCTAGAATTTGTTCAAGATACAGACCCAAAACATGCTCAAAATCGATATTTTAAGTGCAAAAAGTCGATATGTGCATGTATCTTCTGTACCCGTTTATATCTCAAATTCAGGCTCAAAACTCCGAAAATTCGATATTTTTGGGTCCCAGAAGCAATCTGCACAAGCCTACTCAGTGCTAGAATGTTTTTAAAATACAGGCTTAAAACATGCTATAAATCGATATTTTAGGTGTCCAAAGTTGGTATGTGCATGCATCTTCTGTACCCGTTTATATCTCAAGTTCAGGCTCAAAACACCCAAAAAATCGATATTTTTGTGTCCCAGAAGCGATCTGTACATGCCTACTCCGTGTTAGAGTATTTTCAAAATACAGGCCCAAAACATGTTAAAAATCGATATGTTAGGTGCCCAAAGTCGATATGTGCATGCATCTTCTGTATCCGTTTATATCTCAAATTCAGGCTCAAAACACCCGAAAATTCGATATTTTTGGGTCCCAAAAGCGATCTGTACATGCCTACTCCGTGTTAATGTATTTTCAAAATACAGGCCCAAAACATGCTGAAAATCTATATTTTAGGTGCCCAAAGTCAATATGTGTATGCATCTTCTGTACCCGTCTATATCCCAAATTCAGGTTCAAAACACCAGAAAATTCGGTATTTTTTGGTAACAGAAGCGATCTGTACATGCCTTCTCAGTGCTAGAATATTTTCAAAATATAGGCCCAAAACATACTAAAAATCGATATTTTGGCTGCAAAAGTCGATATGTGCATGCATCTTCTGTACCCGGTTATATCCCAAATTCAGGCTCAAAACACCCAAAAATTCGATATTTTTGGGTCCCAAAAGCGATCTGTACATGCCTACTCAGTGCTAGAATTTTTTCAAAATTGAGGCTCAGAACATGCTAAAAATCGATATTTTGGGTGCCCAAAGACGATATGTGCATGCATCTTCTGAACCCGTTTATATCTCAAATTCAGGCTCAGAACACCCAAAAATTCGATATTTTTGGGTCCCAGAAGCAATCTGTACGTGTCTACTCCGTGTTAGAGTATTTTAAAAATTCAGGCCCAAAACATGCTCAAAATCGATATTTTGGGTGCCCAAAGTCGATATGTGCATGCATCTTCTGTACCTGTTTATATCTCAAATTCAGACTCAAAACACCCGAATATTCGATATTTTTCGGTCCCAAAAGCCATCTGTACATGCATACTCCCTATTAGAGTATATTCAAAGTACAGGCCTAAGACATGCTGAAAATCGATATTTTAGCTGCCTAAAGTCAATATGTGTATGCATCTTCTGTACCCGTCTATATCCCAAATTCAGGTTCAAAACACTCGAAAATTCGATGTTTTTGGGTCCCAGAAGCAATCTGTACAGGCCTACTTCTTGCTAGAATGTTTTCAAGATACAGACCCAAAACATGCTCAAAATCGATATTTTAGGTGCAAAAACTCGATATGTGCATGCATCTTCTGTACCCGTTTATATCTCAAATTCAGACTCAAAACACCCGAAAATTCGATATTTTTGGGTCCCCGAAGCGATCTGTACATGCCTACTCCGTGTTAGAGTATTTTCAAAATACAGGCCGAAAACATACTAAAAATCGATATTTTAGGTACCCAAAGTCGATATGTGCATGCATCTTCTGTACCCGTTTATATCTCAAATTCAGGCTCAAAACACCCGAAAATTCAATATTTTTGTTCCCAGAAGCGATCTGTACGTGCATACTCCGTGTTAGAGTGTTTGTAAAATAAAGGCCCAAAACATGCTAAAAATCGATATTTTATGTGCCCAAAGTCAATATGTGTATGCATCTTCTGTAAACGTGTATATCCCTAATTCCGGTTCAAAACACCAGAAAATTCGATATTTTTGGTTCCCAGAAGCGATCTGTACATGCCTACTCCTTGCTAGAATGTTTTCAAGATACAGACCCAAAACATGTCAAAATCGATATTTTAAGTGTAAAAAGTCGATATGTGCATGCATCTTCTGTACCCGTTTATATCTCAAATTCAGGCTCAAAACTCCGAAAATTCGATATTTTTAGGACCCTTAAGCAATCTGCACATGCCTACTCAGTGCTAGAATGTTTTTAAAATACAGGCTTAAAACATGCTATAAATCGATATTTTAGTTGTCCAAAGTCGATATGTGCATGCATCTTCTGTACCCGTTTATATCTCAAATTCAGGCTCAAAACACCCAAAAAATCGATATTTTTGTGTCCCAGAAGCGATCTGTACATGCCTACTCCGTGTTAGAATATTTTCTAAATACAGGCCCAAAACATGCTCAAAATCGATATTTTAGGTGCAAAAAGTCGATATGTGCATGCATCTTCTGTACCCGTTTATATCTCAACTTCAGGCTCAAAACACCAGAAAATTCCATATTTTTGGGTCCCTTAAGCGATCTGTACATGTCTACACCGTGTTTCAGTATTTTTCAAAATACTGGCCCAAAACATGCTCAAAATCGATATTTTAGGTGCCCAAAGTCGATATGTGCATGCATCTTCTGTACCCGTTCATATCTCAAAATCAGGCTCAGAACACCCGAAAATTCGATTTATTTGGGTCCCAGAAGCGATCTGTACATGCCTACTCAGTGCTAGAATATTTTCAAATTATACGCCCAAAACATACTAAAAATCGATATTTTGGGTGCTAAAGTCGATATGTGCATGCATCTTCTGTACCCGTTTATATCTCAAATTCAGGCTCAAAACACCCACAAAATCGATATTTTTGTATCCCAGAAGCGATCTGTACATGTCTACACCGTGTTTGAGTATTTTCAAGATACAAAACCCAAAACATGCTCAAAATCGATATTTTAAGTGCAAAAAGTCGATATGTGCATGCATCTTCTGTACCCTTGTATATCCCTAATTCCGGTTCAAAAAACCAGAAAATTCGATATTTTTAGTTCCCAGAAGCGATCTGTACATGCCTACTCCTTGCTAGAATGTTTTCAAGATACAGACCCAAAACATGTTAAAATCGATATTTTAAGTGTAAAAAGTCGATATGTGCATGCATCTTCTGTACCCGTTTATATCTCAAATTCAGGCTCAAAACTCCGCAAAATTCGATATTTTTGGGACCCTTAAGCAATCTGCACATGCCTACTCAGTGCTAGAATGTTTTTAAAATACAGGCTTAAAACATGCTATAAATCGAGATATTAGGTGTCCAAAGTCGATATGTGCATGCATCTTCTGTACCCGTTTATATCTCAAATTCAGGCTCAAAACACCCAAAAAATCAATATTTTTGTGTCCCAGAAGCGATCTGTACATGCCTACTCCGAGTTAGAGTATTTTCAAAATACAGGCCCAAAACATGCTCAAAATCGATATTTTAGGTGCCCAAAGTCGATATGTGCATGCATCTTCTGTATCCGTCTATATCTCAAATTCAGGCTCAAAACATCCGAATATTCGATATTTTTGGGTCCCAAAAGCGATCTGTACATGCCTACTCCGTGTTAGAATATTTTCTAAATACAGGCCCAAAACATGCTCAAAATCGATATTTTAGGTACCCAAAGTCGATATGTGCATGCATCTTCTGTATCCGTTTATATCTCAAATTCAGGCTCAAAACACCAGAAAATTCCATATTTTTGGGTCCCAGAAGCGATCTGTACATGCCTAATCCGTATTAAAGTATTTTCAAAATACAGGCCCAAAACATGCTGAAAATCTATATTTTAGGTGCCCAAAGTCAATATGTGCATGCATCTTCTGTATCCGTTTATATCTCAAATTCAGGCTCAAAACACCCGAAAATTCAATATTTTTGGGTCCCAAAAGCGATCTGTACATGCCTACTCCGTGTTAATGTATTTTTAAAATACATGTCCAAAACATGCTGAAAATCTATATTTTAGGTGCCCAAAGTCAATATGTGTATGCATCTTCTGTACCCGTCTATATCCCATATTCAGGTTCAAAACACCAGAAAATTCGGTATTTGTGGGTCCCAGAAGCGATCTGTACATGCATACTAATTGCTAGAATTTTTTCAAGATACAGACCCAAAACATGCTCAGAATCGATATTTTAGGTGCAAAAAGTCGATATGTGCATGCATCCTCTGTAACAGGTTATATCCCAAATTCTGGCTCAAAACCCCCGAAAATTTGATATTTTTGTGTCCCAGAAGCGATCTGTACATGTCTACACCGTGCTATAGTATTTTCAAAATACAGGCCCAAAACATGCTCAAAATCAATATTTTAGGTGCCCAAAGTCAAAATGTGTATGCATCTTCTGTATACGTGTATATCCCTAATTCAGGTTCAAAACAACCGAAAATTCTATTTTTTTGGGTCCCAGAAGCGATCTGTACATGCCTACTCCGTGTTAGAGTATTTTCAAAATACAGGCCCAAAACATATTAAAAATCGATATTTTAGGTGCCCAAAGTCGATATGTGCATGCATCTTCTGTATCCGTTTATATCTCAAATTCAGGCTCAAAACACCCGAAAATTCAATATTTTTGTTCCCAGAAGCGATCTGTACGTGCAGACTCCGTGTTAGAGTGTTTGTAAAATAAAGGCCCAAAACATGCTAAAAATCGATATTTTATGTGCCCAAAGTCAATATGTGTATGCATCTTCTGTACCCGTGTATATCCCTAATTCCGGTTCAAAACACCAGAAAATTCGATATTTTTGGTTCCCAGAAGCGATCTGTACATGCCTACTCCTTGCTAGAATGTTTTCAAGATACAGACCCAAAACATGTCAAAATCGATATTTTAAGTGTAAAAAGTCGATATGTGCATGCATCTTCTGTACCCGTTTATATCTCAAATTCAGGCTCAAAACTCCGAAAATTCGATATTTTTGGGACCCTTAAGCAATCTGCACATGCCTACTAAGTGCTAGAATGTTTTTAAAATACAGGCTTAAAACATGCTATAAATCGATATTTTAAGTGTAAAAAGTCGATATGTGCATGCATCCTCTGTACCCGGTTATATCCCAAATTCTGGATCAAAACCCCCGAAAATTCGTTATTTTTGGGTCCCAGAAGCGATCTGTACATGCCTACTCAGTGCTAGAATATTTTCAAATTATACGCCCAAAACATACTAAAAATCGATATTTTTGGTGCCAAAGTCGTTATGTGCATGCATCTTCTGTATCCGTTTATATCTCAAATTCAGGCTCAAAACACCCAAAAAATCGATATTTTTGTGTCCCAGAAGCGATCTGTACATCTCTACACCGTGTTAGAGTATCTTCAAAATACAGGCCCAAAACATGCTCAAAATCGATATTTTAGGTGCCCAAAGTCGATATGTGCATGCATCTTCTGTACCCGTTCATATCTCAAATTCAGGTTCAGAATACCCGAAAATTCGATTTATTTGGGTCCCAGAAGCGATCTGTACGTGTCTACTCAGTGTTAGAGTATTTTAAAGATACAGGCCCAAAACATCCTCAAAATCGGTATTTTGGGTGCCCAAAGTCGATATGTGCATGCATCTTCTGTACCCGTTTATATCTCAAATTCAAACTCAAAACACCCGAATATTCGATATTTTTGGGTCCCATAAGCAATGTGTACATGCATACTCCGTGTTAGAGTATTTTCAAAATACAGGCCTAAAACATGCAGAAAATCTATATTTTTGCTGCCTAAAGTCAATATGTGTATGCATCTACTGTACCCGTCTATATCCCAAGTTCAGGTTCAAAACACTCGAAAATTCGATATTTTTAGGTCCCAGAAGCAATCTGTACATGCCTACTTCTTGCTAGAATGTTTTCAAGATACAGACCCAAAACATGCTCGAAATCGATATTTTAGGTGCAAAAAGTCGAAATGTGCATGCATCTTCTGTACCCGTTTATATCTCAAATTCAGGCTCAAAACACCCGAAAATTCGATATTTTTGGGTCCCCGAAGCGATCTGTACATGCCTACTCCGTGTTAGAGTATTTTCAAAATACAGGCCCAAAACATGCTCAAAATCGATATTTTAGGTGCCCAAAGTCAATATGTGCATGCATCTTCTGTACCCGTTTATATCTCAAATTCAGGCTCAAAACACTCGAAAATTCCATATTTTTGGGTCCCTTAAGCGATCTGTACATGCATACTCAGTGCTAGAATGTTTTCAAAATATATTCTCAAAACATGCTAAAAATCGATATTTTAGGTGTCCAAAGTCGATATGTGCATGCATCTTCTGTACCCGTTTATATCTCAAATTCAGGCTCAAAACACCCGAAAATTCGATATTTTTGGATCCCAAAAGCGATCTGTACATGTCTACTCCGTGTTAGAGTATTTTTATAATACAGGCCCAAAACATGCTAAAGTCGATATTTTAGGTGCCCAAAGTCAATATGTGCATGCATCATCTGTACCCGTTTATATCTCAAATTCAGGCTCAAAACACCCGAAAATTCGATTTTTTTGGGTCCCAGAAGCGATCTGTACGTACACACTCCGTGTTAGAGTGTTTTCAAAATACAGGCCCAAAACATGTTGAAAATCGATATTTTATGTGCCCAAAGTCAAAATGTGTATGAATCTTTTGTACACGTGTATATCCCTAATTCAGGTTCAAAACACCAGAAAATTCGATTTTTTTGGGTCCCAGAAGCGATCTGTACATGCCTACTCCTTGCTAGAATGTTTTCAAGAAACAGACCCATAACATGTTAAAAATCGATATTTTAAGTGCAAAAAGTCAATATGTGCATGCATCTTCTGTACCCGTTTATATCTCAAATTCAGTCTCAAAACTCCAAAAATTCGATATTTTTGGGTCCCTTAAGCAATCTGCACATGCCTACTCAGTGATAGAATGTTTTTAAAATACAGGCTTAAAACATGCTATAAATCGATATTTTAGGTGTCCAAAGTCGATATGTGCATGCATCTTCTGAACCCGTTTATATCTCAAATTCAGGCTCAAAACACCCAAAAAATCGATTTTTTTGTGTCCCACAAGCGATCTGTACATGCCTACTCCGTGTTAGAGTATTTTCAAAATACAGGCCCAAAACAAGCTCAAAATCGATATTTTAGGTGCCCAAAGTCGATATGTGCATGCATCTTCTTTATCCGTTTATATCTCAAATTCTGGCTCAAAACACCCGACAATTCAATATTTTTGGGTCCCAGAAGCGATCTGTACATGCCTACTCCGTCTTAATGTATTTTCAAAATACAGGCCCAAAACATGCTCAAAATCAATATTTTAGGTGCCCAAAGTCAAAATGTGTATACATCTTCTGTATACGTGTATATCCCTAATTCAGGTTCAAAACAACCGAAAATTCGATTTTTTTGGGTCCCAGAAGCGATCTGTACATGCCTACTCCGTGTTAGAGTATTTTCAAAATACAGGCCCAAAACATATTAAAAATCGATATTTTAGGTGCCCAAAGTCGATATGTGCATGCATCTTCTGTATCCGTTTATATCTCAAATTCAGGCTCAAAACACCCGAAAATTCAATATTTTTGTTCCCAGAAGCGATCTGTACGTGCAGACTCCGTGTTAGAGTGTTTGTAAAATAAAGGCCCAAAACATGCTAAAAATCGATATTTTATGTGCCGAAAGTCAATATGTGTATGCATCTTCTGTACCCGTGTATATCCCTAATTCCGGTTCAAAACACCAGAAAATTCGATATTTTTGGTTCCCAGAAGCGATCTGTACATGCCTACTCCTTGCTAGAATGTTTTCAAGATACAGACCCAAAACATGCTCAAAATCGATATTTTAGGTGCAAAAAGTCGATATGTGCATGCATCCTCTGTACCCGGTTATATCCCAAATTCTGGCTCAAAACCCCCGAAAATTCGTTATTTTTTGGTCCCAGAAGCGATCTGTACATGCCTACTCAGTGCTAGAATATTTTCAAATTATACGCCCAAAACATACTAAAAATCGATATTTTTGGTGAAAAAGTCGTTATGTGCATGCATCTTCTGTACCCGTTTATATCTCAAATTCAGGCTCAAAACACCCAAAAAATCGATATTTTTGTGTCCCAGAAGCGATCTGTACATCTCTACACCGTGTTAGAGTATCTTCAAAATACAGGCCCAAAACATGCTCAAAATCGATATTTTAGGTGCCCAAAGTCGATATGTGCATGCATCTTCTGTACCCGTTCATATCTCAAATTCAGGTTCAGAATACCCGAAAATTCGATTTATTTGGGTCCCAGAAGCGATCTGTACGTGTCTACTCAGTGTTAGAGTATTTTAAAGATACAGGCCCAAAACATCCTCAAAATCGATATTTTGGGTGCCCAAAGTCGATATGTGCATGCATCTTCTGTACCCGTTTATATCTCAAATTCAAACTCAAAACACCCGAATATTCGATATTTTTGGGTCCCAAAAGCAATGTGTACATGCATACTCCGTGTTAGAGTATTTTCAAAATACAGGCCTAAAACATGCAGAAAATCTATATTTTTGCTGCCTAAAGTCAATATGTGTATGCATCTACTGTACCCGTCTATATCCCAAGTTCAGGTTCAAAACACTCGAAAATTCGATATTTTTGGGTCCCAGAAGCAATCTGTACATGCCTACTTCTTGCTAGAATGTTTTCAAGATACAGACCCAAAACATGCTCGAAATCGATATTTTAGGTGCAAAAAGACGATATGTGCATGCATCTTCTGTATCCGTCTATATCCCAAATTCAGGTTCAAAACACCCGAAAATTCGATATTTTTGGGTCCCAGAAGCGATTTGTACATGCCTACTCCTTGCTAGAGTTTTTTCAAGATACAGACCCAAAACATGCTGAAAATCGATATTTTAGGTGCAAAAAGTCGATATGTGCATGCATCTTCTGTACCCGTTTATATCTCAAATTCAGGCTCAAAACACCCGAAAATTCCATATTTTTGGGTCCCTTAAGCGATCTGTACATGCATACTCAGTGCTAGAATGTTTTAAAAATATAGGCTCAAAACATGCTAAAAATCGATATTTTAGGTGTCCAAAGTCGATATGTGCATGCATCTTCTGTACCCGTTTATATCTCAAATTCAGGCTCAAAACACCAGAAAATTCGATATTTTTGGATCCCAAAAGCGATCTGTACATGTCTACTCCGTGTTAGAGTATTTTTATAATACAGGCCCAAAACATGCTAAAGTCGATATTTTAGGTGCCCAAAGTCAATATGTGCATGCATCATCTGTACCCGTTTATATCTCAAATTCAGGCTCAAAACACCCGAAAATTCGATTTTTTTTGGGTCCCAGAAGCGATCTGTACGTGCACACTCCGTGTTAGAGTGTTTTCAAAATACAGGCCCAAAACATGTTGAAAATCGATATTTTATGTGCCCAAAGTCAAAATGTGTATGAATCTTTTGTACACGTGTATATCCCTAATTCAGGTTCAAAACACCAGAAAATTCGATTTTTTTGGGTCCCAGAAGCGATCTGTACATGCCTACTCCTTGCTAGAATGTTTTCAAGAAACAGACCCATAACATATTAAAAATCGATATTTTAAGTGTAAAAAGTCGATATGTGCATGCATCTTCTTTATCCGTTTATATCTCAAATTCTGGCTCAAAACACCCAAAAATTCAATATTTTTGGGTCCCAGAAGCGATCTGTACATGCCTACTCCGTGTTAATGTATTTTTAAAATACAGGTCCAAAACATGCTGAAAATCTATATTTTAGGTTCCCAAAGTCAATATGTGTATGCATCTTCTGTACCCGTCTATATCCCAAATTCAGGTTCAAAACACCAGAAAATTCGGTATTTTTGGTTCCCAGAAGCGATCTGTACATGCCTACTCCTTGCTAGAATGTTTTCAAGATACAGACCCAAAACATGTCAAAATCGATATTTTAAGTGTAAAAAGTCGATATGTGCATACATCTTCTGTACCCGTTTATATCTCAAATTCAGGCTCAAAACTCCGAAAATTCGATATTTTTGGGACCCTTAAGCAATCTGCACATGCCTACTTAGTGCTAGAATGTTTTTAAAATACAGGCTTAAAACATGCTATCAATCGATATTTTAGGTGTCCAAAGTCGATATGTGCATGCATCTTCTGTACCCGTTTATATCTCAAATTCAGGCTCAAAACACCCAAAAAATCGATATTTTTGTGTACCAGAAGCGATCTGTACATGCCTACTCCGTGTTAGAGTATTTTCTAAATACAGGCCCAAAACATGCTCAAAATCGATATTTTAGGTACCCAAAGTCGATATGTGTATGCATCTTCTGTATCCGTTTATATCTCAAATTCAGGCTCAAAACACCAGAAATTTCCATATTTTTGGGTCCCAGAAGCGATCTGTACATGCCTACTCCGTGTTAAAGTATTTTCAAAATACAGGCCCAAAACATGCTGAAAATCTATATTTTAGGTGCCCAAAGTCAATATGTGCATGCATCTTCTGTATCCGTTTATATCTCAAATTCAGGCTCAAAACACCCGAAAATACAATATTTTTGGGTCCCAGAAGCGATCTGTACATGCCTACTTCGTGTTAGAGTATTTTCAAAATACAGGCCCAAAACATATTAAAAATCGATATTTTAGGTGCCCAAAGTCGATATGTTCATGCATCTTCTGTATCCGTTTATATCTCAAATTCAGGCTCAAAACACCCGAAAATTCAATATTTTTGTTCCCAGAAGCGATCTGTACGTGCAGACTCCGTGTTAGAGTGTTTGTAAAATAAAGGCCCAAAACATGCTAAAAATCGATATTTTATGTGCCCAAAGTCAATATGTGTATGCATCTTCTGTACCCGTGTATATCCCTAATTCCGATTCAAAACACCAGAAAATTCGATATTTTTGGTTCCCAGAAGCGATCTGTACATGTCTACTCCTTGCTAGAATGTTTTCAAGATACAGACCCAAAACATGTCAAAATCGATATTTTAAGTGTAAAAAGTCGATATGTGCATGCATCTTCTGTATCCGTTTATATCTCAAATTCAGGCTCAAAACACCCAAAAAATCGATATTTTTGTGTCCCAGAAGCGATCTGTACATGCCTACTCCGTGTTAGAGTATTTTCTAAATACAGGCCCAAAACATGCTCAAAATCGATATTTTAGGTACCCAAAGTCGATATGTGCATGCATCTTCTGTATCCGTTTATATCTCAAATTCAGGCTCAAAACACCAGAAAATTCCATATTTTTGTGTCCCAGAAGCGATCTGTACATGCCTACTCCGTGTTAAAGGATTTTCAAAATACAGGCCCAAAACATGCTGAAAATCTGTATTTTAGGTGCCCAAAGTCAATATGTGTATGCATCTTCTGTACCCGTCTATATCCCAAATTCAGGTTCAAAACACCAGAAAATTCGGTATTTTTGGGTCCCAGAAGCGATCTGTACATGCCTACTCAGTGCTAGAATGTTTTCAATATACAGACCCAAAACATGCTCAAAATCGATATTTTAGGTGCAAAAAGTCGATATGTGCATGCATCCTCTGTACCCGGTTATATCCCAAATTCTGGCTCAAAACCCCCGAAAATTCGTTATTTTTGGGTCCCAGAAGCGATCTGTACATGACTACTCAGTGCTAGAATATTTTCAAATTATACGCCCAAAACATACTAAAAATCGATATTTTTGGTGCCAAAGTCGTTATGTGCATGCATCTTCTGTACCCGTTTATATCTCAAATTCAGGCTCAAAACACCCAAAAAATCGATATTTTTGTGTCCCAGAAGCGATCTGTACATGCCTACTCCGTGTTAAAGTATTTTCAAAATACAGGCCCAAAACATGCTCAAAATCGATATTTTAGGTGCCCAAAGTCGATATGTGCATGCATCTTCTGTACCCGTTCATATCTCAAATTCAGGTTCAGAATACCAGAAAATTCGATTTATTTGGGTCCCAGAAGCGATCTGTACGTGTCTACTCAGTGTTAGAGTATTTTAAAGATACAGGCCCAAAACATCCTCAAAATCGATATTTTGGGAGCCCAAAGTCGATATGTGCATGCATCTTCTGTACCCGTTTATATCTCAAATTCAAACTCAAAACACCCGAATATTCGATATTTTTGGGTCCCAAAAGCAATGTGTACATGCATACTCCGTGTTAGAGTATTTTCAAAATACAGTCCTAAAACATGCAGAAAATCTATATTTTTGCTGCCTAAAGTCAATATGTGTATGCATCTACTGTACCCGTCTATATCCCAAGTTCAGGTTCAAAACACTCGAAAATTCGATATTTTTGGGTCCCAGAAGCGATCTGTACATGCCTACTCCGTGTTAATGTATTTTCAAAATACAGGTCCAAAACATGCTGAAAATCTATATTTTAGGTTCCCAAAGTCAATATGTGTATGCATCTTCTGTACCCGTCTATATCCCAAATTCAGGTTCAAAACACCAGAAAATTCGGTATTTTTGGGTCCCAGAAGCGATCTGTACATGCCTACTCCTTGCTAGAATTTTTTCAAGATACAGACCCAAAACATGCTCAAAATCGATATTTTAGGTGCAAAAAGTCGATATGTGCATGCATCATCTGTACCCGGTTATATCCCAAATTCTGGTTCAAAACCCCCGAAAAATCGATATTTTTGGGTCCCAGAAGCGATCTGTACATGCCTACTCAGTGCTAGAATATTTTCAAATTATACGCCGGAAACATACTAAAAATCGATATTTTGGGTGCCAAAGTCGATTTGTGCATGCATCTTCTGTACCCGTTTATATCTAAAATTCAAGATCAAAACTAAGAAAATTAGATATTTTTGGGTCCCTTAAGCAATCTGCACATGCCTACTCAGTGCTAGAATGTTTTTAAAATACAGGCTTTAAACATGCTATAAATCGATATTTTAGGTGTCCAAAGTCGATATGTTCATGCATCTTCTGTACCCGTTTATATCTCAAATTTAGGCTCAAAACACCCGAAAATTCGAGATTTTTGGGTCCCAGAAGCGATCTGTACGTGCACACTCCGTGTTAGAGTGTTTTCAAAATACATGACCAAAACATGCTCAAAATCGATATTTTAGGTGCCCAAAGTCGATATGTGCATGCATCTTCTGTATCCGTTTATATCTCAAATTCAGGCTCAAAACACCCGAAAATTCAATATTTTTGGATCCCAAAAGCGATCTGTACATGCCTACTCCATGTTAATGTATTTTCAAAATACAGGTCCAAAACATGCTGAAAATCTATATTTTAGGTGCCCAAAGTCAATATGTGTATGCATCTTCTGTACCCGTCTATATCCCAAATTCAGTTTCAAAACACCAGAAAATTCGGTATTTTTGGGTCCCAGAAGCGATCAGTACATGCCTACTCCTTGCTAGAATTTTTTCAAGATACAGACCCAAAACATGCTCAGAATCGATATTTTAGGTGCAAAAAGTCGATATGTGCATGCATCCTCTGTACCCGGTTATATCCCGAATTCTGGCTCAAAACCCCCGAAAATTCGATATTTTTGGGTCCCAGAAGCGATCTGTACATGTCTACACCGTGCTATAGTATTTTCAAAATACAGGCCCAAAACATGCTCAAAATCAATATTTTAGGTGCCCAAAGTCAAAATGTGTATACATCTTCTGTATACGTGTATATCCCTAATTCAGGTTCAAAACAACCGAAAATTCGATTTTTTTGGGTCCCAGAAGCGATCTGTACATGCCTACAACGTGTTAGAGTATTTTTTTAAAATACAGGCCCAAAACATATTAAAAATCGATATTTTAGGTGCCCAAAGTCGATATGTGCATGCATCTTCTGTATCCGTTTATATCTCAAATTCAGGCTCAAAACACCCGAAAATTTAATATTTTTGGTTCCCAGAAGCGATTTGTACATGCCTACTCCTTGCTAGAGTTTTTTCAAGATACAGACCCAAAACATGCTGAAAATCGATATTTTAGGTGCAAAAAGTCGATATGTGCATGCATCTTCTGTACCCGTTTATATCTCAAATTCAGGCTCAAAACACCCGAAAATTCCATATTTTTGGGTCCCTTAAGCGATCTGTACATGCATACTCAGTGCTAGAATGTTTTAAAAATATAGGCTCAAAACATGCTAAAAATCGATATTTTAGGTGTCCAAAGTCGATATGTGCATGCATCTTCTGTACCCGTTTATATCTCAAATTCAGGCTCAAAACACCCGAAAATTCGATATTTTTGGATCCCAAAAGCGATCTGTACATGTCTACTCCGTGTTAGAGTATTTTTATAATACAGGCCCAAAACATGCTAAAGTCGATATTTTAGGTGCCCAAAGTCAATATGTGTATGCATCTTCTGTACCCGTCTATATCCCAAATTCAGGTTCAAAACACCAGAAAATTCGGTATTTTTGGTTCCCAGAAGCGATCTGTACATGCCTACTCCTTGCTAGAATGTTTTCAAGATACAGACCCAAAACATGTCAAAATCGATATTTTAAGTGTAAAAAGTCGATATGTGCATACATCTTCTGTACCCGTTTATATCTCAAATTCAGGCTCAAAACTCCGAAAATTCGATATTTTTGGGACCCTTAAGCAATCTGCACATGCCTACTTAGTGCTAGAATGTTTTTAAAATACAGGCTTAAAACATGCTATCAATCGATATTTTAGGTGTCCAAAGTCGATATGTGCATGCATCTTCTGTACCCGTTTATATCTCAAATTCAGGCTCAAAACACCCAAAAAATCGATATTTTTGTGTACCAGAAGCGATCTGTACATGCCTACTCCGTGTTAGAGTATTTTCTAAATACAGGCCCAAAACATGCTCAAAATCGATATTTTAGGTACCCAAAGTCGATATATGTATGCATCTTCTGTATCCGTTTATATCTCAAATTCAGGCTCAAAACACCAGAAAATTCCATATTTTTGGGTCCCAGAAGCGATCTGTACATGCCTACTCCGTGTTAAAGAATTTTCAAAATACAGGCCCAAAACATGCTGAAAATCTATATTTTAGGTGCCCAAAGTCATTATGTGCATGCATCTTCTGTATCCGTTTATATCTCAAATTCAGGCTCAAAACACCCGAAAATTCAATATTTTTGGGTCGCAAAAGCGATCTGTCCATGCCTACTCCGTGTTAATGTATTTTTAAAATACAGGTCCAAAACATGCTGAAAATCTATATTTTAGGTGCCCAAAGTCAATATGTGTATGCATCTTCTGTACCCGTCTATATCCCAAATTCAGGGTCAAAACACCAGAAAATTCGGTATTTCTGGGTCCCAGAAGCGATCTGTACATGCCTACTCCTTGCTAGAATTTTTTCAAGATACAGACCCAAAACATGCTCAGAATCGATATTTTAGGTGCAAAAAGTCGATATGTGCATGCATCCTCTGTAACAGGTTATATCCCAAATTCTGGCTCAAAACCCCCGAAAATTTGATATTTTTGTGTCCCAGAAGCGATCTGTACATGTCTACACCGTGCTATAGTATTTTCAAAATACAGGCTCAAAACATGCTCAAAATCAATATTTTAGGTGCCCAAAGTCAAAATGTGTATGCATCTTCTGTATACGTGTATATCCCTAATTCAGGTTCAAAACAACCGAAAATTCGATTTTTTTGGGTCCCAGAAGCGATCTGTACATGCCTACTTCTTGTTAGAGTATTTTCAAAATACAGGCCCAAAACATATTAAAAATCGATATTTTAGGTGCCCAAAGTCGATATGTTCATGCATCTTCTGTATCCGTTTATATCTCAAATTCAGGCTCAAAACACCCGAAAATTCAATATTTTTGTTCCCAGAAGCGATCTGTACGTGCAGACTCCGTGTTAGAGTGTTTGTAAAATAAAGGCCCAAAACATGCTAAAAATCGATATTTTATGTGCCCAAAGTCAATATGTGTATGCATCTTCTGTACCCGTGTATATCCCTAATTCCGATTCAAAACACCAGAAAATTCGATATTTTTGGTTCCCAGAAGCGATCTGTACATGTCTACTCCTTGCTAGAATGTTTTCAAGATACAGACCCAAAACATGTCAAAATCGATATTTTAAGTGTAAAAAGTCGATATGTGCATGCATCTTCTGTATCCGTTTATATCTCAAATTCAGGCTCAAAACACCCAAAAAATCGATATTTTTGTGTCCCAGAAGCGATCTGTACATGCCTACTCCGTGTTAGAGTATTTTCTAAATACAGGCCCAAAACATGCTCAAAATCGATATTTTAGGTACCCAAAGTCGATATGTGCATGCATCTTCTGTATCCGTTTATATCTCAAATTCAGGCTCAAAACACCAGAAAATTCCATATTTATGGGTCCCAGAAGCGATCTGTACATGCCTACTCCGTGTTAAAGTATTTTCAAAATACAGGCCCAAAACATGCTGAAAATCTATATTTTAGGTGCCCAAAGTCAATATGTGTATGCATCTTCTGTACCCGTCTATATCCCAAATTCAGGTTCAAAACACCAGAAAATTCGGTATTTTTGGGTCCCAGAAGCGATCTGTACATGCCTACTCAGTGCTAGAATGTTTTCAATATACAGACCCAAAACATGCTCAAAATCGATATTTTAGGTGCAAAAAGTCGATATGTGCATGCATCCTCTGTACCCGGTTATATCCCAAATTCAGGCTCATAACCCCTGAAAATTCGTTATTTTTGGGTCCCAGAAGCGATCTGTACATGACTACTCAGTGCTAGAATATTTTCAAATTATACGCCCAAAACATACTAAAAATCGATATTTTTGTTGCCAAAGTCGTTATGTGCATGCATCTTCTGTACCCGTTTATATCTCAAATTCAGGCTCAAAACACCCAAAAAATCGATATTTTTGTGTCCCAGAAGCGATCTGTACATCTCTACACCGTGTTAGAGTATCTTCAAAATACAGGCCCAAAACATGCTCAAAATCGATATTTTAGGTGCCCAAAGTCGATATGTGCATGCATCTTCTGTACCCGTTCATATCTCAAATTCAGGTTCAGAATACCCGAAAATTCGATTTATTTGGGTCCCAGAAGCGATCTGTACGTGTCTACTCAGTGTTAGAGTATTTTAAAGATACAGGCCCAAAACATCCTCAAAATCGATATTTTGGGTGCCCAAAGTCGATATGTGCATGCATCTTCTGTACCCGTTTATATCTCAAATTCAAACTCAAAACACCCGAATATTCGATATTTTTGGGTCCCAAAAGCAATGTGTACATGCATACTCCGTGTTAGAGTATTTTCAAAATACAGGCTAAAACATGCAGAAAATCTATATTTTTGCTGCCTAAAGTCAATATGTGTATGCATCTACTGTACCCGTCTATATCCCAAGTTCTGGTTCAAAACACTCGAAAATTCGATATTTTTGGGTCCCAGAAGCAATCTGTACATGCCTACTTCTTGCTAGAATGTTTTCAAGATACAGACCCAAAACATGCTCGAAATCGATATTTTAGGTGCAAAAAGTCGATATGTGCATGCATCTTCTGTATCCGTCTATATCCCAAATTCAGGTTCAAAACACCCGAAAATTCGATATTTTTGGGTCCCAGAAGCGATTTGTACATGCCTACACCTTGCTAGAATTTTTTCAAGATACAGACCCAAAACATGCTCAAAATCGATATTTTAGGTGCAAAAAGTCGATATGTGCATGCATCTTCTGTACCCGTTTATATCTCAAATTCAGGCTCAAAACACCCGAAAATTCCATATTTTTGGGTCCCTTAAGCGATCTGTACATGCATACTCAGTGCTAGAATGTTTTCAAAATATAGGGTCAAAACATGCTAAAAATCGATATTTTAGGTGTCCAAAGTCGATATGTGCATGCATCTTCTGTACCCGTTTATATCTCAAATTCAGGCTCAAAACACCCGAAAATTCGATATTTTTGGATCCCAAAAGCGATCTGTACATGTCTACTCCGTGTTAGAGTATTTTTATAATACAGGCCCAAAACATGCTAAAGTCGATATTTTAGGTGCCCAAAGTCAATATGTGCATGCATCATCTGTACCCGTTTATATCTCAAATTCAGGCTCAAAACACCCGAAAATTCGATTTTTTTTGGGTCCCAGAAGCGATCTGTACGTGCACACTCCGTGTTAGAGTGTTTTCAAAATACAGGCCCAAAACATGTTGAAAATCGATATTTTATGTGTCCAAAGTCAAAATGTGTATGAATCTTTTGTACACGTGTATATCCCTAATTCAGGTTCAAAACACCAGAAAATTCGATTTTTTTGGGTCCCAGAAGCGATCTGTACATGCCTACTCCTTGCTAGAATGTTTTCAAGAAACAGACCCATAACATGTTAAAAATCGATATTTTAAGTGCAAAAAGTCAATATGTGCATGCATCTTCTGTACCCGTTTATATCTCAAATTCAGTCTCAAAACTCCAAAAATTCGATATTTTTGGGTCCCTTAAGCAATCTGCACATGCCTACTCAGTGATAGAATGTTTTTAAAATACAGGCTTAAAACATGCTATTAATCGATATTTTAGGTGTCCAAAGTCGATATGTGCATGCATCTTCTGAACTCGTTTATATCTCAAATTCATGCTCAAAACACCCAAAAAATCGATTTTTTTGTGTCCCACAAGCGATCTGTACATGCCTACTCCGTGTTAGAGTATTTTCAAAATACAGGCCCAAAACAAGCTCAAAATCGATATTTTAGGTGCCCAAAGTCGATATGTGTATGCATCTTCTGTACCCGTCTATATCCCAAATTCAGGTTCAAAACACCAGAAAATTCGGTATTTTTGGGTCCCAGAAGCGATCTGTACATGCCTACTCCTTGCTAGAATTTTTTCAAGATACAGACCCAAAACATGCTCAAAATCGATATTTTAGGTGCAAAAAGTCGATATGTGCATGCATCATCTGTACCCGGTTATATCCCAAATTCTGGTTCAAAAACCCCGAAAAATCGATATTTTTGGGTCCCAGAAGCGATCTGTACATGCCTACTCAGTGCTAGAATATTTTCAAATTATACGCCGGAAACATACTAAAAATCGATATTTTGGGTGCCAAAGTCGATTTGTGCATGCATCTTCTGTACCCGTTTATATCTAAAATTCAAGATCAAAACTAAGAAAATTAGATATTTTTGGGTCCCTTAAGCAATCTGCACATGCCTACTCAGTGCTAGAATGTTTTTAAAATACAGGCTTTAAACATGCTATAAATCGATATTTTAGGTGTCCAAAGTCGATATGTTCATGCATCTTGTGTACCCGTTTATATCTCAAATTCAGGCTCAAAACACCCGAAAATTCGATATTTTTGGGTCCCAGAAGCGATCTGTACGTGCACACTCCGTGTTAGAGTGTTTTCAAAATACAGGCCCAAAACATGCTCAAAATCGATATTTTAGGTGCCCAAAGTCGATATGTGCATGCATCTTCTGTATCCGTTTATATCTCAAATTCAGGCTCAAAACACCCGAAAATTCAATATTTTTGGGTCCCAAAAGCGATCTGTACATGCCTACTCCGTGTTAATGTATTTTCAAAATACAGGTCCAAAACATGCTGAAAATCTATATTTTAGGTGCCCAAAGTCAATATGTGTATGCATCTTCTGTACCCGTCTATATCCCAAATTCAGGTTCAAAACACCAGAAAATTCGGTAATTTTTGGGTCCCAGAAGCTATCTGTACATGCCTACTCCTTGCTAGAATTTTTTCAAGATACAGACCCAAAACATGCTCAGAATCGATATTTTAGGTGCAAAAAGTCGATATGTGCATGCATCCTCTGTACCCGGTTATATCCCGAATTCTGGCTCAAAACCCCCGAAAATTCGATATTTTTGGGTCCCAGAAGCGATCTGTACATGTCTACACCGTGCTATAGTATTTTCAAAATACAGGCCCAAAACATGCTCAAAATCAATATTTTAGGTGCCCAAAGTCAAAATGTGTATACATCTTCTGTATACGTGTATATCCCTAATTCAGGTTCAAAACAACCGAAAATTCGATTTTTTTGGGTCCCAGAAGCGATCTGTACATGCCTACTCCGTGTTAGAGTATTTTTTTAAAATACAGGCCCAAAACATTTTAAAAATCGATATTTTAGGTGCCCAAAGTCGATATGTGCATGCATCTTCTGTATCCGTTTATATCTCAAATTCAGGCTCAAAACACCCGAAAATTCAATATTTTTGTTCCCAGAAGCGATCTGTACGTGCATACTCCGTGTTAGAGTGTTTGTAAAATAAAGGCCCAAAACATGCTAAAAATCGATATTTTATGTGCCCAAAGTCAATATGTGTATGTATCTTCTGTACCCGTGTATATCCCTAATTCCGGTTCAAAACACCAGAAAATTCGATATTTTTGGTTCAAAGAAGCGATCTGTACATGCCTACTCCTTGCTAGAATGTTTTCAAGATACAGACCCAAAACATGTCAAAATCGATATTTTAAGTGTAAAAAGTCGATATGTGCATGCATCTTCTGTACCCGTTTATATCTCAAATTCAGGCTCAAAACTCCGAAAATTCGATATTTTTTGGACCCTTAAGCAATCTGCACATGCCTACTCAGTGCTAGAATATTTTCAAATTATACGCCCAAAACATACTAAAAATCGATATTTTTGGTGCCAAAGTCGTTATGTGCATGCATCTTCTGTACCCGTTTATATCTCAAATTCAGGCTCAAAACAACCAAAAAATCGATATTTTTGTGTCCCAGAAGCGATCTGTACATCTCTACACCGTGTTAGAGTATCTTCAAAATACAGGCCCAAAACATGCTGAAAATCTATATTTTAGGTGCCCAAAGTCGATATGTGCATGCATTTTCTGTACCCGTTCATATCTCAAATTCAGGTTCAGAATACCCGAAAATTCGATTTATTTGGGTCCCAGAAGCGATCTGTACGTGTCTACTCAGTGTTAGAGTATTTTAAAGATACAGGCCCAAAACATCCTCAAAATCGATATTTTGGGTGCACAAAGTCGATATGTGCATGCATCTTCTGTACCCGTTTATATCTCAAATTCAGGATCAAAACACCCGAAAATTCGATATTTTTGGATCCCAAAAGCGATCTGTACATGTCTACTCCGTGTTAGAGTATTTTTATAATACAGGCCCAAAACATGCTAAAGTCGATATTTTAGGTGCCCAAAGTCAATATGTGCATGCATCATCTGTACCCGTTTATATCTCAAATTCAGGCTCAAAACACCCGAAAATTCGATTTTTTTGGGGTCCCAGAAGCGATCTGTACGTGCACACTCCGTGTTAGTGTTTTCAAAATACAGGCCCAAAACATGTTGAAAATCGATATTTTATGTGCCCAAAGTCAAAATGTGTATGAATCTTTTGTACACGTGTATATCCCTAATTCAGGTTCAAAACACCAGAAAATTCGATTTTTTTGGGTCCCAGAAGCGATCTGTACATGCCTACTCCTTGCTAGAATGTTTTCAAGAAACAGACCCATAACATGTTAAAAATCGATATTTTAAGTGCAAAAAGTCAATATGTGCATGCATCTTCTGTACCCGTTTATATCTCAAATTCAGTCTCAAAACTCCAAAAATTCGATATTTTTGGGTCCCTTAAGCAATCTGCACATGCCTACTCAGTGGTAGAATGTTTTTAAAATACAGGCTTAAAACATGCTATAAATCGATATTTTAGGTGTCCAAAGTCGATATGTGCATGCATCTTCTGAACTCGTTTATATCTCAAATTCATGCTCAAAACACCCAAAAAATCGATTTTTTTGTGTCCCACAAGCGATCTGTACATGCCTACTCCGTGTTAGAGCATTTTCAAAATACAGGCCCAAAACAAGCTCAAAATCGATATTTTAGGTGCCCAAAGTCGATATGTGCATGCATCTTCTTTATCCGTTTATATCTCAAATTCTGGCTCAAAACACCCGAAAATTCAATATTTTTGGGTCCCAGAAGCGATCTGTACATGCCTACTCCGTGTTAATGTATTTTCAAAATACAGGTCCAAAACATGCTGAAAATCTATATTTTAGGTTCCCAAAGTCAATATGTGTATGCATCTTCTGTACCCGTCTATATCCCAAATTCAGGTTCAAAACACCAGAAAATTCGGTATTTTTGGGTCCCAGAAGCGATCTGTACATGCCTACTCCTTGCTAGAATTATTTCAAGATACAGACCCAAAACATGCTCAAAATCGATATTTTAGGTGCAAAAAGTCGATATGTGCATGCATCATCTGTACCCGGTTATATCCCAAATTCTGGTTCAAAACCCCCAAAAAATCGATATTTTTGGGTCCCAGAAGCGATCTGTACATGCCTACTCAGTGCTAGAATATTTTCAAATTATACGCCGGAAACATACTAAAAATCGATATTTTGGGTGCCAAAGTCGATTTGTGCATGCATCTTCTGTACCCGTTTATATCTAAAATTCAAGATCAAAACTAAGAAAATTAGATATTTTTGGGTCCCTTAAGCAATCTGCACATGCCTACTCAGTGCTAGAATGTTTTTAAAATACAGGCTTTAAACATGCTATAAATCGATATTTTAGGTGTCCAAAGTCGATATGTTCATGCATCTTCTGTACCCGTTTATATCTCAAATTCAGGCTCAAAACACCCGAAAATTCGATATTTTTGGGTCCCAGAAGCGATCTGTACGTGCACACTCCGTGTTAGAGTGTTTTCAAAATACAGGCCCAAAACATGCTCAAAATCGATATTTTAGGTGCCCAAAGTCGATATGTGCATGCATCTTCTGTATCCGTTTATATCTCAAATTCAGGCTCAAAACACCCGAAAATTCAATATTTTTGGGTCCCAAAAGCGATCTGTACATGCCTACTCCGTGTTAATGTATTTTCAAAATACAGGTCCAAAACATGCTGAAAATCTATATTTTAGGTGCCCAAAGTCAATATGTGTATGCATCTTCTGTACCCGTCTATATCCCAAATTCAGGTTCAAAACACCAGAAAATTCGGTATTTTTGGGTCCCAGAAGCGATCTGTACATGCCTACTCTTTGCTAGAATTTTTTCAAGATACAGACCCAAAACATGCTCAGAATCGATATTTTAGGTGCAAAAAGTCGATATGTGCATGCATCCTCTGTACCCGGTTATATCCCGAATTCTGGCTCAAAACCCCCGAAAATTCGATATTTTTGGGTCCCAGAAGCGATCTGTACATGTCTACACCGTGCTATAGTATTTTCAAAATACAGGCCCAAAACATGCTCAAAATCAATATTTTAGGTGCCCAAAGTCAAAATGTGTATACATCTTCTGTATACGTGTATATCCCTAATTCAGGTTCAAAACAAACGAAAATTCGATTTTTTTGGGTCCCAGAAGCGATCTGTACATGCCTACTCCGTGTTAGAGTATTTTTTTAAAATACAGGCCCAAAACATATTAAAAATCGATATTTTAGGTGCCCAAAGTCGATATGTGCATGCATCTTGTGTATCCGTTTATATCTCAAATTCAGGCTCAAAACACCCGAAAATTTAATATTTTTATTCCCAGAAGCGATCTGTACGTGCATACTCCGTGTTAGAGTGTTTGTAAAATAAAGGCCAAAAAAACATGCTAAAAATCGATATTTTATGTGCCCAAAGTCAATATGTGTATGCATCTTCTGTACCCGTGTATATCCCTAATTCCGGTTCAAAACACCAGAAAATTCGATATTTTTGGTTCCCAGAAGCGATCTGTACATGCCTACTCCTTGCTAGAATGTTTTCAAGATACAGACCCAAAACATGTCAAAATCGATATTTTAAGTGTAAAAAGTCGATATGTGCATACATCTTCTGTACCCGTTTATATCTCAAATTCAGGCTCAAAACTCCGAAAATTCTATATTTTTGGGACCCTTAAGCAATCTGCACATGCCTACTTAGTGCTAGAATGTTTTTAAAATACAGGCTTAAAACATGCTATCAATCGATATTTTAGGTGTCCAAAGTCGATATGTGCATGCATCTTCTGTACCCGTTTATATCTCAAATTCAGGCTCAAAACACCCAAAAAATCGATATTTTTGTGTACCAGAAGCGATCTGTACATGCCTACTCCGTGTTAGAGTATTTTCTAAATACAGGCCCAAAACATGCTGAAAATCTATATTTTAGGTGCCCAAAGTCAATATGTGTATGCATCTTCTGTACCCGTCTATATCCCAAATTCAGGTACAAAACACCAGAAAATTCGGTATTTTTGGGTCCCAGAAGCGATCTGTACATGCCTACTCCTTGCTAGAATATTTTCAAATTATACGCCCAAAACATACTAAAAATCGATATTTTTGGTGCCAAAGTCGTTATGTGCATGCATATTCTGTACCCGTTTATATCTCAAATTCAGGCTCAAAACACCCAAAAAATCGATATTTTTGTGTCCCAGAAGCGATCTGTACATGTCTACACCGTGCTATAGTATTTTCAAAATACAGACCCAAAACATGCTCAAAATCAATATTTTAGGTGCCCAAAGTCAAAATGTGTATACATCTTCTGTATACGTGTATATCCCTAATTCAGGTTCAAAACAACCGAAAATTCGATTTTTTTGGGTCCCAGAAGCGATCTGTACATGCCTACTCCGTGTTAGAGTATTTTTTTAAAATACAGGCCCAAAACATATTAAAAATCGATATTTTAGGTGCCCAAAGTCGATATGTGCATGCATCTTCTGTATCCGTTTATATCTCAAATTCAGGCTCAAAACACCCGAAAATTCAATATTTTTGTTCCCAGAAGCGATCTGTACGTGCATACTCCGTGTTAGAGTGTTTGTAAAATAAAGGCCCAAAACATGCTAAAAATCGATATTTTATGTGCCCAAAGTCAATATGTGTATGTATCTTCTGTACCCGTGTATATCCCTAATTCCGGTTCAAAACACCAGAAAATTCGATATTTTTGGTTCCCAGAAGCGATCTGTACATGCCTACTCCTTGCTAGAATGTTTTCAAGATACAGACCCAAAACATGTCAAAATCGATATCTTAAGTGTAAAAAGTCGATATGTGCATGCATCTTCTGTACCCGTTTATATCTCAAATTCAGGCTCAAAACTCCGAAAATTCGATATTTTTGGGACCCTTAAGCAATCTGCACATGCCTACTCAGTGCTAGAATATTTTCAAATTATACGCCCAAAACATACTAAAAATCGATATTTTTGGTGCCAAAGTCGTTATGTGCATGCATCTTCTGTACCCGTTTATATCTCAAATTCATGCTCAAAACGCCCAAAAAATCTATATTTTTGTGTCCCAGAAGCGATCTGTACATCTCTACACCGTGTTAGAGTATCTTCAAAATACAGGCCCAAAACATGCTCAAAATCGATATTTTAGGTGCCCAAAGTCGATATGTGCATGCATCTTCTGTACCCGTTCATATCTCAAATTCAGGTTCAGAATACCCGAAAATTCGATTCATTTGGGTCCCAGAAGCGATCTGTACGTGTCTACTCAGTGTTAGAGTATTTTAAAGATACAGGCCCAAAACATCCTCAAAATCGATATTTTGGGTGCACAAAGTCGATATGTGCATGCATCTTCTGTACCCGTTTATATCTCAAATTCAAACTCAAAACACCCGAATATTCGATATTTTTGGGTCCCAAAAGCAATGTGTACATGCATACTCCGTGTTAGAGTATTTTCAAAATACAGCCCTAAAACATGCAGAAAATCGATATTTTTGCTGCCTAAAGTCAATATGTGTATGCATCTACTGTACCCGTCTATATCCCAAGTTCAGGTTCAAAACACTCGAAAATTCGATATTTTTGGGACCCAGAAGCGATTTGTACATGCCTACTCCTTGCTAGAATTTTTTCAAGATACAGACCCAAAACATGCTCAAAATCGATATTTTAGGTGCAAAAAGTCGATATGTGCATGCATTTTCTGCACCCGTTTATATCTCAAATTCAGGCTCAAAACACCCGAAAATTCAATATTTTTGGGTCCCTTAAGCGATCTGTACATGCATACTCAGTGCTAGAATGTTTTCAAAATATAGGCTCAAAACATGCTAAAAATCGATATTTTAGGTGTCCAAAGTCGATATGTGCATGCATCTTCTGTACCCGTTTATATCTCAAATTCAGGCTCAAAACACCCGAAAATTCGATATTTTTGGATCCCAAAAGCGATCTGTACATGTCTACTCCGTGTTAGAGTATTTTTATAATACAGGCCCAAAACATGCTAAAGTCGATATTTTAGGTGCCCAAAGTCAATATGTGCATGCATCATCTGTACCCGTTTATATCTCAAATTCAGGCTCAAAACACCCGAAAATTCGATTTTTTTTGGGTCCCAGAAGCGATCTGTACGTGCACACTCCGTGTTAGTGTTTTCAAAATACAGGCCCAAAACATGTTGAAAATCGATATTTTATGTGCCCAAAGTCAAAATGTGTATGAATCTTTTGTACACGTGTATATCCCTAATTCAGGTTCAAAACACCAGAAAATTCGATTTTTTTGGGTCCCAGAAGCGATCTGTACATGCCTACTCCTTGCTAGAATGTTTTCAAGAAACAGACCCATAACATGTTAAAAATCGATATTTTAAGTGCAAAAAGTCAATATGTGCATGCATCTTCTGTACCCGTTTATATCTCAAATTCAGTCTCAAAACTCCAAAAATTCGATATTTTTGGGTCCCTTAAGCAATCTGCACATGCCTACTCAGTGGTAGAATGTTTTTAAAATACAGGCTTAAAACATGCTATAAATCGATATTTTAGGTGTCCAAAGTCGATATGTGCATGCATCTTCTGAACTCGTTTATATCTCAAATTCATGCTCAAAACACCCAAAAAAATCGATTTTTTTGTGTCCCACAAGCGATCTGTACATGCCTACTCCGTGTTAGAGCATTTTCAAAATACAGGCCCAAAACAAGCTCAAAATCGATATTTTAGGTGCCCAAAGTCGATATGTGCATGCATCTTCTTTATCCGTTTATATCTCAAATTCTGGCTCAAAACACCCGAAAATTCAATATTTTTGGGTCCCAGAAGCGATCTGTACATGCCTACTCCGTGTTAATGTATTTTCAAAATACAGGTTTAAAACATGCTGAAAATCTATATTTTAGGTTCCCAAAGTCAATATGTGTATGCATCTTCTGTACCCGTCTATATCCCAAATTCAGGTTCAAAACACCAGAAAATTCGGTATTTTTGGGTCCCAGAAGCGATCTGTACATGCCTACTCCTTGCTAGAATTATTTCAAGATACAGACACAAAACATGCTCAAAATCGATATTTTAGGTGCAAAAAGTCGATATGTGCATGCATCATCTGTACCCGGTTATATCCCAAATTCTGGTTCAAAACCCCCAAAAAATCGATATTTTTGGGTCCCAGAAGCGATCTGTACATGCCTACTCAGTGCTAGAATATTTTCAAATTATACGCCGGAAACATACTAAAAATCGATATTTTGGGTGCCAAAGTCGATTTGTGCATGCATCTTCTGTACCCGTTTATATCTAAAATTCAAGATCAAAACTAAGAAAATTAGATATTTTTGGGTCCCTTAAGCAATCTGCACATGCCTACTCAGTGCTAGAATGTTTTTAAAATACAGGCTTTAAACATGCTATAAATCGATATTTTAGGTGTCCAAAGTCGATATGTTCATGCATCTTCTGTACCCGTTTATATCTCAAATTCAGGCTCAAAACACCCGAAAATTCGATATTTTTGGGTCCCAGAAGCGATCTGTACGTGCACACTCCGTGTTAGAGTGTTTTCAAAATACAGGCCCAAAACATGCTCAAAATCGATATTTTAGGTGCCCAAAGTCGATATGTGCATGCATCTTCTGTATCCGTTTATATCTCAAATTCAGGCTCAAAACACCCGAAAATTCAATATTTTTGGGTCCCAAAAGCGATCTGTACATGCCTACTCCGTGTTAATGTATTTTCAAAATACAGGTCCAAAACATGCTGAAAATCTATATTTTAGGTGCCCAAAGTCAATATGTGTATGCATCTTCTGTACCCGTCTATATCCCAAATTCAGGTTCAAAACACCAGAAAATTCGGTATTTTTGGGTCCCAGAAGCGATCTGTACATGCCTACTCTTTGCTAGAATTTTTTCAAGATACAGACCCAAAACATGCTCAGAATCGATATTTTAGGTGCAAAAAGTCGATATGTGCATGCATCCTCTGTACCCGGTTATATCCCGAATTCTGGCTCAAAACCCCCGAAAATTCGATATTTTTGGGTCCCAGAAGCGATCTGTACATGTCTACACCGTGCTATAGTATTTTCAAAATACAGGCCCAAAACATGCTCAAAATCAATATTTTAGGTGCCCAAAGTCAAAATGTGTATACATCTTCTGTATACGTGTATATCCCTAATTCAGGTTCAAAACAAACGAAAATTCGATTTTTTTGGGTCCCAGAAGCGATCTGTACATGCCTACTCCGTGTTAGAGTATTTTTTTAAAATACAGGCCCAAAACATATTAAAAATCGATATTTTAGGTGCCCAAAGTCGATATGTGCATGCATCTTCTGTATCCGTTTATATCTCAAATTCAGGCTCAAAACACCCGAAAATTTAATATTTTTGTTCCCAGAAGCGATCTGTACGTGCATACTCCGTGTTAGAGTGTTTGTAAAATAAAGGCCAAAAAAACATGCTAAAAATCGATATTTTATGTGCCCAAAGTCAATATGTGTATGCATCTTCTGTACCCGTGTATATCCCTAATTCCGGTTCAAAACACCAGAAAATTCGATATTTTTGGTTCCCAGAAGCGATCTGTACATGCCTACTCCTTGCTAGAATGTTTTCAAGATACAGACCCAAAACATGTCAAAATCGATATTTTAAGTGTAAAAAGTCGATATGTGCATACATCTTCTGTACCCGTTTATATCTCAAATTCAGGCTCAAAACTCCGAAAATTCTATATTTTTGGGACCCTTAAGCAATCTGCACATGCCTACTTAGTGCTAGAATGTTTTTAAAATACAGGCTTAAAACATGCTATCAATCGATATTTTAGGTGTCCAAAGTCGATATGTGCATGCATCTTCTGTACCCGTTTATATCTCAAATTCAGGCTCAAAACACCCAAAAAATCGATATTTTTGTGTACCAGAAGCGATCTGTACATGCCTACTCCGTGTTAGAGTATTTTCTAAATACAGGCCCAAAACATGCTCAAAATCGATATTTTAGGTACCCAAAGTCGATATGTGTATGCATCTTCTGTATCCGTTTATATCTCAAATTCAGGCTCAAAACACCAGAAAATTCCATATTTTTGGGTCCCAGAAGCGATCTGTACATGCCTACTCCGTGTTAAAGTATTTTCAAAATACAGGCCCAAAACATGCTGAAAATCTATATTTTAGGTGCCCAAAGTCAATATGTGTATGCATCTTCTGTACCCGTCTATATCCCAAATTCAGGTACAAAACACCAGAAAATTCGGTATTTTTGGGTCCCAGAAGCGATCTGTACATGCCTACTCCTTGCTAGAATATTTTCAAATTATACGCCCAAAACATACTAAAAATCGATATTTTTGGTGCCAAAGTCGTTATGTGCATGCATATTCTGTACCCGTTTATATCTCAAATTCAGGCTCAAAACACCCAAAAAATCGATATTTTTGTGTCCCAGAAGCGATCTGTACATGTCTACACCGTGCTATAGTATTTTCAAAATACAGACCCAAAACATGCTCAAAATCAATATTTTAGGTGCCCAAAGTCAAAATGTGTATACATCTTCTGTATACGTGTATATCCCTAATTCAGGTTCAAAACAACCGAAAATTCGATTTTTTTGGGTCCCAGAAGCGATCTGTACATGCCTACTCCGTGTTAGAGTATTTTTTTAAAATACAGGCCCAAAACATATTAAAAATCGATATTTTAGGTGCCCAAAGTCGATATGTGCATGCATCTTCTGTATCCGTTTATATCTCAAATTCAGGCTCAAAACACCCGAAAATTCAATATTTTTGTTCCCAGAAGCGATCTGTACGTGCATACTCCGTGTTAGAGTGTTTGTAAAATAAAGGCCCAAAACATGCTAAAAATCGATATTTTATGTGCCCAAAGTCAATATGTGTATGTATCTTCTGTACCCGTGTATATCCCTAATTCCGGTTCAAAACACCAGAAAATTCGATATTTTTGGTTCCCAGAAGCGATCTGTACATGCCTACTCCTTGCTAGAATGTTTTCAAGATACAGACCCAAAACATGTCAAAATCGATATTTTAAGTGTAAAAAGTCGATATGTGCATGCATCTTCTGTACCCGTTTATATCTCAAATTCAGGCTCAAAACTCCGAAAATTCGATATTTTTGGGACCCTTAAGCAATCTGCACATGCCTACTCAGTGCTAGAATATTTTCAAATTATACGCCCAAAACATACTAAAAATCGATATTTTTGGTGCCAAAGTCGTTATGTGCATGCATCTTCTGTACCCGTTTATATCTCAAATTCAGGCTCAAAACGCCCAAAAAATCTATATTTTTGTGTCCCAGAAGCGATCTGTACATCTCTACACCGTGTTAGAGTATCTTCAAAATACAGGCCCAAAACATGCTCAAAATCGATATTTTAGGTGCCCAAAGTCGATATGTGCATGCATCTTCTGTACCCGTTCATATCTCAAATTCAGGTTCAGAATACCCGAAAATTCGATTCATTTGGGTCCCAGAAGCGATCTGTACGTGTCTACTCAGTGTTAGAGTATTTTAAAGATACAGGCCCAAAACATCCTCAAAATCGATATTTTGGGTGCACAAAGTCGATATGTGCATGCATCTTCTGTACCCGTTTATATCTCAAATTCAAACTCAAAACACCCGAATATTCGATATTTTTGGGTCCCAAAAGCAATGTGTACATGCATACTCCGTGTTAGAGTATTTTCAAAATACAGCCCTAAAACATGCAGAAAATCGATATTTTTGCTGCCTAAAGTCAATATGTGTATGCATCTACTGTACCCGTCTATATCCCAAGTTCAGGTTCAAAACACTCGAAAATTCGATATTTTTGGGACCCAGAAGCGATTTGTACATGCCTACTCCTTGCTAGAATTTTTTCAAGATACAGACCCAAAACATGCTCAAAATCGATATTTTAGGTGCAAAAAGTCGATATGTGCATGCATTTTCTGCACCCGTTTATATCTCAAATTCAGGCTCAAAACACCCGAAAATTCAATATTTTTGGGTCCCTTAAGCGATCTGTACATGCATACTCAGTGCTAGAATGTTTTCAAAATATAGGCTCAAAACATGCTAAAAATCGATATTTTAGGTGTCCAAAGTCGATATGTGCATGCATCTTCTGTACCCGTTTATATCTCAAATTCAGGCTCAAAACACCCGAAAATTCGATATTTTTGGATCCCAAAAGCGATCTGTACATGTCTACTCCGTGTTAGAGTATTTTTATAATACAGGCCCAAAACATGCTAAAGTCGATATTTTAGGTGCCCAAAGTCAATATGTGCATGCATCATCTGTACCCGTTTATATCTCAAATTCAGGCTCTAAACACCCGAAAATTCGATTTTTTTGGGTCCCAGAAGCGATCTGTACGTGCACACTCCGTGTTAGAGTGTTTTCAAAATACAGGCCCAAAACATGTTGAAAATCGATATTTTATGTGCCCAAAGTCAAAATGTGTATGCATCTTTTGTACACGTGTATATCCCTAATTCAGGTTCAAAACACCAGAAAATTCGATTTTTTTGGGTCCCAGAAACGATCTGTACTTGCCTACTCCTTGCTAGAATGTTTTCAAGAAACAGACCCATAACATGTTAAAAATCGATATTTTAAGTGCAAAAAGTCGATATGTGCATGCATCCTCTGTACCCGGTTATATCCCAAATTCTGGCTCAAAACCCCTGAAAGTTCCATATTTTTGGGTCCCAGAAGCGATCTGTACATGCCTACTCCGTGTTAAAGTATTTTCAAAATACAGGCCCAAAACATGCTGAAAATCTATATTTTAGGTGCCCAAAGTCAATATGTGTATGCATCTTCTGTACCCGTCTATATCCCAAATTCAGGTTCAAAACACCAGAAAATTCGGTATTTTTGGGTCCCAGAAGCGATCTGTACATGCCTACTCAGTGCTAGAATTTTTTCAATATACAGACCCAAAACATGCTCAAAATCGATATTTTAGGTGCAAAAAGTCGATATGTGCATGCATCCTCTGTACCCGGTTATATCCCAAATTCTGGGTCAAAACCCCCGAAAATTCGATATTTTTGGGTCCCAGAAGCGATCTGTACATGCCTACTCAGTGCTAGAATATTTTCAAATTATACGCCCAAAACATACTAGAAATCGATATTTTTGGTGCCAAAGTCGTTATGTGCATGCATCTTCTGTACCCATTTATATCTCAAATTCAGGCTCAAAACACCCAAAAAATCGATATTTTTGTGTCCCAGAAGCGATCTGTACATCTCTACACCGTGTTAGAGTATCTTCAAAATACAGGCCCAAAACATGCTCAAAATCGATATTTTAAGTGCCCAAAGTCGATATGTGCATGCATCTTCTGTACCCGTTCATATCTCAAATTCAGGTTCAGAATACCCGAAAATTCGATTTATTTGGGTCCCAGAAGCGATCTGTATGTGTCTACTCAGTGTTAGAGTATTTTAAAGATACAGGCCCAAAACATCCTCAAAATCGATATTTTGGGTGCCCAAAGTCGATATGTGCATGCATCTTCTGTACCCGTTTATATCTCAAATTTAGACTCAAAACACCCGAATATTCGATATTTTTGTGTCCCAGAAGCGATCTGTACATGCCTACTCAGTGTTAGAGTATTTTCAAAATACAGGCCCAAAACATGCTCAAAATCGATATTTTATGTGCCCAAAGTCAAAATGTGTATGCATCTTCTGTACCCGTCTATATCCCAAATTCAGGTTCAAAACAACCGAAAATTCGATTGTTTTGGGTCCCAGAAGCGATCTGTACATGCCTACTCCGTGTTAGAGTATTTTCAAAATACAGGCCCAAAACATATTAAAAATCGATATTTTAGGTGCCCAAAGTCGATATGTGCATGCATCTTCTGTATCCGTTTATATCTCAAATTCAGGCTCAAAACACCCTAAAATTCAATATTTTTGGGTCCCAAAAGCGATCTGTACATGCCTACTCCGTGTTAATGTATTTTCAAAATACAGGCCCAAAACATGCTGAAAATCTATATTTTAGGTGCCCAAAGTCAATATGTGTATGCATCTTCTGTACCCGTCTATATCCCAAATCCAGGTTCAAAACACCAGAAAATTCGGTATTTTTGGGTCCCAGAAGCGATCTGTACATGCCTACTCCTTGCTAGAATTTTTTCAAGATACAGACCCAAAACACGCTCAAAATCGATATTTTAAGTGCAAAAAGTCGATATGTTCATGCATCCTCTGTACCCGGTTATATCCCAAATTCTGGCTCAAAACCCCCGAAAATTCGATATATTTGGGTCCCAGAAGCGATCTGTACATGCCTACTCAGTGCTAGAATATTTTCAAATCATACGCCGAAAACATACTAAAAATCGATATTTTGGGTGCCAAAGTCGATATGTGCATGCATCTTCTGAACCCGTTTATATCTCAAATTCAGGCTCAAAACACCCAAAAAATCGATATTTTTGTGTCCCAGAAGCGATCTGTACATGCCTACTCCGTGTTAGAGTATTTTCATAATACAGGCCCAAAACATGCTCAAAATCGATATTTTAGGTGCCCAAAGTCGATATGTGCATGCATCTTCTGTATCCGTTTATATCTCAAATTCAAGCTCAAAATACCTGAAAATTCAATATTTTTGGGTCCCAGAAGCGATCTGTACATGCCTACTCCGTGTTAATGTATTTTCAAAAAACAGGCCCAAAACATGCTCAAAATCGATATTTTAGATGACCAAAGTCACTATGTGAATTTATCTTCTGTACCCGTCTATATCCCAAATTCTGGTTCAAAACACCAGAAAATTCGGAATTTTTGGGTCCTAGATGCGATCTGTACATGCCTACTCCTTGCTAGAATTTTTTCAAGATACCGACCCAAAACATGCTCAAAATCGATATTTTAGGTGCCTAAAGTCGATATGTGCATGCATCCTCTGTACCCGGTTATATCCCAAATTCTGGCTCAAAATCCCCGAAAATTCGATATTTTTGGGTCCCCGAAGCGATCTGTACATGCCTACTCCGTGTTAGAGTATTTTCAAAATACAGGCCCAAAACATGCTCAAAATCGATATTTTAGGTGCCCAAAGTCGATATGTGCATGCATCTTCTGTATCCGTTTATATCTCAAATTCAGGCTCAAAACACCCGAAAATTCAATATTTTTGGGTCCCAGAAGCGATCTGTACATGCCTAATCCGTGTTAATGTATTTTCAAAGTACAGGCCCAAAACATTCTGAAAATCTATATTTTAGGTGCCCAAAGTCAATATGTGTATGCATCTTCTGTACCCGTCTATATCCCAAATTCAGGTTCAAAACACCAGAAAATTTGGTATGTTTGGGTCCCAGAAGCGATCTGTACATGCCTACTCCTTGCTAGAATTTTTTCAAGATACAGACCCAAAACATGCTCAAAATCGATATTTTAGGTGCAAAAAGTCGATATGTGCATGCATCCTCTGTACCCGGTTATATCCCAAATTCTGGCTCAAAACCCCCCAAAATTCGATATTTTTGTGTCCCAGAAGCGATCTGTACATGTCTACACCGTGCTATAATATTTTCAAAATTCAGGCCCAAAACATGCTCAAAATCAATATTTTAGGTGCCCAAAGTCGATATGTGCGTGCATCTTCTGTACCCGTTCATATCTCAAATTCAGGCTCAGAACACCCAAAAATTCGATTTATTTGGGTTCCAGAAGCGATCTGTACGTGTCTAGTCAGTGTTGGAGTATTTTAAAAATACAGGCCCAAAACATGCTCAAAATCGATATTTTGGGTGCCGAAAGTCGATATGTGCATGCATCTTCTGTACCCGTTTATATCTCAAATTTAGACTCAAAACACCCGAATATTCGATATTTTTGTGTCCCCGAAGCGATCTGTACATGCCTACTCCGTGTTAGAGTATTTTCAAAATACAGGCCCAAAACATGCTCAAAATCGATATTTTATGTTCCCAAAGTCAAAATGTGTATGCATCTTCTGTACACGTGTATATCCCTAATTCAGGTTCAAAACAACCGAAAATTCGATTTTTTTGGGTCCCAGAAGCGATCTGTACATGCTTACTCCGTGTTAGAGTATTTTCAAATTACAGGCCCAAAACATATTAAAAATCGATATTTTAGGTGCCCAAAGTCGATATGTGCGTGCATCTTCTGTACCCGTTCATATCTCAAATTCAGGCTCAGAACACCCTAAAATTCGATTTATTTGGGTTCCAGAAGCGATCTGTACGTGTCTAGTCAGTGTTGGAGTATTTTAAAAATACAGCCCCAAAACATGCTCAAAATCGATATTTTGGGTGCCCAAAGTCGATATGTGCATGCATCTTCTGTACCCGTTTATATCTCAAATTTAGACTCAAAACACCCGAATATTCGATATTTTTGTGTCCCCGAAGCGATCTGTACATGCCTACTCCGTGTTAGAGTATTTTCAAAATACAGGCCCAAAACATGCTCAAAATCGATATTTTATGTGCCCAAAGTCAAAATGTGTATGCATCTTCTGTACACGTGTATATCCCTAATTCAGGTTCAAAACAACCGAAAATTCGATTTTTTTGGGTCCCAGAAGCGATCTGTACATGCTTACTCCGTGTTAGAGTATTTTTAAAATACAGGCCCAAAACATATTAAAAATCGATATTTTAGGTGCCCAAAGTCGATATGTGCATGCATCTTCTGTATCCGTTTATATCTCAAATTCAGGCTCAAAACACCCTAAAATTCAATATTTTTGATCCCAAAAGCGATCTGTACATGCCTACTCCGTGTTAATGTATTTTCAAATTACAGGCCCAAAACATGCTGAAAATCTATATTTTAGGTGACCAAAGTCACTATGTGAATTTATCTTCTGTACCCGTCTATATCCCAAATTCTGGTTCAAAACACCAGAAAATTCGGTATTTTTGGGTCCCAGAAGCGATCTGTACATGCCTACTCCTTGCTAGAATTTTTTCAAGATACAGACCCAAAAAATGCTCAAAATCGATATTTTAAGTGCAAAAAGTCGATATGTGCATGCATCCTCTGTACCCGGTTATATCCCAAATTCTGGCTCAAAAACCCCGAAAATTCGATATTTTTGGGTCCCAGAAGCGATCTGTACATGTCTACTCCGTGTTAGAGTGTTTTTAAAATACAGGCCCAAAACATGCTGAAAATCGATATTTTATGTGCCTAAAGTCAAAATGTGTATGCATCTTCTGTACACGTGTATATCCCTAATTCAGGTTCAAAACACCAGAAAATTCGATTTTTTTGGGTCCCAGAAGCGATCTGTACATGCCTACTCCTTGCTAGAATGTTTTCAAGATACAGACCCAAAACATGTTAAAAATTGATATTTTAAGTGCAAAAAGTCGATATGTGCATGCATCCCCTGTACCCAGTTATATCCCAAATTCTGGCTCAAAACCCCTGAAAATTCGATATTTTTGGGTCCCAGAAGCGATCTGTACATGCCTACTCAGTGCTAGAATATTTTCAAATTAAACGCCGGAAACATACTAAAAATCGATATTTTGGGTGCCAAAGTCGATATGTGCATGCATCTTCTGTACCCGTTTATATCTCAAATTCAGTTTAAAAACTCCGAAAATTCGATATTTTTGGGTCCCTTAAGCAAACTACACATGCCTACTCAGTGATAGAATGTTTTTAAAATACAGGCTTAAAACATGCTATAAATCGATATTTTAGATGTCCAAAGTCGATATGTGCATGCATCTTCTGAACCCGTTTATATCTTAAATTCAGGCTCAAAACACCCAAAAAATCGATATTTTTGTGTCCCAGAAGCGATCTGAACATGCCTACTCCGTGTTAGAGTATTTTCAAAATACAGGCCCAAAACATGCTGAAAATCTATATTTTAGGTGACCAAAGTCACTATGTGAATTTATCTTCTGTACCCGTCTATATCCCAAATTCTGGTTCAAAACACCAGAAAATTCGGTATTTTTGGGTCCCAGAAGCGATCTGTACATGCCTACTCCTTGCTAGAATTTTTTCAAGATACAGACCCAAAAAATGCTCAAAATCGATATTTTAAGTGCAAAAAGTCGATATGTGCATGCATCCTCTGTACCCGGTTATATCCCAAATTCTGGCTCAAAACCCCCGAAAATTCGATATTTTTGGGTCCCAGAAGCGATCTGTACATGCCTACTCAGTGCTAGAATATTTTCAAATTATACGCCGAAAACATACTAAAAATCGATATTTTGGGTGCCAAAGTCGATATGTGCATGCATCTTCTGAACCCGTTTATATCTCAAATTCAGGCTCAAAACACCCAAAAAATCGATATTTTTGTGTCCCAGAAGCGATCTGTACATGCCTACTCCGTGTTAGAGTATTTTCATAATACAGGCCCAAAACATGCTCAAAATCGATATTTTAGGTGTAAAAAGTCGATATGTGTATGCATCTTCTGTATCCGTTTATATCTCAAATTCAGGCTCAAAACACCCGAAAATTCAATATTTTTGTGTCCCAGAAGCGATCTGTACATGCCTACTCCGTGTTAATGTATTTTCAAAATACAGGCCCAAAACATACTGAAAATCTATATTTTAGGTGACAAAAGTCACTATGTGAATTTATCTTTTGTACCCGTCTATATCCCAAATTCTGGTTCAAAACACCAGAAAATTCGGTATTTTTGGGTCCTAGATGCGATCTGTACATGCCTACTCCTTGCTAGAATTTTTTCAAGATACCGACCCAAAACATGCTCAAAATCGATATTTTAGGTGCAAAAAGTCGATATGTGCATGCATCCTCTGTACCCGGTTATATCCCAAATTCTGGCTCAAAAACCCCGAAAATTCGATATTTTTGGGTCCCAGAAGCAATATGTACATGTCTACTCCGTGTTAGAGTGTTTTTAAAATACAGGCCCAAAACATGCTGAAAATCGATATTTTATGTGCCTAAAGTCAAAATGTGTATGCATCTTCTGTACACGTGTATATCCCTAATTCAGGTTCAAAACACCAGAAAATTCGGTATTTTTGGGTCCCAGAAGCGATCTGTACATGCCTACTCCTTGCTAGAATTTTTTCAAGATACAGACCCAAAAAATGCTCAAAATCGATATTTTAAGTGCAAAAAGTCGATATGTGCATGCATCCTCTGTACCCGGTTATATCCCAAATTCTGGCTCAAAAACCCCGAAAATTCGATATTTTTGGGTCCCAGAAGCGATCTGTACATGTCTACTCCGTGTTAGAGTGTTTTTAAAATACAGGCCCAAAACATGCTGAAAATCAATATATTTTATGTGCCTAAAGTCAAAATGTGTATGCATCTTCTGTACACGTGTATATCCCTAATTCAGGTTCAAAACACCAGAAAATTCGATTTTTTTGGGTCCCAGAAGCGATCTGTACATGCCTACTCCTTGCTAGAATGTTTTCAAGATACAGACCCAAAACATGTTAAAAATCGATATTTTAAGTGCAAAAAGTCGATATGTGCATGCATCCCCTGTACCCAGTTATATCCCAAATTCTGGCTCAAAACCCCTGAAAATTCGATATTTTTGGGTCCCAGAAGCGATCTGTACATGCCTACTCAGTGCTAGAATATTTTCAAATTAAACGCCGGAAACATACTAAAAATCGATATTTTGGGTGCCAAAGTCGATATGTGCATGCATCTTCTGTACCCGTTTATATCTCAAATTCAGTTTAAAAACTCCGAAAATTCGATATTTTTGGGTCCCTTAAGCAAACTACACATGCCTACTCAGTGATAGAATGTTTTTAAAATACAGGCTTAAAACATGCTATAAATCGATATTTTAGATGTCCAAAGTCGATATGTGCATGCATCTTCTGAACCCGTTTATATCTTAAATTCAGGCTCAAAACACCCAAAAAATCGATATTTTTGTGTCCCAGAAGCGATCTGAACATGCCTACTCCGTGTTAGAATTTTTTCAAGATACAGACCCAAAAAATGCTCAAAATCGATATTTTAAGTGCAAAAAGTCGATATGTGCATGCATCCTCTGTACCCGGTTATATCCCAAATTCTGGCTCAAAACCCCCGAAAATTCGATATTTTTGGGTCCCAGAAGCGATCTGTACATGCCTACTCAGTGCTAGAATATTTTCAAATTAAACGCCGGAAACATACTAAAAATCGATATTTTGGGTGCCAAAGTCGATATGTGCATGCATCTTCTGTACCCGTTTATATCTCAAATTCAGTTTAAAAACTCCGAAAATTCGATATTTTTGGGTCCCTTAAGGAAACTACACATGCCTACTCAGTGATAGAATGTTTTTAAAATACAGGCTTAAAACATGCTATAAATCGATATTTTAGATGTCCAAAGTCGATATGTGCATGCATCTTCTGAACCCGTTTATATCTTAAATTCAGGCTCAAAACACCCAAAAAATCGATATTTTTGTGTCCCAGAAGCGATCTGAACATGCCTACTCCGTGTTAGAGTATTTTCAAAATACAGGCCCAAAACATGCTGAAAATCTATATTTTAGGTGACCAAAGTCACTATGTGAATTTATCTTCTGTACCCGTCTATATCCCAAATTCTGGTTCAAAACACCAGAAAATTCGGTATTTTTGGGTCCCAGAAGCGATCTGTACATGCCTACTCCTTGCTAGAATTTTTTCAAGATACAGACCCAAAAAATGCTCAAAATCGATATTTTAAGTGCAAAAAGTCGATATGTGCATGCATCCTCTGTACCCGGTTATATCCCAAATTCTGGCTCAAAACCCCCGAAAATTCGATATTTTTGGGTCCCAGAAGCGATCTGTACATGCATACTCAGTGCTAGAATATTTTCAAATTATACGCCGAAAACATACTAAAAATCGATATTTTGGGTGCCAAAGTCGATATGTGCATGCATCTTCTGAACCCGTTTATATCTCAAATTCAGGCTCAAAACACCCAAAAAATCGATATTTTTGTGTCCCAGAAGCGATCTGTACATGCCTACTCCTTGCTAGAATTTTTTCAAGATACCGACCCAAAACATGCTCAAAATCGATATTTTAGGTGTAAAAAGTCGATATGTGCATGCATCCTCTGTACCCGGTTATATCCCAAATTCTGGCTCAAAAACCCCGAAAATTCGATATTTTTGGGTCCCAGAAGCGATCTGTACATGTCTACTCCTTGTTAGAGTGTTTTTAAAATACAGGCCCAAAACATGCTGAAAATCGATATTTTATGTGCCTAAAGTCAAAATGTGTATGCATCTTCTGTACACGTGTATATCCCTAATTCAGGTTCAAAACACCAGAAAATTCGATTTTTTTGGGTCCCAGAAGCGATCTGTACATGCCTACTCCTTGCTAGAATGTTTTCAAGATACAGACCCAAAACATGTTAAAAATCGATATTTTAAGTGCAAAAAGTCGATATGTGCATGCATCCCCTGTACCCAGTTATATCCCAAATTCTGGCTCAAAACCCCTGAAAGTTCGATATTTTTGGGTCCCAGAAGCGATCTGTACATGCCTACTCAGTGCTAGAATATTTTCAAATTAAACGCCGGAAACATACTAAAAATCGATATTTTGGGTGCCAAAGTCGATATGTGCATGCATCTTCTGTACCCGTTTATATCTCAAATTCAGTTTAAAAACTCCGAAAATTCGATATTTTTGGGTCCCTTAAGCAAACTACACATGCCTACTCAGTGATAGAATGTTTTTAAAATACAGGCTTAAAACATGCTATAAATCGATATTTTAGATGTCCAAAGTCGATATGTGCATGCATCTTCTGAACCCGTTTATATCTTAAATTCAGGCTCAAAACACCCAAAAAATCGATATTTTTGTGTCCCAGAAGCGATCTGAACATGCCTACTCCGTATTAGAGTATTTTAAAAATACAGGCCCAAAACATGCTGAAAATCTATATTTTAGGTGACCAAAGTCACTATGTGAATTTATCTTCTGTACCCGTCTATATCCCAAATTCTGGTTCAAAACACCTGAAAATTCGGTATTTTTGGGTCCCAGAAGCGATCTGTACATGCCTACTCCTTGCTAGAATTTTTTCAAGATACAGACCCAAAAAATGCTCAAAATCGATATTTTAAGTGCAAAAAGTCGATATGTGCATGCATCCTCTGTACCCGGTTATATCCCAAATTCTGGCTCAAAACCCCCGAAAATTCGATATTTTTGGGTCCCAGAAGCGATCTGTACATGCCTACTCAGTGCTAGAATATTTTCAAATTATACGCCGAAAACATACTAAAAATCGATATTTTGGGTGCCAAAGTCGATATGTGCATGCATCTTCTGTATCCGTTTATATCTCAAATTCAGGCTCAAAACACCCAAAAAATCGATATTTTTGTGTCCCAGAAGCGATCTGTACATGCCTACTCCGTGTTAGAGTATTTTCATAATACAGGCCCAAAACATGCTCAAAATCGATATTTTAGGTGCCCAAAGTCGATATGTGTATGCATCTTCTGTATCCGTTTATATCTCAAATTCAGGCTCAAAACACCCGAAAATTCAATATTTTTGGGTCCCCGAAGCGATCTGTACATGCCTACTCCGTGTTAGAGTATTTTCAAAATACAGGCCCAAAACATGCTCAAAATCGATATTTTAGGTGCCCAAAGTCGATATGTGCATGCATCTTCTGTATCCGTTTATATCTCAAATTCAGGCTCAAAACACCCGAAAATTCAATATTTTTGGGTCCCAGAAGCGATCTGTACATGCCTAATCCGTGTTAATGTATTTTCAAAGTACAGGCCCAAAACATTCTGAAAATCTATATTTTAGGTGCCCAAAGTCAATATGTGTATGCATCTTCTGTACCCGTCTATATCCCAAATTCAGGTTCAAAACACCAGAAAATTTGGTATGTTTGGGTCCCAGAAGCGATCTGTACATGCCTACTCCTTGCTAGAATTTTTTCAAGATACAGACCCAAAACATGCTCAAAATCGATATTTTAGGTGCAAAAAGTCGATATGTGCATGCATCCTCTGTACCCGGTTATATCCCAAATTCTGGCTCAAAACCCCCCAAAATTCGATATTTTTGTGTCCCAGAAGCGATCTGTACATGTCTACACCGTGCTATAGTATTTTCAAAATTCAGGCCCAAAACATGCTCAAAATCAATATTTTAGGTGCCCAAAGTCGATATGTGCGTGCATCTTCTGTACCCGTTCATATCTCAAATTCAGGCTCAGAACACCCAAAAATTCGATTTATTTGGGTTCCAGAAGCGATCTGTACGTGTCTAGTCAGTGTTGGAGTATTTTAAAAATACAGGCCCAAAACATGCTCAAAATCGATATTTTGGGTGCCGAAAGTCGATATGTGCATGCATCTTCTGTACCCGTTTATATCTCAAATTTAGACTCAAAACACCCGAATATTCGATATTTTTGTGTCCCCGAAGCGATCTGTACATGCCTACTCCGTGTTAGAGTATTTTCAAAATACAGGCCCAAAACATGCTCAAAATCGATATTTTATGTTCCCAAAGTCAAAATGTGTATGCATCTTCTGTACACGTGTATATCCCTAATTCAGGTTCAAAACAACCGAAAATTCGATTTTTTTGGGTCCCAGAAGCGATCTGTACATGCTTACTCCGTGTTAGAGTATTTTCAAATTACAGGCCCAAAACATATTAAAAATCGATATTTTAGGTGCCCAAAGTCGATATGTGCGTGCATCTTCTGTACCCGTTCATATCTCAAATTCAGGCTCAGAACACCCTAAAATTCGATTTATTTGGGTTCCAGAAGCGATCTGTACGTGTCTAGTCAGTGTTGGAGTATTTTAAAAATACAGCCCCAAAACATGCTCAAAATCGATATTTTGGGTGCCCAAAGTCGATATGTGCATGCATCTTCTGTACCCGTTTATATCTCAAATTTAGACTCAAAACACCCGAATATTCGATATTTTTGTGTCCCCGAAGCGATCTGTACATGCCTACTCCGTGTTAGAGTATTTTCAAAATACAGGCCCAAAACATGCTCAAAATCGATATTTTATGTGCCCAAAGTCAAAATGTGTATGCATCTTCTGTACACGTGTATATCCCTAATTCAGGTTCAAAACAACCGAAAATTCGATTTTTTTGGGTCCCAGAAGCGATCTGTACATGCTTACTCCGTGTTAGAGTATTTTTAAAATACAGGCCCAAAACATATTAAAAATCGATATTTTAGGTGCCCAAAGTCGATATGTGCATGCATCTTCTGTATCCGTTTATATCTCAAATTCAGGCTCAAAACACCCTAAAATTCAATATTTTTGATCCCAAAAGCGATCTGTACATGCCTACTCCGTGTTAATGTATTTTCAAATTACAGGCCCAAAACATGCTGAAAATCTATATTTTAGGTGACCAAAGTCACTATGTGAATTTATCTTCTGTACCCGTCTATATCCCAAATTCTGGTTCAAAACACCAGAAAATTCGGTATTTTTGGGTCCCTGAAGCGATCTGTACATGCCTACTCCTTGCTAGAATTTTTTCAAGATACAGACCCAAAAAATGCTCAAAATCGATATTTTAAGTGCAAAAAGTCGATATGTGCATGCATCCTCTGTACCCGGTTATATCCCAAATTCTGGCTCAAAAACCCCGAAAATTCGATATTTTTGGGTCCCAGAAGCGATCTGTACATGTCTACTCCGTGTTAGAGTGTTTTTAAAATACAGGCCCAAAACATGCTGAAAATCGATATTTTATGTGCCTAAAGTCAAAATGTGTATGCATCTTCTGTACACGTGTATATCCCTAATTCAGGTTCAAAACACCAGAAAATTCGATTTTTTTGGGTCCCAGAAGCGATCTGTACATGCCTACTCCTTGCTAGAATGTTTTCAAGATACAGACCCAAAACATGTTAAAAATTGATATTTTAAGTGCAAAAAGTCGATATGTGCATGCATCCCCTGTACCCAGTTATATCCCAAATTCTGGCTCAAAACCCCTGAAAATTCGATATTTTTGGGTCCCAGAAGCGATCTGTACATGCCTACTCAGTGCTAGAATATTTTCAAATTAAACGCCGGAAACATACTAAAAATCGATATTTTGGGTGCCAAAGTCGATATGTGCATGCATCTTCTGTACCCGTTTATATCTCAAATTCAGTTTAAAAACTCCGAAAATTCGATATTTTTGGGTCCCTTAAGCAAACTACACATGCCTACTCAGTGATAGAATGTTTTTAAAATACAGGCTTAAAACATGCTATAAATCGATATTTTAGATGTCCAAAGTCGATATGTGCATGCATCTTCTGAACCCGTTTATATCTTAAATTCAGGCTCAAAACACCCAAAAAATCGATATTTTTGTGTCCCAGAAGCGATCTGAACATGCCTACTCCGTGTTAGAATTTTTTCAAGATACAGACCCAAAAAATGCTCAAAATCGATATTTTAAGTGCAAAAAGTCGATATGTGCATGCATCCTCTGTACCCGGTTATATCCCAAATTCTGGCTCAAAACCCCCGAAAATTCGATATTTTTGGGTCCCAGAAGCGATCTGTACATGCCTACTCAGTGCTAGAATATTTTCAAATTAAACGCCGGAAACATACTAAAAATCGATATTTTGGGTGCCAAAGTCGATATGTGCATGCATCTTCTGTACCCGTTTATATCTCAAATTCAGTTTAAAAACTCCGAAAATTCGATATTTTTGGGTCCCTTAAGGAAACTACACATGCCTACTCAGTGATAGAATGTTTTTAAAATACAGGCTTAAAACATGCTATAAATCGATATTTTAGATGTCCAAAGTCGATATGTGCATGCATCTTCTGAACCCGTTTATATCTTAAATTCAGGCTCAAAACACCCAAAAAATCGATATTTTTGTGTCCCAGAAGCGATCTGAACATGCCTACTCCGTGTTAGAGTATTTTCAAAATACAGGCCCAAAACATGCTGAAAATCTATATTTTAGGTGACCAAAGTCACTATGTGAATTTATCTTCTGTACCCGTCTATATCCCAAATTCTGGTTCAAAACACCAGAAAATTCGGTATTTTTGTGTCCCAGAAGCGATCTGTACATGCCTACTCCTTGCTAGAATTTTTTCAAGATACAGACCCAAAAAATGCTCAAAATCGATATTTTAAGTGCAAAAAGTCGATATGTGCATGCATCCTCTGTACCCGGTTATATCCCAAATTCTGGCTCAAAACCCCCGAAAATTCGATATTTTTGGGTCCCAGAAGCGATCTGTACATGCCTACTCAGTGCTAGAATATTTTCAAATTATACGCCGAAAACATACTAAAAATCGATATTTTGGGTGCCAAAGTCGATATGTGCATGCATCTTCTGAACCCGTTTATATCTCAAATTCAGGCTCAAAACACCCAAAAAATCGATATTTTTGTGTCCCAGAAGCGATCTGTACATGCCTACTCCTTGCTAGAATTTTTTCAAGATACCGACCCAAAACATGCTCAAAATCGATATTTTAGGTGTAAAAAGTCGATATGTGCATGCATCCTCTGTACCCGGTTATATCCCAAATTCTGGCTCAAAAACCCCGAAAATTCGATATTTTTGGGTCCCAGAAGCGATCTGTACATGTCTACTCCTTGTTAGAGTGTTTTTAAAATACAGGCCCAAAACATGCTGAAAATCGATATTTTATGTGCCTAAAGTCAAAATGTGTATGCATCTTCTGTACACGTGTATATCCCTAATTCAGGTTCAAAACACCAGAAAATTCGATTTTTTTGGGTCCCAGAAGCGATCTGTACATGCCTACTCCTTGCTAGAATGTTTTCAAGATACAGACCCAAAACATGTTAAAAATCGATATTTTAAGTGCAAAAAGTCGATATGTGCATGCATCCCCTGTACCCAGTTATATCCCAAATTCTGGCTCAAAACCCCTGAAAGTTCGATATTTTTGGGTCCCAGAAGCGATCTGTACATGCCTACTCAGTGCTAGAATATTTTCAAATTAAACGCCGGAAACATACTAAAAATCGATATTTTGGGTGCCAAAGTCGATATGTGCATGCATCTTCTGTACCCGTTTATATCTCAAATTCAGTTTAAAAACTCCGAAAATTCGATATTTTTGGGTCCCTTAAGCAAACTACACATGCCTACTCAGTGATAGAATGTTTTTAAAATACAGGCTTAAAACATGCTATAAATCGATATTTTAGATGTCCAAAGTCGATATGTGCATGCATCTTCTGAACCCGTTTATATCTTAAATTCAGGCTCAAAACACCCAAAAAATCGATATTTTTGTGTCCCAGAAGCGATCTGAACATGCCTACTCCGTATTAGAGTATTTTAAAAATACAGGCCCAAAACATGCTGAAAATCTATATTTTAGGTGACCAAAGTCACTATGTGAATTTATCTTCTGTACCCGTCTATATCCCAAATTCTGGTTCAAAACACCTGAAAATTCGGTATTTTTGGGTCCCAGAAGCGATCTGTACATGCCTACTCCTTGCTAGAATTTTTTCAAGATACAGACCCAAAAAATGCTCAAAATCGATATTTTAAGTGCAAAAAGTCGATATGTGCATGCATCCTCTGTACCCGGTTATATCCCAAATTCTGGCTCAAAACCCCCGAAAATTCGATATTTTTGGGTCCCAGAAGCGATCTGTACATGCCTACTCAGTGCTAGAATATTTTCAAATTATACGCCGAAAACATACTAAAAATCGATATTTTGGGTGCCAAAGTCGATATGTGCATGCATCTTCTGTATCCGTTTATATCTCAAATTCAGGCTCAAAACACCCAAAAAATCGATATTTTTGTGTCCCAGAAGCGATCTGTACATGCCTACTCCGTGTTAGAGTATTTTCATAATACAGGCCCAAAACATGCTCAAAATCGATATTTTAGGTGCCCAAAGTCGATATGTGTATGCATCTTCTGTATCCGTTTATATCTCAAATTCAGGCTCAAAACACCCGAAAATTCAATATTTTTGGGTCCCAGAAGCGATCTGTACATGCCTACTCCGTGTTAATGTATTTTCAAAATACAGGCCCAAAACATACTGAAAATCTATATTTTAGGTGACAAAAGTCACTATGTGAATTTATCTTTTGTACCCGTCTATATCCCAAATTCTGGTTCAAAACACCAGAAAATTCGGTATTTTTGGGTCCTAGATGCGATCTGTACATGCCTACTCCTTGCTAGAATTTTTTCAAGATACCGACCCAAAACATGCTCAAAATCGATATTTTAGGTGCAAAAAGTCGATATGTGCATGCATCCTCTGTACCCGGTTATATCCCAAATTCTGGCTCAAAAACCCCGAAAATTCGATATTTTTGGGTCCCAGAAGCAATATGTACATGTCTACTCCGTGTTAGAGTGTTTTTAAAATACAGGCCCAAAACATGCTGAAAATCGATATTTTATGTGCCTAAAGTCAAAATGTGTATGCATCTTCTGTACACGTGTATATCCCTAATTCAGGTTCAAAACACCAGAAAATTCGGTATTTTTGGGTCCCAGAAGCGATCTGTACATGCCTACTCCTTGCTAGAATGTTTTCAAGATACAGACCCAAAACATGTTAAAAATTGATATTTTAAGTGCAAAAAGTCGATATGTGCATGCATCCCCTGTACCCAGTTATATCCCAAATTCTGGCTCAAAACCCCTGAAAATTCGATATTTTTGGGTCCCAGAAGCGATCTGTACATGCCTACTCAGTGCTAGAATATTTTCAAATTAAACGCCGGAAACATACTAAAAATCGATATTTTGGGTGCCAAAGTCGATATGTGCATGCATCTTCTGTACCCGTTTATATCTCAAATTCAGTTTAAAAACTCCGAAAATTCGATATTTTTGGGTCCCTTAAGCAAACTACACATGCCTACTCAGTGATAGAATGTTTTTAAAATACAGGCTTAAAACATGCTATAAATCGATATTTTAGATGTCCAAAGTCGATATGTGCATGCATCTTCTGAACCCGTTTATATCTTAAATTCAGGCTCAAAACACCCAAAAAATCGATATTTTTGTGTCCCAGAAGCGATCTGAACATGCCTACTCCGTGTTAGAGTATTTTCAAAATACAGGCCCAAAACATGCTGAAAATCTATATTTTAGGTGACCAAAGTCACTATGTGAATTTATCTTCTGTACCCGTCTATATCCCAAATTCTGGTTCAAAACACCAGAAAATTCGGTATTTTTGGGTCCCAGAAGCGATCTGTACATGCCTACTCCTTGCTAGAATTTTTTCAAGATACAGACCCAAAAAATGCTCAAAATCGATATTTTAAGTGCAAAAAGTCGATATGTGCATGCATCCTCTGTACCCGGTTATATCCCAAATTCTGGCTCAAAACCCCCGAAAATTCGATATTTTTGGGTCCCAGAAGCGATCTGTACATGCCTACTCAGTGCTAGAATATTTTCAAATTATACGCCGAAAACATACTAAAAATCGATATTTTGGGTGCCAAAGTCGATATGTGCATGCATCTTCTGAACCCGTTTATATCTCAAATTCAGGCTCAAAACACCCAAAAAATCGATATTTTTGTGTCCCAGAAGCGATCTGTACATGCCTACTCCGTGTTAGAGTATTTTCATAATACAGGCCCAAAACATGCTCAAAATCGATATTTTAGGTGTAAAAAGTCGATATGTGTATGCATCTTCTGTATCCGTTTATATCTCAAATTCAGGCTCAAAACACCCGAAAATTCAATATTTTTGGGTCCCAGAAGCGATCTGTACATGCCTACTCCGTGTTAATGTATTTTCAAAATACAGGCCCAAAACATACTGAAAATCTATATTTTAGGTGACAAAAGTCACTATGTGAATTTATCTTTTGTACCCGTCTATATCCCAAATTCTGGTTCAAAACACCAGAAAATTCGGTATTTTTGGGTCCTAGATGCGATCTGTACATGCCTACTCCTTGCTAGAATTTTTTCAAGATACCGACCCAAAACATGCTCAAAATCGATATTTTAGGTGCAAAAAGTCGATATGTGCATGCATCCTCTGTACCCGGTTATATCCCAAATTCTGGCTCAAAAACCCCGAAAATTCGATATTTTTGGGTCCCAGAAGCAATATGTACATGTCTACTCCGTGTTAGAGTGTTTTTAAAATACAGGCCCAAAACATGCTGAAAATCGATATTTTATGTGCCTAAAGTCAAAATGTGTATGCATCTTCTGTACACGTGTATATCCCTAATTCAGGTTCAAAACACCAGAAAATTCGGTATTTTTGGGTCCCAGAAGCGATCTGTACATGCCTACTCCTTGCTAGAATTTTTTCAAGATACAGACCCAAAAAATGCTCAAAATCGATATTTTAAGTGCAAAAAGTCGATATGTGCATGCATCCTCTGTACCCGGTTATATCCCAAATTCTGGCTCAAAAACCCCGAAAATTCGATATTTTTGGGTCCCAGAAGCGATCTGTACATGTCTACTCCGTGTTAGAGTGTTTTTAAAATACAGGCCCAAAACATGCTGAAAATCAATATATTTTATGTGCCTAAAGTCAAAATGTGTATGCATCTTCTGTACACGTGTATATCCCTAATTCAGGTTCAAAACACCAGAAAATTCGATTTTTTTGGGTCCCAGAAGCGATCTGTACATGCCTACTCCTTGCTAGAATGTTTTCAAGATACAGACCCAAAACATGTTAAAAATCGATATTTTAAGTGCAAAAAGTCGATATGTGCATGCATCCCCTGTACCCAGTTATATCCCAAATTCTGGCTCAAAACCCCTGAAAATTCGATATTTTTGGGTCCCAGAAGCGATCTGTACATGCCTACTCAGTGCTAGAATATTTTCAAATTAAACGCCGGAAACATACTAAAAATCGATATTTTGGGTGCCAAAGTCGATATGTGCATGCATCTTCTGTACCCGTTTATATCTCAAATTCAGTTTAAAAACTCCGAAAATTCGATATTTTTGGGTCCCTTAAGCAAACTACACATGCCTACTCAGTGATAGAATGTTTTTAAAATACAGGCTTAAAACATGCTATAAATCGATATTTTAGATGTCCAAAGTCGATATGTGCATGCATCTTCTGAACCCGTTTATATCTTAAATTCAGGCTCAAAACACCCAAAAAATCGATATTTTTGTGTCCCAGAAGCGATCTGAACATGCCTACTCCGTGTTAGAATTTTTTCAAGATACAGACCCAAAAAATGCTCAAAATCGATATTTTAAGTGCAAAAAGTCGATATGTGCATGCATCCTCTGTACCCGGTTATATCCCAAATTCTGGCTCAAAACCCCCGAAAATTCGATATTTTTGGGTCCCAGAAGCGATCTGTACATGCCTACTCAGTGCTAGAATATTTTCAAATTAAACGCCGGAAACATACTAAAAATCGATATTTTGGGTGCCAAAGTCGATATGTGCATGCATCTTCTGTACCCGTTTATATCTCAAATTCAGTTTAAAAACTCCGAAAATTCGATATTTTTGGGTCCCTTAAGGAAACTACACATGCCTACTCAGTGATAGAATGTTTTTAAAATACAGGCTTAAAACATGCTATAAATCGATATTTTAGATGTCCAAAGTCGATATGTGCATGCATCTTCTGAACCCGTTTATATCTTAAATTCAGGCTCAAAACACCCAAAAAATCGATATTTTTGTGTCCCAGAAGCGATCTGAACATGCCTACTCCGTGTTAGAGTATTTTCAAAATACAGGCCCAAAACATGCTGAAAATCTATATTTTAGGTGACCAAAGTCACTATGTGAATTTATCTTCTGTACCCGTCTATATCCCAAATTCTGGTTCAAAACACCAGAAAATTCGGTATTTTTGGGTCCCAGAAGCGATCTGTACATGCCTACTCCTTGCTAGAATTTTTTCAAGATACAGACCCAAAAAATGCTCAAAATCGATATTTTAAGTGCAAAAAGTCGATATGTGCATGCATCCTCTGTACCCGGTTATATCCCAAATTCTGGCTCAAAACCCCCGAAAATTCGATATTTTTGGGTCCCAGAAGCGATCTGTACATGCCTACTCAGTGCTAGAATATTTTCAAATTATACGCCGAAAACATACTAAAAATCGATATTTTGGGTGCCAAAGTCGATATGTGCATGCATCTTCTGAACCCGTTTATATCTCAAATTCAGGCTCAAAACACCCAAAAAATCGATATTTTTGTGTCCCAGAAGCGATCTGTACATGCCTACTCCTTGCTAGAATTTTTTCAAGATACCGACCCAAAACATGCTCAAAATCGATATTTTAGGTGTAAAAAGTCGATATGTGCATGCATCCTCTGTACCCGGTTATATCCCAAATTCTGGCTCAAAAACCCCGAAAATTCGATATTTTTGGGTCCCAGAAGCGATCTGTACATGTCTACTCCTTGTTAGAGTGTTTTTAAAATACAGGCCCAAAACATGCTGAAAATCGATATTTTATGTGCCTAAAGTCAAAATGTGTATGCATCTTCTGTACACGTGTATATCCCTAATTCAGGTTCAAAACACCAGAAAATTCGATTTTTTTGGGTCCCAGAAGCGATCTGTACATGCCTACTCCTTGCTAGAATGTTTTCAAGATACAGACCCAAAACATGTTAAAAATCGATATTTTAAGTGCAAAAAGTCGATATGTGCATGCATCCCCTGTACCCAGTTATATCCCAAATTCTGGCTCAAAACCCCTGAAAGTTCGATATTTTTGGGTCCCAGAAGCGATCTGTACATGCCTACTCAGTGCTAGAATATTTTCAAATTAAACGCCGGAAACATACTAAAAATCGATATTTTGGGTGCCAAAGTCGATATGTGCATGCATCTTCTGTACCCGTTTATATCTCAAATTCAGTTTAAAAACTCCGAAAATTCGATATTTTTGGGTCCCTTAAGCAAACTACACATGCCTACTCAGTGATAGAATGTTTTTAAAATACAGGCTTAAAACATGCTATAAATCGATATTTTAGATGTCCAAAGTCGATATGTGCATGCATCTTCTGAACCCGTTTATATCTTAAATTCAGGCTCAAAACACCCAAAAAATCGATATTTTTGTGTCCCAGAAGCGATCTGAACATGCCTACTCCGTATTAGAGTATTTTAAAAATACAGGCCCAAAACATGCTGAAAATCTATATTTTAGGTGACCAAAGTCACTATGTGAATTTATCTTCTGTACCCGTCTATATCCCAAATTCTGGTTCAAAACACCTGAAAATTCGGTATTTTTGGGTCCCAGAAGCGATCTGTACATGCCTACTCCTTGCTAGAATTTTTTCAAGATACAGACCCAAAAAATGCTCAAAATCGATATTTTAAGTGCAAAAAGTCGATATGTGCATGCATCCTCTGTACCCGGTTATATCCCAAATTCTGGCTCAAAACCCCCGAAAATTCGATATTTTTGGGTCCCAGAAGCGATCTGTACATGCCTACTCAGTGCTAGAATATTTTCAAATTATACGCCGAAAACATACTAAAAATCGATATTTTGGGTGCCAAAGTCGATATGTGCATGCATCTTCTGTATCCGTTTATATCTCAAATTCAGGCTCAAAACACCCAAAAAATCGATATTTTTGTGTCCCAGAAGCGATCTGTACATGCCTACTCCGTGTTAGAGTATTTTCATAATACAGGCCCAAAACATGCTCAAAATCGATATTTTAGGTGCCCAAAGTCGATATGTGTATGCATCTTCTGTATCCGTTTATATCTCAAATTCAGGCTCAAAACACCCGAAAATTCAATATTTTTGGGTCCCAGAAGCGATCTGTACATGCCTACTCCGTGTTAATGTATTTTCAAAATACAGGCCCAAAACATACTGAAAATCTATATTTTAGGTGACAAAAGTCACTATGTGAATTTATCTTTTGTACCCGTCTATATCCCAAATTCTGGTTCAAAACACCAGAAAATTCGGTATTTTTGGGTCCTAGATGCGATCTGTACATGCCTACTCCTTGCTAGAATTTTTTCAAGATACCGACCCAAAACATGCTCAAAATCGATATTTTAGGTGCAAAAAGTCGATATGTGCATGCATCCTCTGTACCCGGTTATATCCCAAATTCTGGCTCAAAAACCCCGAAAATTCGATATTTTTGGGTCCCAGAAGCAATATGTACATGTCTACTCCGTGTTAGAGTGTTTTTAAAATACAGGCCCAAAACATGCTGAAAATCGATATTTTATGTGCCTAAAGTCAAAATGTGTATGCATCTTCTGTACACGTGTATATCCCTAATTCAGGTTCAAAACACCAGAAAATTCGGTATTTTTGGGTCCCAGAAGCGATCTGTACATGCCTACTCCTTGCTAGAATTTTTTCAAGATACAGACCCAAAAAATGCTCAAAATCGATATTTTAAGTGCAAAAAGTCGATATGTGCATGCATCCTCTGTACCCGGTTATATCCCAAATTCTGGCTCAAAAACCCCGAAAATTCGATATTTTTGGGTCCCAGAAGCGATCTGTACATGTCTACTCCGTGTTAGAGTGTTTTTAAAATACAGGCCCAAAACATGCTGAAAATCGATATTTTATGTGCCTAAAGTCAAAATGTGTATGCATCTTCTGTACACGTGTATATCCCTAATTCAGGTTCAAAACACCAGAAAAATCGATTTTTTTGGGTCCCAGAAGCGATCTGTACATGCCTACTCCTTGCTAGAATGTTTTCAAGATACAGACCCAAAACATGTTAAAAATCGATATTTTAAGTGCAAAAAGTCGATATGTGCATGCATCCCCTGTACCCAGTTATATCCCAAATTCTGGCTCAAAACCCCTGAAAATTCGATATTTTTGGGTCCCAGAAGCGATCTGTACATGCCTACTCAGTGCTAGAATATTTTTAAATTAAACGCCGGAAACATACTAAAAATCGATATTTTGGGTGCCAAAGTCGATATGTGCATGCATCTTCTGTACCCGTTTATATCTCAAATTCAGTTTAAAAACTCCGAAAATTCGATATTTTTGGGTCCCTTAAGCAAACTACACATGCCTACTCAGTGATAGAATGTTTTTAAAATACAGGCTTAAAACATGCTATAAATCGATATTTTAGATGTCCAAAGTCGATATGTGCATGCATCTTCTGAACCCGTTTATATCTTAAATTCAGGCTCAAAACACCCAAAAAATCGATATTTTTGTGTCCCAGAAGCGATCTGAACATGCCTACTCCGTATTAGAGTATTTTAAAAATACAGGCCCAAAACATGCTGAAAATCTATATTTTAGGTGACCAAAGTCACTATGTGAATTTATCTTCTGTACCCGTCTATATCCCAAATTCTGGTTCAAAACACCTGAAAATTCGGTATTTTTGGGTCCCAGAAGCGATCTGTACATGCCTACTCCTTGCTAGAATTTTTTCAAGATACAGACCCAAAAAATGCTCAAAATCGATATTTTAAGTGCAAAAAGTCGATATGTGCATGCATCCTCTGTACCCGGTTATATCCCAAATTCTGGCTCAAAACCCCCGAAAATTCCATATTTTTGGGTCCCAGAAGCGATCTGTACATGCCTACTCAGTGCTAGAATATTTTCAAATTATACGCCGAAAACATACTAAAAATCGATATTTTGGGTGCCAAAGTCGATATGTGCATGCATCTTCTGTATCCGTTTATATCTCAAATTCAGGCTCAAAACACCCAAAAAATCGATATTTTTGTGTCCCAGAAGCGATCTGTACATGCCTACTCCGTGTTAGAGTATTTTCATAATACAGGCCCAAAACATGCTCAAAATCGATATTTTAGGTGCCCAAAGTCGATATGTGTATGCATCTTCTGTATCCGTTTATATCTCAAATTCAGGCTCAAAACACCCGAAAATTCAATATTTTTGGGTCCCAGAAGCGATCTGTACATGCCTACTCCGTGTTAATGTATTTTCAAAATACAGGCCCAAAACATACTGAAAATCTATATTTTAGGTGACAAAAGTCACTATGTGAATTTATCTTTTGTACCCGTCTATATCCCAAATTCTGGTTCAAAACACCAGAAAATTCGGTATTTTTGGGTCCTAGATGCGATCTGTACATGCCTACTCCTTGCTAGAATTTTTTCAAGATACCGACCCAAAACATGCTCAAAATCGATATTTTAGGTGCAAAAAGTCGATATGTGCATGCATCCTCTGTACCCGGTTATATCCCAAATTCTGGCTCAAAAACCCCGAAAATTCGATATTTTTGGGTCCCAGAAGCAATATGTACATGTCTACTCCGTGTTAGAGTGTTTTTAAAATACAGGCCCAAAACATGCTGAAAATCGATATTTTATGTGCCTAAAGTCAAAATGTGTATGCATCTTCTGTACACGTGTATATCCCTAATTCAGGTTCAAAACACCAGAAAATTCGGTATTTTTGGGTCCCAGAAGCGATCTGTACATGCCTACTCCTTGCTAGAATTTTTTCAAGATACAGACCCAAAAAATGCTCAAAATCGATATTTTAAGTGCAAAAAGTCGATATGTGCATGCATCCTCTGTACCCGGTTATATCCCAAATTCTGGCTCAAAAACCCCGAAAATTCGATATTTTTGGGTCCCAGAAGCGATCTGTACATGTCTACTCCGTGTTAGAGTGTTTTTAAAATACAGGCCCAAAACATGCTGAAAATCGATATTTTATGTGCCTAAAGTCAAAATGTGTATGCATCTTCTGTACACGTGTATATCCCTAATTCAGGTTCAAAACACCAGAAAAATCGATTTTTTTGGGTCCCAGAAGCGATCTGTACATGCCTACTCCTTGCTAGAATGTTTTCAAGATACAGACCCAAAACATGTTAAAAATCGATATTTTAAGTGCAAAAAGTCGATATGTGCATGCATCCCCTGTACCCAGTTATATCCCAAATTCTGGCTCAAAACCCCTGAAAATTCGATATTTTTGGGTCCCAGAAGCGATCTGTACATGCCTACTCAGTGCTAGAATATTTTCAAATTAAACGCCGGAAACATACTAAAAATCGATATTTTGGGTGCCAAAGTCGATATGTGCATGCATCTTCTGTACCCGTTTATATCTCAAATTCAGTTTAAAAACTCCGAAAATTCGATATTTTTGGGTCCCTTAAGCAAACTACACATGCCTACTCAGTGATAGAATGTTTTTAAAATACAGGCTTAAAACATGCTATAAATCGATATTTTAGATGTCCAAAGTCGATATGTGCATGCATCTTCTGAACCCGTTTATATCTTAAATTCAGGCTCAAAACACCCAAAAAATCGATATTTTTGTGTCCCAGAAGCGATCTGAACATGCCTACTCCGTGTTAGAATTTTTTCAAGATACAGACCCAAAATATGCTCAAAATCGATATTTTAAGTGCAAAAAGTCGATATGTGCATGCATCCTCTGTACCCGGTTATATCCCAAATTCTGGCTCAAAACCCCCGAAAATTCGATATTTTTGGGTCCCAGAAGCGATCTGTACATGCCTACTCAGTTCTAGAATATTTTCAAATTATACGCCGAAAACATACTAAAAATCGATATTTTGGGTGCCAAAGTCGATATGTGCATGCATCTTCTGAACCCGTTTATATCTCAAATTCAGGCTCAAAACACCCAAAAAATCGATATTTTTGTGTCCCAGAAGCGATCTGTACATGCCTACTCCTTGCTAGAATTTTTTCAAGATACCGACCCAAAACATGCTCAAAATCGATATTTTAGGTGTAAAAAGTCGATATGTGCATGCATCCTCTGTACCCGGTTATATCCCAAATTCTGGCTCAAAAACCCCGAAAATTCGATATTTTTGGGTCCCAGAAGCGATCTGTACATGTCTACTCCGTGTTAGAGTGTTTTTAAAATACAGGCTCAAAACATGCTGAAAATCGATATTTTATGTGCCTAAAGTCAAAATGTGTATGCATCTTCTGTACACGTGTATATCCCTAATTCAGGTTCAAAACACCAGAAAATTAGATTTTTTTGGGTCCCAGAAGCGATCTGTACATGCCTACTCCTTGCTAGAATGTTTTCAAGATACAGACCCAAAACATGTTAAAAATCGATATTTTAAGTGCAAAAAGTCGATATGTGCATGCATCCCCTGTACCCAGTTATATCCCAAATTCTGGCTCAAAACCCCTGAAAGTTCGATATTTTTGGGTCCCAGAAGCGATCTGTACATGCCTACTCAGTGCTAGAATATTTTCAAATTAAACGCTGGAAACATACTAAAAATCGATATTTTGGGTGCCAAAGTCGATATGTGCATGCATCTTCTGTACCCGTTTATATCTCAAATTCAGTTTAAAAACTCCGAAAATTCGATATTTTTGGGTCCCTTAAGCAAACTACACATGCCTACTCAGTGATAGAATGTTTTTAAAATACAGGCTTAAAACATGCTATAAATCGATATTTTAGATGTCCAAAGTCGATATGTGCATGCATCTTCTGAACCCGTTTATATCTTAAATTCAGGCTCAAAACACCCAAAAAATCGATATTTTTGTGTCCCAGAAGCGATCTGAACATGCCTACTCCGTATTAGAGTATTTTAAAAATACAGGCCCAAAACATGCTGAAAATCTATATTTTAGGTGACCAAAGTCACTATGTGAATTTATCTTCTGTACCCGTCTATATCCCAAATTCTGGTTCAAAACACCTGAAAATTCGGTATTTTTGGGTCCCAGAAGCGATCTGTACATGCCTACTCCTTGCTAGAATTTTTTCAAGATACAGACCCAAAAAATGCTCAAAATCGATATTTTAAGTGCAAAAAGTCGATATGTGCATGCATCCTCTGTACCCGGTTATATCCCAAATTTTGGCTCAAAATCCCCGAAAATTCGATATTTTTGGGTCCCAGAAGCGATCTGTACATGCCTACTCAGTGCTAGAATATTTTCAAATTATACGCCGAAAACATACTAAAAATCGATATTTTGGGTGCCAAAGTCGATATGTGCATGCATCTTCTGTATCCGTTTATATCTCAAATTCAGGCTCAAAACACCCAAAAAATCGATATTTTTGTGTCCCAGAAGCGATCTGTACATGCCTACTCCGTGTTAGAGTATTTTCATAATACAGGCCCAAAACATGCTCAAAATCGATATTTTAGGTGCCCAAAGTCGATATGTGTATGCATCTTCTGTATCCGTTTATATCTCAAATTCAGGCTCAAAACACCCGAAAATTCAATATTTTTGGGTCCCAGAAGCGATCTGTACATGCCTACTCCGTGTTAATGTATTTTCAAAATACAGGCCCAAAACATACTGAAAATCTATATTTTAGGTGACAAAAGTCACTATGTGAATTTATCTTTTGTACCCGTCTATATCCCAAATTCTGGTTCAAAACACCAGAAAATTCGGTATTTTTGGGTCCTAGATGCGATCTGTACATGCCTACTCCTTGCTAGAATTTTTTCAAGATACCGACCCAAAACATGCTCAAAATTGATATTTTAGGTGCAAAAAGTCGATATGTGCATGCATCCTCTGTACCCGGTTATATCCCAAATTCTGGCTCAAAAACCCCGAAAATTCGATATTTTTGGGTCCCAGAAGCAATATGTACATGTCTACTCCGTGTTAGAGTGTTTTTAAAATACAGGCCCAAAACATGCTGAAAATCGATATTTTATGTGCCTAAAGTCAAAATGTGTATGCATCTTCTGTACACGTGTATATCCCTAATTCAGGTTCAAAACACCAGAAAATTCGGTATTTTTGGGTCCCAGAAGCGATCTGTACATGCCTACTCCTTGCTAGAATTTTTTCAAGATACAGACCCAAAAAATGCTCAAAATCGATATTTTAAGTGCAAAAAGTCGATATGTGCATGCATCCTCTGTACCCGGTTATATCCCAAATTCTGGCTCAAAAACCCCGAAAATTCGATATTTTTGGGTCCCAGAAGCGATCTGTACATGTCTACTCCGTGTTAGAGTGTTTTTAAAATACAGGCCCAAAACATGCTGAAAATCGATATTTTATGTGCCTAAAGTCAAAATGTGTATGCATCTTCTGTACACGTGTATATCCCTAATTCAGGTTCAAAACACCAGAAAATTCGATTTTTTTGGGTCCCAGAAGCGATCTGTACATGCCTACTCCTTGCTAGAATGTTTTCAAGATACAGACCCAAAACATGTTAAAAATCGATATTTTAAGTGCAAAAAGTCGATATGTGCATGCATCCCCTGTACCCAGTTATATCCCAAATTCTGGCTCAAAACCCCTGAAAATTCGATATTTTTGGGTCCCAGAAGCGATCTGTACATGCCTACTCAGTGCTAGAATATTTTCAAATTAAACGCCGGAAACATACTAAAAATCGATATTTTGGGTGCCAAAGTCGATATGTGCATGCATCTTCTGTACCCGTTTATATCTCAAATTCAGTTTAAAAACTCCGAAAATTCGATATTTTTGGGTCCCTTAAGCAAACTACACATGCCTACTCAGTGATAGAATGTTTTTAAAATACAGGCCTAAAACATGCTATAAATCGATATTTTAGATGTCCAAAGTCGATATGTGCATGCATCTTCTGAACCCGTTTATATCTTAAATTCAGGCTCAAAACACCCAAAAAATCGATATTTTTGTGTCCCAGAAGCGATCTGAACATGCCTACTCCGTGTTAGAATTTTTTCAAGATACAGACCCAAAAAATGCTCAAAATCGATATTTTAAGTGCAAAAAGTCGATATGTGCATGCATCCTCTGTACCCGGTTATATCCCAAATTCTGGCTCAAAACCCCCGAAAATTCGATATTTTTGGGTCCCAGAAGCGATCTGTACATGCCTACTCAGTGCTAGAATATTTTCAAATTATACGCCGAAAACATACTAAAAATCGATATTTTGGGTGCCAAAGTCGATATGTGCATGCATCTTCTGTATCCGTTTATATCTCAAATTCAGGCTCAAAACACCCAAAAAATCGATATTTTTGTGTCCCAGAAGCGATCTGTACATGCCTACTCCGTGTTAGAGTATTTTCATAATACAGGCCCAAAACATGCTCAAAATCGATATTTTAGGTGCCCAAAGTCGATATGTGTATGCATCTTCTGTATCCGTTTATATCTCAAATTCAGGCTCAAAACACCCGAAAATTCAATATTTTTGGGTCCCAGAAGCGATCTGTACATGCCTACTCCGTGTTAATGTATTTTCAAAATACAGGCCCAAAACATACTGAAAATCTATATTTTAGGTGACAAAAGTCACTATGTGAATTTATCTTTTGTACCCGTCTATATCCCAAATTCTGGTTCAAAACACCAGAAAATTCGGTATTTTTGGGTCCTAGATGCGATCTGTACATGCCTACTCCTTGCTAGAATTTTTTCAAGATACCGACCCAAAACATGCTCAAAATCGATATTTTAGGTGCAAAAAGTCGATATGTGCATGCATCCTCTGTACCCGGTTATATCCCAAATTCTGGCTCAAAAACCCCGAAAATTCGATATTTTTGGGTCCCAGAAGCAATATGTACATGTCTACTCCGTGTTAGAGTGTTTTTAAAATACAGGCCCAAAACATGCTGAAAATCGATATTTTATGTGCCTAAAGTCAAAATGTGTATGCATCTTCTGTACACGTGTATATCCCTAATTCAGGTTCAAAACACCAGAAAATTCGGTATTTTTGGGTCCCAGAAGCGATCTGTACATGCCTACTCCTTGCTAGAATTTTTTCAAGATACAGACCCAAAAAATGCTCAAAATCGATATTTTAAGTGCAAAAAGTCGATATGTGCATGCATCCTCTGTACCCGGTTATATCCCAAATTCTGGCTCAAAAACCCCGAAAATTCGATATTTTTGGGTCCCAGAAGCGATCTGTACATGTCTACTCCGTGTTAGAGTGTTTTTAAAATACAGGCCCAAAACATGCTGAAAATCGATATTTTATGTGCCTAAAGTCAAAATGTGTATGCATCTTCTGTACACGTGTATATCCCTAATTCAGGTTCAAAACACCAGAAAATTCGATTTTTTTGGGTCCCAGAAGCGATCTGTACATGCCTACTCCTTGCTAGAATGTTTTCAAGATACAGACCCAAAACATGTTAAAAATCGATATTTTAAGTGCAAAAAGTCGATATGTGCATGCATCCCCTGTACCCAGTTATATCCCAAATTCTGGCTCAAAACCCCTGAAAATTCGATATTTTTGGGTCCCAGAAGCGATCTGTACATGCCTACTCAGTGCTAGAATATTTTCAAATTAAACGCCGGAAACATACTAAAAATCGATATTTTGGGTGCCAAAGTCGATATGTGCATGCATCTTCTGTACCCGTTTATATCTCAAATTCAGTTTAAAAACTCCGAAAATTCGATATTTTTGGGTCCCTTAAGCAAACTACACATGCCTACTCAGTGATAGAATGTTTTTAAAATACAGGCCTAAAACATGCTATAAATCGATATTTTAGATGTCCAAAGTCGATATGTGCATGCATCTTCTGAACCCGTTTATATCTTAAATTCAGGCTCAAAACACCCAAAAAATCGATATTTTTGTGTCCCAGAAGCGATCTGAACATGCCTACTCCGTGTTAGAATTTTTTCAAGATACAGACCCAAAAAATGCTCAAAATCGATATTTTAAGTGCAAAAAGTCGATATGTGCATGCATCCTCTGTACCCGGTTATATCCCAAATTCTGGCTCAAAACCCCCGAAAATTCGATATTTTTGGGTCCCAGAAGCGATCTGTACATGCCTACTCAGTGCTAGAATATTTTCAAATTATACGCCGAAAACATACTAAAAATCGATATTTTGGGTGCCAAAGTCGATATGTGCATGCATCTTCTGTATCCGTTTATATCTCAAATTCAGGCTCAAAACACCCAAAAAATCGATATTTTTGTGTCCCAGAAGCGATCTGTACATGCCTACTCCGTGTTAGAGTATTTTCATAATACAGGCCCAAAACATGCTCAAAATCGATATTTTAGGTGCCCAAAGTCGATATGTGTATGCATCTTCTGTATCCGTTTATATCTCAAATTCAGGCTCAAAACACCCGAAAATTCAATATTTTTGGGTCCCAGAAGCGATCTGTACATGCCTACTCCGTGTTAATGTATTTTCAAAATACAGGCCCAAAACATACTGAAAATCTATATTTTAGGTGACAAAAGTCACTATGTGAATTTATCTTTTGTACCCGTCTATATCCCAAATTCTGGTTCAAAACACCAGAAAATTCGGTATTTTTGGGTCCTAGATGCGATCTGTACATGCCTACTCCTTGCTAGAATTTTTTCAAGATACCGACCCAAAACATGCTCAAAATCGATATTTTAGGTGCAAAAAGTCGATATGTGCATGCATCCTCTGTACCCGGTTATATCCCAAATTCTGGCTCAAAAACCCCGAAAATTCGATATTTTTGGGTCCCAGAAGCAATATGTACATGTCTACTCCGTGTTAGAGTGTTTTTAAAATACAGGCTCAAAACATGCTGAAAATCGATATTTTATGTGCCTAAAGTCAAAATGTGTATGCATCTTCTGTACACGTGTATATCCCTAATTCAGGTTCAAAACACCAGAAAATTCGATTTTTTTGGGTCCCAGAAGCGATCTGTACATGCCTACTCCTTGCTAGAATGCTTTCAAGATACAGACCCAAAACATGTTAAAAATCGATATTTTAAGTGCAAAAAGTCGATATGTGCATGCATCCCCTGTACCCAGTTATATCCCAAATTCTGGCTCAAAACCCCTGAAAGTTCGATATTTTTGGGTACCAGAAGCGATCTGTACATGCCTACTCAGTGCTAGAATATTTTCAAATTAAACGCTGGAAACATACTAAAAATCGATATTTTGGGTGCCAAAGTCGATATGTGCATGCATCTTCTGTACCCGTTTATATCTCAAATTCAGTTTAAAAACTCCGAAAATTCGATATTTTTGGGTCCCTTAAGCAAACTACACATGCCTACTCAGTGATAGAATGTTTTTAAAATACAGGCTTAAAACATGCTATAAATCGATATTTTAGATGTCCAAAGTCGATATGTGCATGCATCTTCTGAACCCGTTTATATCTTAAATTCAGGCTCAAAACACCCAAAAAATCGATATTTTTGTGTCCCAGAAGCGATCTGAACATGCCTACTCCGTATTAGAGTATTTTAAAAATACAGGCCCAAAACATGCTGAAAATCTATATTTTAGGTGACCAAAGTCACTATGTGAATTTTTCTTCTGTACCCGTCTATATCCCAAATTCTGGTTCAAAACACCTGAAAATTCGGTATTTTTGGGTCCCAGAAGCGATCTGTACATCCCTACTCCTTGCTAGAATTTTTTCAAGATACAGACCCAAAAAATGCTCAAAATCGATATTTTAAGTGCAAAAAGTCGATATGTGCATGCATCCTCTGTACCCGGTTATATCCCAAATTCTGGCTCAAAACCCCCGAAAATTCGATATTTTTGGGTCCCAGAAGCGATCTGTACATGCCTACTCAGTGCTAGAATATTTTCAAATTATACGCCGAAAACATACTAAAAATCGATATTTTGGGTGCCAAAGTCGATATGTGCATGCATCTTCTGAACCCGTTTATATCTCAAATTCAGGCTCAAAACACCCAAAAAATCGATATTTTTGTGTCCCAGAAGCGATCTGTACATGCCTACTCCGTGTTAGAGTATTTTCATAATACAGGCCCAAAACATGCTCAAAATCGATATTTTAGGTGCCCAAAGTCGATATGTGTATGCATCTTCTGTATCCGTTTATATCTCAAATTCAGGCTCAAAACACCCGAAAATTCAATATTTTTGGGTCCCAGAAGCGATCTGTACATGCCTACTCCGTGTTAATGTATTTTCAAAATACAGGCCCAAAACATACTGAAAATCTATATTTTAGGTGACAAAAGTCACTATGTGAATTTATCTTTTGTACCCGTCTATATCCCAAATTCTGGTTCAAAACACCAGAAAATTCGGTATTTTTGGGTCCTAGATGCGATCTGTACATGCCTACTCCTTGCTAGAATTTTTTCAAGATACCGACCCAAAACATGCTCAAAATCGATATTTTAGGTGCAAAAAGTCGATATGTGCATGCATCCTCTGTACCCGGTTATATCCCAAATTCTGGCTCAAAAACCCCGAAAATTCGATATTTTTGGGTCCCAGAAGCAATATGTACATGTCTACTCCGTGTTAGAGTGTTTTTAAAATACAGGCCCAAAACATGCTGAAAATCGATATTTTATGTGCCTAAAGTCAAAATGTGTATGCATCTTCTGTACACGTGTATATCCCTAATTCAGGTTCAAAACACCAGAAAATTCGATTTTTGTGGGTCCCAGAAGCGATCTGTACATGCCTACTCCTTGCTAGAATGTTTTCAAGCTACAGACCCAAAACATGTTAAAAATCGATATTTTAAGTGCAAAAAGTCGATATGTGCATGCATCCTCTGTACCCAGTTATATCCCAAATTCTGGCTCAAAACCCCTGAAAGTTCGATATTTTTGGGTCCCAGAAGCGATCTGTACATGCCTACTCAGTGCTAGAATATTTTCAAATTATACGCCGGAAACATACTAAAAATCGATATTTTGGGTGCCAAAGTCGATATGTGCATGCATCTTCTGTACCCGTTTATATCTCAAATTCAGTTTAAAAACTCCGAAAATTCGATATTTTTGGGTCCCTTAAGCAATCTACAAATGCCTACTCAGTGATAGAATGTTTTTAAAATACAGGCTTAAAACATGCTATAAATCGATATTTTAGATGTCCAAAGTCGATATGTGCATGCATCTTCTGTACCCGTTTATATCTCAAATTTAGACTCAAAACACCCGAATATTCGATATTTTTGTGTCCCAGAAGCGATCTGTACATGCCTACTCCGTGTTAGAGTATTTTCAAAATACAGGCCCAAAACATGCTCAAAATCGATATTTTATGTGCCCAAAGTCAAAATGTGTATGCATCTTCTGTACACGTGTATATCCCTAATTCAGGTTCAAAACAACCGAAAATTCGATTTTTTTGGGTCCCAGAAGCGATCTGTACATGCCTACTCCGTGTCAGAGTATTTTCAAAATACAGGCCCAAAACATATTAAAAATCGATATTTTTGGTGCCCAAAGTCGATATGTGCATGCATCTTCTGTATCCGTTTATATCTCAAATTCAGGCTCAAAACACCCTAAAATTCAATATTTTTGATCCCAAAAGCGATCTGTACATGCCTACTCCGTGTTAATGTATTTTCAAAATACAGGCCCAAAACATGCTGAAAATCTATATTTTAGGTGCCCAAAGTCAATATGTGTATGCATCTTCTGTACCCGTCTATATCCCAAATTCAGGTTCAAAACACCAGAAAATTCGGTATTTTTGGGTCCCAGAAGCGATTTGTACATGCCTACTCCTTGCTAGAATTTTTTCAAGATACAGACCCAAAAAATGCTCAAAATCGATATTTTAAGTGCAAAATGTCGATATGTGCATGCATCCTCTGTACCCGGTTATATCCCAAATTCTGGCTCAAAACCCCCGAAAATTCGATATTTTTGGGTCCCAGAAGCGATCTGTACATGCCTACTCAGTGCTAGAATATTTTCAAATTATACGCCGAAAACATACTAAAAATCGATATTTTGGGTGCCAAAGTCGATATGTGCATGCATCTTCTGAACCCGTTTATATCTCAAATTCAGGCTCAAAACACCCAAAAAATCGATATTTTTGTGTCCCAGAAGCGATCTGTACATGCCTACTCCGTGTTAGAGTATTTTCATAATAAAGGCCCAAAACATGCTCAAAATCGATATTTTAGGTGCCCAAAGTCGATATGTGCATGCATCTTCTGTATCCGTTTATATCTCAAATTCAGGCTCAAAACACCCGAAAATTCAATATTTTTGGGTCCCAGAAGCGATCTGTACATGCCTACTCTGTGTTAATGTATTTTCAAAATACAGGCCCAAAACATGCTGAAAATCTATATTTTAGGTGACCAAAGTCACTATGTGAATTTATCTTCTGTACACGTCTATATCCCAAATTCTGGTTCAAAACACCAGAAAATTCGGAATTTTTTGTCCCAGAAGCGATCTGTACATGCCTACTCCTTGCTAGAATTTTTTCAAGATACAGATCCAAAAAATGCTCAAAATCGATATTTTAAGTGCAAAAAGTCGATATGTGCATGCATCCTCTGTACACGGTTATATCCCAAATTCTGGCTCAAAACCCCCGAAAATTCGATATTTTTGGGTCCCAGAAGCGATCTGTACATGCCTACTCAGTGCTAGAATATTTTCAAATTATACGCCGAAAACATACTAAAAATCGATATTTTGGGTGCCAAAGTCGATATGTGCATGCATCTTCTGAACCCGTTTATATCTCAAATTCAGGCTCAAAACACCCAAAAAATCGATATTTTTGTGTCCCATAAGCGATCTGTACATGCCTACTCCGTGTTAGAGTATTTTCATAATACAGGCCCAAAACATGCTCAAAATCGATATTTTAGGTGCCCAAAGTCGATATGTGCATGCATCTTCTGTATCCGTTTATATCTCAAATTCAGGCTCAAAACACCCGAAAATTTAATATTTTTGGGTCCCAGAAGCGATCTGTACATGCCTACTCCGTGTTAATGTATTTTCAAAATACAGGCCCAAAACATGCTGAAAATCGATATATAATGTGCCCAAAGTCAAAATGTGTATGCATCTTCTGTACACGTGTATATCCCTAATTCAGGTTCAAAACAACCGAAAATTCGATTTTTTTGGGTCCCAGAAGCGATCTGTACATGCCTACTCCGTGTTAGAGTATTTTCAAAATACAGGCCCAAAACATATTAAAAATCGATATTTTAGGTGCCCAAAGTCGATATGTGCATGCATCTTCTGTATCCGTTTATATCTCAAATTCAGGCTCAAAACACCCTAAAATTCAATATTTTTGATCCCATAAGCGATCTGTACATGCCTACTCCGTGTTAATGTATTTTCAAAATACAGGCCCAAAACATGCTGAAAATCTATATTTTAGGTGCCCAAAGTCAATATGTGTATGCATCTTCTGTACCCGTCTATATCCCAAATTCAGGTTCAAAACACCAGAAAATTCGGTATTTTTGGGTCCCAGAAGCGATCTGTACATGCCTACTCCTTGCTAGAATTTTTTCAAGATACAGACCCAAAACATGCTCAAAATCGATATTTTAGGTGCAAAAAGTCGATATGTGCATGCATCCTCTGTACCCGGTTATATCCCAAATTCTGGCTCAAAACCCCCAAAAATTCGATATTTTTGTGTCCCAGAAGCGATCTGTACATGTCTACTCCGTGTTAGAGTGTTTTTAAAATACAGGCCCAAAACATGCTGAAAATCGATATTTTATGTGCCTAAAGTCAAAATGTGTATGCATCTTCTGTACACGTGTATATCCCTAATTCAGGTTCAAAACACCAGAAAATTCGATTTTTTTGGGTCCCAGAAGCGATCTGTACATGCCTACTCCTTGCTAGAATGTTTTCAAGATACAGACCCAAAACATGTTAAAAATCGATATTTTAAGTGCAAAAAGTCGATATGTGCATGCATCCTCTGTACCCAGTTATATCCCAAATTCTGGCTCAAAACCCCTGAAAGTTCGATATTTTTGGGTCCCATAAGCGATCTGTACATGCCTACTCAGTGCTAGAATATTTTCAAATTATACGCCGGAAACATACTAAAAACCGATATTTTGGGTGCCAAAGTCGATATGTGCATGCATCTTTTGTACCCGTTTATATCTCAAATTCAGTTTAAAAACTCCGAAAATTCGATATTTTTGGGTCCCTTAAGCAATCTACACATGCCTACTCAGTGATAGAATGTTTTTAAAATACAGGCTTAAAACATGCTATAAATCGATATTTTAGATGTCCAAAGTCTATATGTGCATGCATCTTCTGTACCCGTTTATATCTCAAATTTAGACTTAAAACACCCGAATATTCGATATTTTTGTGTCCCAGAAGCGATCTGTACATGCCTACTCCGTGTTAGAGTATTTTCAAAATACAGGCCCAAAACATGCTCAAAATCGATATATAATGTGCCCAAAGTCAAAATGTGTATGTATCTTCTGAACACGTGTATATCCCTAATTCAGGTTCAAAACAACCGAAAATTCGATTTTTTTGTGTCCCAGAAGCGATCTGTACATGCCTACTCCGTGTTAGAGTATTTTCAAAATACAGGCCCAAAACATATTAAAAATCGATATTTTATTTGCCCAAAGTCGATATGTGCATGCATCTTCTGTATCCGTTTATATCTCAAATTCAGGCTCAAAACACCCTAAAATTCAATATTTTTGATCCCAAAAGCGATCTGTACATGCCTACTCCGTGTTAATGTATTTTCAAAATACAGGCCCAAAACATGCTGAAAATCTATATTTTAGGTGCCCAAAGTCAATATGTGTATGCATCTTCTGTACCCGTCTATATCCCAAATTCAGGTTCAAAACACCAGAAAATTCGGTATTTTTGGGTCCCAGAAGCGATCTGTACATGCCTACTCCTTGCTAGAATTTTTTCAAGATACAGACCCAAAACATGCTCAAAATCGATATTTTAGGTGCAAAAAGTCGATATGTGCATGCATCCTCTGTACCCGGTTATATCCCAAATTCTGGCTCAAAACCCCCCAAAATTCGATATTTTTGTGTCCCAGAAGCGATCTGTACATGTCTACTCCGTGTTTGAGTGTTTTTAAAATACAGGCCCAAAACATGCTGAAAATCGATATTTTATGTGCCTAAAGTCAAAATGTGTATGCATCTTCTGTACACGTGTATATCCCTAATTCAGGTTCAAAACACCAGAAAATTCGATTTTTTTGGGTCCCAGAAGCGATCTGTACATGCCTACTCCTTGCTAGAATGTTTTCAAGATACAGACCCAAAACATGTTAAAAATCGATATTTTAAGTGCAAAAAGTCGATATGTGCATGCATCCTCTGTACCCAGTTATATCCCAAATTCTGGCTCAAAACCCCTGAAAGTTCGATATTTTTGGGTCCCATAAGCGATCTGTACATGCCTACTCAGTGCTAGAATATTTTCAAATTATACGCCGGAAACATACTAAAAATCGATATTTTGGGTGCCAAAGTCGATATGTGCATGCATCTTCTGTACCCGTTTATATCTCAAATTCAGTTTAAAAACTCCGAAAATTCGATATTTTTGGGTCCCTTAAGCAATCTACACATGCCTACTCAGTGAGAGAATGTTTTTAAAATACAGGCTTAAAACATGCTATAAATCGATATTTTAGATGTCCAAAGTCTATATGTGCATGCATCTTCTGTACCCGTTTATATCTCAAATTTAGACTTAAAACACCCGAATATTCGATATTTTTGTGTCCCAGAAGCGATCTGTACATGCTTACTCCGTGTTAGAGTATTTTCAAAATACAGGCCCAAAACATGCTCAAAATCGATATATAATGTGCCCAAAGTCAAAATGTGTATGCATCTTCTGTACACGTGTATATCCCTAATTCAGGTTCAAAACAACCGAAAATTCGATTTTTTTGGGTCCCAGAAGCGATCTGTACATGCCTACTCCGTGTTAGAGTATTTTCAAAATACAGGCCCAAAACATATTAAAAATCGATATTTTAGGTGCCCAAAGTCGATATGTGCATGCATCTTCTGTATCCGTTTATATCTCAAATTCAGGCTCAAAACACCCTAAAATTCAATATTTTTGATCCCAAAAGCGATCTGTACATGCCTACTCCGTGTTAATGTATTTTCAAAATACAGGCCCAAAACATGCTGAAAATCTATATTTTAGGTGCCCAAAGTCAATATGTGTATGCATCTTCTGTACCCGTCTATATCCCAAATTCAGGTTCAAAACACCAGAAAATTCGGTATTTTTGGGTCCCAGAAGCGATCTGTACATGCCTACTCCTTGCTAGAATTTTTTCAAGATACAGACCCAAAAAATGCTCAAAATCGATATTTTAAGTGCAAAAAGTCGATATGTGCATGCATCCTCTGTACCCGGTTATATCCCAAATTTTGGCTCAAAACCCCCGAAAATTCGATATTTTTGGGTCCCAGAAGCGATCTGTACATGCCTACTCAGTGCTAGAATATTTTCAAATTATACGCCGAAAACATACTAAAAATCGATATTTTGGGTGCCAAAGTCGATATGTGCATGCATCTTCTGAACCCGTTTATATCTCAAATTCAGGCTCAAAACACCCAAAAAATCGATATTTTTGTGTCCCAGAAGCGATCTGTACATGCCTACTCCGTGTTAGAGTATTTTCATAATACAGGCCAAAAACATGCTCATAATCGATATTTTAGGTGCCCAAAGTCGATATGTGCATGCATCTTCTGTATCCGTTTATATCTCAAATTCAGGCTCAAAACACCCGAAAATTCAATATTTTTGGGTCCCAGAAGCGATCTGTACATGCCTACTCCGTGTTAATGTATTTTCAAAATACAGGCCCAAAACATGCTGAAAATCTATATTTTAGGTGACCAAAGTCACTATGTGAATTTATCTTCTGTACCCGTCTATATCCCAAATTCTGGTTCAAAACACCAGAAAATTCGGTATTTTTGGGTCCTAGATGTGATCTGTACATGCCTACTCCTTGCTAGAATTTTTTCAAGATATCGACCCAAAACATGCTCAAAATCGATATTTTAGGTGCCCAAAGTCGATATGTGCATGCATCTTCTGTATCCGTTTATATCTCAAATTCAGGCTCAAAACACCCTAAAATTCAATATTTTTGGGTCCCAAAAGCGATCTGTACATGCCTAATCCGTGTTAATATATTTTCAAAGTACAGGCCCAAAACATTCTGAAAATCTATATTTTAGGTGCCCAAAGTCAATATGTGTATGCATCTTCTGTACCCGGTTATATCCAAAATTCTGGCTCAAAACCCCAAAAAATTCGATATTTTTGTGTCTCAGAAGCGATCTGTACATGTCTACACCGTGCTGTAGTATTTTCAAAATACAGGCCCAAAACATGCTCAAAATCAATATTTTAGGTGCCCAAAGTCGATATGTGCGTGCATCTTCTGTACCCGTTCATATCTCAAATTCAGGCTCAGAACACCCTAAAATTCGATTTATTTGGGTTCCAGAAGCGATCTGTACGTGTCTAGTCAGTGTTGGAGTATTTTAAAAATACAGGCCCAAAACATGCTCAAAATCGATATTTTGGGTGCCCAAAGTCGATATGTGCATGCATCTTCTGTACCCGTTTATATCTCAAATTTAGACTCAAAACACCCGAATATTCGATATTTTTGTGTCCCAGAAGCGATCTGTACATGCCTACTCCGTGTTAGAGTATTTTCAAAATACAGGCCCAAAACATGCTCAATATCGATATTTTATGTGCCCAAAGTCAAAATGTGTATGCATCTTCTGTACACGTGTATATCCCTAATTCAGGTTCAAAACAACCGAAAATTCGATTTTTTTGGGTCCCAGAAGCGATCTGTACATGCCTACTCCGTGTTAGAGTATTTTCAAAATACAGGCCATAAACATATTAAAAATCGATATTTTAGGTGCCCAAAGTCGATATGTGCATGCATCTTCTGTATCCGTTTATATCTCAAATTCAGGCTCAAAACACCCTAAAATTCAATATTTTTGATCCCAAAAGCGATCTGTACATGCCTACTCCGTGTTAATGTATTTTCAAAATACAGGCCCGAAACATGCTGAAAATCTATATTTTAGGTGCCCAAAGTCAATATGTGTATGCATCTTCTGTACCCGTCTATATCCTAAATTCAGGTTCAAAACACCAGAAAATTCGGTATTTTTGGGTCCCAGAAGCGATCTGTACATGCCTACTCCTTGCTAGAATTTTTTCAAGATACAGACCCAAAAAATGCTCAAAATCGATATTTTAAGTGCAAAAAGTCGATATGTGCATGCATCCTCTGTACCCGGTTATATCCCAAATTCTGGCTCAAAACCCCCGAAAATTCGATATTTTTGGGTCCCAGAAGCGATCTGTACATGCCTACTCAGTGCTAGAATATTTTCAAATTATACGCCGAAAACATAATAAAAATCGATATTTTGGGTGCCAAAGTCGATATGTGCATGCATCTTCTGAACCCGTTTATATCTCATATTCAGGCTCAAAACACCCAAAAAATCGATATTTTTGTGTCCCAGAAGCGATCTGTACATGCCTACTCCGTGTTAGAGTATTTTCATAATACAGGCCCAAAACATGCTCAAAATCGATATTTTAGGTGCCCAAAGTCGATATGTGCATGCATCTTCTGTATCCGTTTATATCTCAAATTCAGGCTCAAAACACCCGAAAATTCAATATTTTTGGGTCCCAGAAGCGATCTGTACATGCCTACTCCGTGTTAATGTATTTTCAAAATACAGGCCCAAAACATGCTGAAAATCTATATTTTAGGTGACCAAAGTCACTATGTGAATTTATCTTCTGTACCCGTCTATATCCCAAATTCTGGTTCAAAACACCAGAAAATTCGGTATTTTTGGGTCCCAGAAGCGATCTGTACATGCCTACTCCTTGCTAGAATTTTTTCAAGATACAGACCCAAAAAATGCTCAAAATCGATATTTTAAGTGCAAAAAGTCGATATGTGCATGCATCCTCTGTACCCGGTTATATCCCAAATTCTGGCTCAAAACCCCCGAAAATTCGATATTTTTGGGTCCCAGAAGCGATCTGTACATGCCTACTCAGTGCTAGAATATTTTCAAATTATACGCCGAAAACATACTAAAAATCGATATTTTGGGAGCCAAAGTCGATATGTGCATGCATCTTCTGTATCCGTTTATATCTCAAATTCATGCTCAAAACACCCGAAAATTCAATATTTTTGTGTCCCAGAAGCGATCTGTACATGCCTACTACGTGTTAGAGTATTTTCATAATACAGGCCCAAAACATGCTCAAAATCGATATTTTAGGTGCCCAAAGTCGATATGTGCATGCATCTTCTGTATCCGTTTATATCTCAAATTCAGGCTCAAAACACCCGAAAATTCAATATTTTTGGGTCCCAGAAGCGATCTGTACATGCCTACTCCGTGTTAATGTATTTTCAAAATACAGGCCCAAAACATGCTGAAAATCTATATTTTAGGTGACCAAAGTCACTATGTGAATTTATCTTCTGTACCCGTCTATATCCCAAATTCTGGTTCAAAACACCAGAAAATTCGGTATTTTTGGGTCCCAGAAGCGATCTGTACATGCCTACTCCTTGCTAGAATTTTTTCAAGATACAGACCCAAAAAATGCTCAAAATCGATATTTTAAGTGCAAAAAGTCGATATGTGCATGCATCCTCTGTACCCGGTTATATCCCAAATTCTGGCTCAAAACCCCCGAAAATTCGATATTTTTGGGTCCCAGAAGCGATCTGTACATGCCTACTCAGTGCTAGAATATTTTCAAATTATACGCCGAAAACATACTAAAAATCGATATTTTGGGTGCCAAAGTCGATATGTGCATGCATCTTCTGAACCCGTTTATATCTCAAATTCAGGCTCAAAACACCCAAAAAATCGATATTTTTGTGTCCCAGAAGCGATCTGTACATGCCTACTACGTGTTAGAGTATTTTCATAATACAGGCCCAAAACATGCTCAAAATCGATATTTTAGGTGCCCAAAGTCGATATGTGCATGCATCTTCTGTATCCGTTTATATCTCAAATTCAGGCTCAAAACACCCGAAAATTCAATATTTTTGGGTCCCAGAAGCGATCTGTACATGCCTACTCCGTGTTAATGTATTTTAAAAATACAGGCCCAAAACATGCTGAAAATCTATATTTTAGGTGACCAAAGTCACTATGTGAATTTATCTTCTGTACCCGTCTATATCCCAAATTCTGGTTCAAAACACCAGAAAATTCGGTATTTTTGGGTCCTAGATGCGAACTGTACATGCCTACTCCTTGCTAGAATTTTTTCAAGATACCGACCCAAAACATGCTCAAAATCGATATTTTAGGTGCAAAAAGTCGATATGTGCATGCATCCTCTGTACCCGTTTATATCTCAAATTCAGGCTCAAAACACCCTAAAATTCGATATTTTTGGGTCCCAGAAGCGATCTGTACATGTCTACTCCGTGTTAGAGTGTTTTTAAAATACAGGCTCAAAACATGCTGAAAATCGATATTTTATGTGCCTAAAGTCAAAATGTGTATGCATCTTCTGTACACGTGTATATCCCTAATTCAGGTTCAAAACACCAGAAAATTCGATTTTTTTGGGTCCCAGAAGCGATCTGTACATGCCTACTCCTTGCTAGAATGTTTTCAAGATACAGACCCAAAACATGTTAAAAATCGATATTTTAAGTGCAAAAAGTCGATATGTGCATGCATCCTCTGTACCCAGTTATATCCCAAATTCTGGCTCAAAACCCCTGAAAGTTCGATATTTTTGGGTCCCAGAAGCGATCTGTACATGCCTACTCAGTGCTAGAATATTTTCAAATTATACGCCGGAAACATACTAAAAATCGATATTTTGGGTGCCAAAGTCGATATGTGCATGCATCTTCTGTACCCGTTTATATCTCAAATTCAGTTTAAAAACTCCGAAAATTCGATATTTTTGGGTCCCTTAAGCAAACTACACATGCCTACTCAGTGATAGAATGTTTTTAAAATACAGGCTTAAAACATGCTATAAATCGATATTTTAGATGTCCAAAGTCGATATGTGCATGCATCTTCTGAACCCGTTTTTATCTTAAATTCAGGCTGAAAACACCGAAAAAATCGATATTTTTGTGTCCCAGAAGCGATCTGAACATGCCTACTCCGTGTTAGAATATTTTCAAAATACAGGCCCAAAACATGCTCAAAATCGATATTTTAGGTGCCCAAAGTCGATATGTGCATGCATCTTCTGTATCCGTTTATATCTCAAATTCAGGCTCAAAACACCCAAAAATTCAATATTTATGGGTCCCAGAAGCGATCTGTACATGCCTACTCCGTGTTAATGTATTTTCAAAATACAGGTCCAAAACATGCTGAAAATCTATATTTTAGGTGCCTAAAGTCAATATGTGTATACATCTTCTGTACCCGTCTATATCCCAAATTCAGGTTCAAAACACCAGAAAATTCGGTATTTTTGGGTCCCAGAAGCGATCTGTACATGCTTACTCCTTGCTAGAATTTTTTCAAGATACAGACCCAAAAAATGCTCAAAATCGATATTTTAAGTGCAAAAAGTCGATATGTGCATGCATCCTCTGTACCCGGTTATATCCCAAATTCTGGCTCAAAACCCCCGAAAATTCGATATTTTAGGGTCCCAGAAGCGATCTGTACATGCCTACTCAGTGCTAGAATATTTTCAAATTATACGACGAAAACATACTAAAAATCGATATTTTGGGTGCCAAAGTCGATATGTGCATGCATCTTCTGAACCCGTTTATATCTCAAATTCAGGCTCAAAACAACCAAAAAATCGATATTTTTGTGTCCCAGAAGCGATCTGTACATGCCTACTCCGTGTTAGAGTATTTTCATAATACAGGCCCAAAACATGCTCAAAATCGATATTTTAGGTGCCCAAAGTCGATATGTGCATGCATCTTCTGTATCCGTTTATATCTCAAATTCAGGCTCAAAACACCCGAAAATTCAATATTTTTGGGTCCCAGAAGCGATCTGTACATGCCTACTCCGTGTTAATGTATTTTCAAAATACAGGCCCAAAACATGCTGAAAATCTATATTTTAGGTGACCAAAGTCACTATGTGAATTTATCTTCTGTACCCGTCTATATCCCAAATTCTGGTTCAAAACACCAGAAAATTCGGTATTTTTGGGTCCCAGAAGCGATCTGTACATGCCTACTCCTTGCTAGAATTTTTTCAAGATACAGACCCAAAAAATGCTCAAAATCGATATTTTAAGTGCAAAAAGTCGATATGTGCATGCATCCTCTGTACCCGGTTATATCCCAAATTCTGGCTCAAAACCCCCGAAAATTCGATATTTTTGGGTCCCAGAAGCGATCTGTACATGCCTACTCAGTGCTAGAATATTTTCAAATTATACGCCGAAAACATACTAAAAATCGATATTTTGGGTGCCAAAGTCGATATGTGCATGCATCTTCTGAACCCGTTTATATCTCAAATTCAGGCTCAAAACACCCAAAAAATCGATATTTTTGTGTCCCAGAAGCGATCTGTACATGCCTACTCCGTGTTAGAGTATTTTCATAATACAGGCCCAAAACATGCTCAAAATCGATATTTTAGGTGCCCAAAGTCGATATGTGCATGCATCTTCTGTATCCGTTTATATCTCAAATTCAGGCTCAAAACACCCGAAAATTCAATATTTTTGGGTCCCAGAAGCGATCTGTACATGCCTACTCCGTGTTAATGTATTTTCAAAATACAGGCCCAAAACATGCTGAAAATCTATATTTTAGGTGACCAAAGTCACTATGTGAATTTATCTTCTGTACCCGTCTATATCCCAAATTCTGGTTCAAAACACCAGAAAATTCGGTATTTTTGGGTCCTAGATGCGAACTGTACATGCCTACTCCTTGCTAGAATTTTTTCAAGATACCGACCCAAAACATGCTCAAAATCGATATTTTAGGTGCAAAAAGTCGATATGTGCATGCATCCTCTGTACCCGGTTATATCCCAAATTCTGGCTCAAAAACCCCGAAAATTCGATATTTTTGGGTCCCAGAAGCGATCTGTACATGTCTACTCCGTGTTAGAGTGTTTTTAAAATACAGGCTCAAAACATGCTGAAAATCGATATTTTATGTGCCTAAAGTCAAAATGTGTATGCATCTTCTGTACACGTGTATATCCCTAATTCAGGTTCAAAACACCAGAAAATTCGATTTTTTTGGGTCCCAGAAGCGATCTGTACATGCCTACTCTTTGCTAGAATGTTTTCAAGATACAGACCCAAAACATGTTAAAAATCGATATTTTAAGTGCAAAAAGTCGATATGTGCATGCATCCTCTGTACCCAGTTATATCCCAAATTCTGGCTCAAAACCCCTGAAAGTTCGATATTTTTGGGTCCCAGAAGCGATCTGTACATGCCTACTCAGTGCTAGAATATTTTCAAATTATACGCCGGAAACATACTAAAAATCGATATTTTGGGTGCCAAAGTCGATATGTGCATGCATCTTCTGTACCCGTTTATATCTCAAATTCAGTTTAAAAACTCCGAAAATTCGATATTTTTGGGTCCCTTAAGCAAACTACACATGCCTACTCAGTGATAGAATGTTTTTAAAATACAGGCTTAAAACATGCTATAAATCGATATTTTAGATGTCCAAAGTCGATATGTGCATGCATCTTCTGAACCCGTTTATATCTTAAATTCAGGCTCAAAACACCCAAAAAATTGATATTTTTGTGTCCCAGAAGCGATCTGAACATGCCTACTCCGTGTTAGAGTATTTTCAAAATACAGGCCCAAAACATGCTCAAAATCGATATTTTAGGTGCCCAAAGTCGATATGTGCATGCATCTTTTGTATCCGTTTATATCTCAAATTCAGGCTCAAAACACCCAAAAATTCAATATTTATGGGTCCCAGAAGCGATCTGTACATGCCTACTCCGTGTTAATGTATTTTCAAAATACAGGTCCAAAACATGCTGAAAATCTATATTTTAGGTGCCTAAAGTCAATATGTGTATACATCTTCTGTACCCGTCTATATCCCAAATTCATTTTCAAAACACCAGAAAATTCGGTATTTTTGGGTCCCAGAAGCGATCTGTACATGCCTACTCCGTGTTAGAGTATTTTCAAAATACAGGCCCAAAACATATTAAAAATCGATATTTTAGGTGCCCAAAGTCGATATGTGCATGCATCTTCTGTATCCGTTTATATCTCAAATTCAGGCTCAAAACACCCGAAAATTCAATATTTTTGGGTCCCAGAAGCGATCTGTACATGCCTACTCCGTGTTAATGTATTTTCAAAATACAGGCCCAAAACATGCTGAAAATCTATATTTTAGGTGCCCAAAGTCAATATGTGTATGCATCTTCTGTACCCGTCTATATCCCAAATTCAGGTTCAAAACACCAGAAAATTCGGTATTTTTGGGTCCCAGAAGCGATCTGTACATGCCTACTCCTTGCTAGAATTTTTTCAAGATACAGACCCAAAAAATGCTCAAAATTGATATTTTAAGTGCAAAAAGTAGATATGTGCATGCATCCTCTGTACCCGGTTATATCCCAAATTCTGGCTCAAAACCCCCGAAAATTCGATATTTTTGGGTCCCAGAAGCGATCTGTACATGCCTACTCAGTGCTAGAATATTTTCAAATTATACGCCGAAAACATACTAAAAATCGATATTTTGGGTGTCAAAGTCGATATGTGCATGCATCTTCTGAACCCGTTTATATCTCAAATTCAGGCTCAAAACACCCAAAAAATCGATATTTTTGTGTCCCAGAAGCGATCTGTACATGCCTACTCCGTGTTAGAGTATTTTCATAATACAGGCTCAAAACATGCTCATAATCGATATTTTAGGTGCCCAAAGTCGATATGTGCATGCATCTTCTGTATCCGTTTATATCTCAAATTCAGGCTCAAAACACCCGAAAATTCAATATTTTTGCGTCCCAGAAGCGATCTGTACATGCCTACTCCGTGTTAATGTATTTTCAAAGTACAGGCCCAAAACATGCTTAAAATCAATATTTTAGGTGACCAAAGTCACTATGTGAATTTATCTTCTGTACCCGTCTATATCCCAAATTCTGGTTCAAAACACCAGAAAATTCGGTATTTTTGGGTCCCAGAAGCGATCTGTACATGCCTACTCCTTGCTAGAATTTTTTCAAGATACAGACCCAAAAAATGCTCAAAATCGATATTTTAAGTGCAAAAAGTCGATATGTGCATGCATCCTCTGTACCCGGTTATATCCCAAATTCTGGCTCAAAACCCCCGAAAATTCGATATTTTTGGGTCCCAGAAGCGATCTGTACATGCCTACTCAGTGCTAGAATATTTTCAAATTATACGCCGAAAACATACTAAAAATCGATATTTTGGGTGCCAAAGTCGATATGTGCATGCATCTTCTGAACCCGTTTATATCTCAAATTCAGGCTCAAAACACCCAAAAAATCGATATTTTTGTGTCCCAGAAGCGATCTGTACATGCCTACTCCGTGTTAGAGTATTTTCATAATACAGGCCCAAAACATGCTCAAAATCGATATTTTAGGTGCCCAAAGTCGATATGTGCATGCATCTTCTGTATCCGTTTATATCTCAAATTCAGGCTCAAAACACCCGAAAATTCAATATTTTTGGGTCCCAGAAGCGATCTGTACATGCCTACTCCGTGTTAATGTATTTTCAAAATACAGGCCCAAAACATGCTGAAAATCTATATTTTAGGTGACCAAAGTCACTATGTGAATTTATCTTCTGTTCCCGTCTATATCCCAAATTCTGGTTCAAAACACCAGAAAATTCGGTATTTTTGGGTCCTAGATGCGATCTGTACATGCCTAATCCTTGCTAGAATTTTTTCAAGATACCGACCCAAAACATGCTCAAAATCGATATTTTAGGTGCAAAAAGTCGATATGTGCATGCATCCTCTGTACCCGGTTATATCCCAAATTCTGGCTCAAAAACCCCGAAAATTCGATATTTTTGGGTCCCAGAAGCGATCTGTACATGTCTACTCCGTGTTAGAGTGTCTTTAAAATACAGGCTCAAAACATGCTGAAAATCGATATTTTATGTGCCTAAAGTCAAAATGTGTATGCATCTTCTGTACACGTGTATATCCCTAATTCAGGTTCAAAACACCAGAAAATTCGATTTTTTTGGGTCCCAGAAGCGATCTGTACATGCCTACTCAGTGCTAGAATATTTTCAAATTATACGCCGGAAACATACTAAAAATCGATATTTTGGGTGCCAAAGTCGATATGTGCATGCATCTTCTGTACCCGTTTATATCTCAAATTCAGTTTAAAAACTCCGAAAATTCGATATTTTTGGGTCCCTTAAGCAAACTACACATGCCTACTCAGTGATAGAATGTTTTTAAAATACAGGCTTAAAACATGCTATAAATCGATATTTTAGATGTCCAAAGTCGATATGTGCATGCATCTTCTGAACCCGTTTATATCTTAAATTCAGGCTGAAAACACCGAAAAAATCGATATTTTTGTGTCCCAGAAGCGATCTGAACATGCCTACTCCGTGTTAGAGTATTTTCAAAATACAGGCCCAAAACATGCTCAAAATCGATATTTTAGGTGCCCAAAGTCGATATGTGCATGCATCTTCTGTATCCGTTTATATCTCAAATTCAGGCTCAAAACACCCAAAAATTCAATATTTATGGGTCCCAGAAGCGATCTGTACATGCCTACTCCGTGTTAATGTATTTTCAAAATACAGGTCCAAAACATGCTGAAAATCTATATTTTAGGTGCCTAAAGTCAATATGTGTATACATCTTCTGTACCCGTCTATATCCCAAATTCAGGTTCAAAACACCAGAAAATTCGGTATTTTTGGGTCCCAGAAGCGATCTGTACATGCTTACTCCTTGCTAGAATTTTTTCAAGATACAGACCCAAAAAATGCTCAAAATCGATATTTTAGGTGCAAAAAGTCGATATGTGCATGCATCCTCTGTACCCGGTTATATCCCAAATTCTGGCTCAAAACCCCCGAAAATTCGATATTTTTGGGTCCCAGAAGCGATCTGTACATGCCTACTCAGTGCTAGAATATTTTCAAATTATACGCCGAAAACATACTAAAAATCGATATTTTGGGTGCCAAAGTCGATATGTGCATGCATCTTCTGAACCCGTTTATATCTCAAATTCAGGCTCAAAACACCCAAAAAATCGATATTTTTGTGTCCCAGAAGCGATCTGTACATGCCTACTCCGTGTTAGAGTATTTTCATAATACAGGCCCAAAACATGCTATAAATCGATATTTTAGGTGCCCAAAGTCGATATGTGCATGCATCTTCTGTATCCGTTTATATCTCAAATTCAGGCTCAAAACACCCGAAAATTCAATATTTTTGGGTCCCAGAAGCGATCTGTACATGCCTACTCCGTGTTAATGTATTTTCAAAATACAGGCCCAAAACATGCTGAAAATCTATATTTTAGGTGACCAAAGTCACTATGTGAATTTATCTTCTGTACCCGTCTATATCCCAAATTCTGGTTCAAAACACCAGAAAATTCGGTATTTTTGGGTCCTAGATGCGATCTGTACATGCTTACTCCTTGCTAGAATTTTTTCAAGATACCGACCCAAAACAAGCTCAAAATCGATATTTTAGGTGCAAAAAGTCGATATGTGCATGCATCCTCTGTACCCGGTTATATCCCAAATTCTGGCTCAAAAACCCCGAAAATTCGATATTTTTGGGTCCCAGAAGCGATCTGTACATGTCTACTCCGTGTTAGAGTGTTTTTAAAATACAGGCTCAAAACATGATGAAAATCGATATTTTATGTGCCTAAAGTCAAAATGTGTATGCATCTTCTGTACACGTGTATATCCCTAATTCAGGTTCAAAACACCAGAAAATTCGATTTTTTTGGGTCCCAGAAGCGATCTGTACATGCCTACTCTTTGCTAGAATGTTTTCAAGATACAGACCCAAAACATGTTAAAAATCGATATTTTAAGTGCAAAAAGTCGATATGTGCATGCATCCTCTGTACCCAGTTATATCCCAAATTCTGGCTCAAAACCCCCGTAAGTTCGATATTTTTGGGTCCCAGAAGCGATCTGTACATGCCTACTCAGTGCTAGAATATTTTCAAATTATACGCCGGAAACATACTAAAAATCGATATTTTGGGTGCCAAAGTCGATATGTGCATGCATCTTCTGTACCCGTTTATATCTCAAATTCAGTTTAAAAACTCCGAAAATTCGATATTTTTGGGTCCCTTAAGCAAACTACACATGCCTACTCAGTGATAGAATGTTTTTAAAATACAGGCTTAAAACATGCTATAAATCGATATTTTAGATGTCCAAAGTCGATATGTGCATGCATCTTCTGAACCCGTTTATATCTTAAATTCAGGCTCAAAACACCCAAAAAATCGATATTTTTGTGTCCCAGAAGCGATCTGAACATGCCTACTCCGTGTTAGAGTATTTTCAAAATACAGGCCCAAAACATGCTCAAAATCGATATTTTAGGTGCCCAAAGTCGATATGTGCATGCATCTTCTGTATCCGTTTATATCTCAAATTCAGGCTCAAAACACCCGAAAATTCAATATTTTTGGGTCCCAGAAGCGATCTGTACATGCCTACTCCGTGTTAATGTATTTTCAAAATACAGGCCCAAAACATGCTGAAAATCTATATTTTAGGTGCCCAAAGTCAATATGTGTATGCATCTTCTGTACCCGTCTATATCCCAAATTCAGGTTCAAAACACCAGAAAATTCGGTATTTTTGGGTCCCAGAAGCGATCTGTTCATGCCTACTCCTTGCTAGAATTTTTTCAAGATACAGACCCAAAACACGCTCAAAATCGATATTTTAAGTGCAAAAAGTCGATATGTGCATGCATCCTCTGTACCCGGTTATATCCCAAATTCTGGCTCAAAACCCCCGAAAATTCGATATTTTTGGGTCCCAGAAGCGATCTGTACATGCCTACTCAGTGCTAGAATATTTTCAAATTATACGCCGAAAACATACTAAAAATCGATATTTTGGGTGCCAAAGTCGATATGTGCATGCATCTTCTGAACCCGTTTATATCACAAATTCAGGCTCAAAACACCCAAAAAATCGATATTTTTGTGTCCCAGAAGCGATCTGTACATGCCTACTCCGTGTTAGAGTATTTTCATAATACAGGCCCAAAACATGCTCAAAATCGATATTTTAGGTGCCCAAAGTCGATATGTGCATGCATCTTCTGTATCCGTTTATATCTCAAATTCAGGCTCAAAACACCCGAAAATTCAATATTTTTGGGTCCCAGAAGCGATCTGTACATGCCTACTCCTTGTTAATGTATTTTCAAAATACAGGCCAAAACATGCTGAAAATCTATATTTTAGGTGACCAAAGTCACTATGTGAATTTATCTTCTGTACCCGTCTATATCATAAATTCTGGTTCAAAACACCAGAAAATTCGGTATTTTTGGGTCCTAGATGCGATCTGTACATGCCTACTCCTTGCTAGAATTTTTTCAAGATACCGACCCAAAACATGCTTAAAATCGATATTTTAGGTGCAAAAAGTCGATATGTGCATGCATCCTCTGTACCCGTTTATATCTCAAATTCAGTCTCAAAACTCAGAAAATTCGATATTTTTGGGTCCCTTAAGCAATCTACACATGCCTACTCAGTGATAGAATGTTTATAAAATAAAGGCTTAAAACATGATATAAATCGATATTTTAGATGTCCAAAGTCGATATGTGCATGCATCTTCTGAACCCGTTTATATCTCAAATTCAGGCTCAAAACACCCAAAAAATCGATATTTTTGGGTCCCAGAAGCGATCTGAACATGCCTACTCCGTGTTAGAGTATTTTCAAAATACAGGCCCAAAACATGCTCAAAATCGATATTTTAGGTGCCCAAAGTCGATATGTGCATGCATCTTCTGTATCCGTTTATATCTCAAATTCAGGCTCAAAACACCCGAAAATTCAATATTTATGGGTCCCATAAGCGATCTGTACATGCCTACTCCGTGTTAATGTATTTTCAAAATACAGGTCTAAAACATGCTGAAAATCTATATTTTAGGTGCCTAAAGTCAATATGTGTATACATCTTCTGTACCCGTCTATATCCCAAATTCAGGTTGAAAACACCAGAAAATTCTGTATTTTTGGGTCCCAGAAGCGATCTGTACATGCCTACTCCTTGCTAGAATTTTTTCAAGATACAGACCCAAAACACGCTCAAAATCGATATTTTAGGTGCAAAAAGTCGATATGTGCATGCATCCTCTGTACCCGGTTATATCCCAAATTCTGGCTCAAAACCCCCGAAAATTCGATATTTTTGGGCCCCAGAAGCGATCTGTACATGCCTACTCAGTGCTAGAATATTTTCAAATTATACGCCAAAAACATACTAAAAATCGATATTTTGGGTGCCAAAGTCGATATGTGCATGCATCTTCTGTACCCGTTTATATCTCAAATTCAGGCTCAAAACGCCCAAAAAATCGATATTTTTGTGTCCCAGAAGCAATCTGTACATGTCTACACCGTGCTATAGTATTTTCAAAATACAGGCCCAAAACATGCTCAAAATCGATATTTTAATTGCCCAAAGTCGATATGTGCATGCATCTTCTGTACCCGTTCATATCTCAAATTGAGGCTCAGAACTCCCTAAAATTCAATTTATTTGGGTTCCAGAAGCGATTTGTACATGTCTACTCAGTGTTAGAGTATTTTAAAAATACAGGTCCAAAACATGCTCAAAATCGATATTTTGGGTGCCCAAAGTCGATATGTGCATGCATCTTCTGTACCCGTTTATATCTTAAATTCAAACTCAAAACACACGAATATTCAATATTTTTGGGTCCCAAAAGCAATGTGTACATGCATACTCCGTGGTAGAGTATTTTCAAAATGCAGGTCTATAACATGCTGAAAATCGATATTTTAGCTGCCCAAAGTCAATATGTGTATGTATCTTCTGTACCCGTCTATATCCCAAATTCAGGTTCAAAACACTCGAAAATTCGATATTTTTGGGTCCCAGAAGCAATCTGTACATGCCTACTTCTTGCTAGAATGTTTTCAAGATACAGACCCAAAACATGCTCAAAATCGATATTTTAGGTGCAAAAAGTCGAAATGTGCATGCATCTTCTGTACCCGTTTATATCTCAAATTCAGGCTCAAAACACCCGAAAAATCGATATTTTTGGGTCCCTTAAGCGATCTGTACATGCCTACTCCTTGCTAGAATTTTTTAAGATACAAACCCAAGACATGCTCAAAATCGATATTTTAGGTGCAAAAAGTCGATATGTGCATGCATCCTCTATACCCAGTTATATCCCAAATTCTGGCTCAAAACCCCTGAAAGTTCGATATTTTTGGGTCCCATAAGCGATCTGTACATGCCTACTCAGTGCTAGAATATTTTCAAATTATACGCCGGAAACATACTAAAAATCGATATTTTGGGTGCCAAAGTCGATATGTGCATGCATCTTCTGTACCCGTTTATATCTCAAATTCAGTTTATAAACTCCGAAAATTCGATATTTTTGTGTCCCTTAAGCAAACGACACATGCCTACTCAGTGATAGAATGTTTTTAAAATACAGGCTTAAAACATGCTATAAATCGATATTTTAGATGTCCAAAGTCGATATGTGCATGCATCTTCTGAACCCGTTTATATCTTAAATTCAGGCTCAAAACACCCAAAAATTCAATATTTATGGGTCCCAGAAGCGATCTGTACATGCCTACTCCGTGTTAATGTATTTTCAAAATACAGGTCCAAAACATGCTGAAAATCTATATTTTAGGTGCCTAAAGTCAATATGTGTATACATCTTCTGTACCCGTCTATATCCCAAATTCAGGTTCAAAACACCAGAAAATTCGGTATTTTTGGGTCCCAGAAGCGATCTGTACATGCCTACTCCGTGTTAGAGTATTTTCAAAATACAGGCCCAAAACATATTAAAAATCGATATTTTAGGTGCCCAAAGTCGATATGTGCATGCATCTTCTGTATCCGTTTATATCTCAAATTCAGGCTCAAAACACCCGAAAATTCAATATTTTTGGGTCCCAGAAGCGATCTGTACATGCCTACTCCGTGTTAATGTATTTTCAAAATACAGGCCCAAAACATGCTGAAAATCTATATTTTAGGTGCCCAAAGTCAATATGTGTATGCATCTTCTGTACCCGTCTATATCCCAAATTCAGGTTCAAAACACCAGAAAATTCGGTATTTTTGGGTCCCAGAAGCGATCTGTTCATGCCTACTACTTGCTAGAATTTTTTCAAGATACAGACCCAAAACACGCTCAAAATCGATATTTTAAGTGCAAAAAGTCGATATGTGCATGCATCCTCTGTACCCGGTTATATCCCAAATTCTGGCTCAAAACCCCCGAAAATTCGATATTTTTGGGTCCCAGAAGCGATCTGTACATGCCTACTCAGTGCTAGAATATTTTCAAATTATACGTCGAAAACATACTAAAAATCGATATTTTGGGTGCCAAAGTCGATATGTGCATGCATCTTCTGAACCCGTTTATATCTCAAATTCAGGCTCAAAACACCCAAAAAATCGATATTTTTGTGTCCCAGAAGCGATCTGTACATGCCTACTCCGTGTTAGAGTATTTTCATAATACAGGCCCAAAACATGCTCAAAATCGATATTTTAGGTGCCCAAAGTCGATATGTGCATGCATCTTCTGTATCCGTTTATATCTCAAATTCAGGCTCAAAACACCCGAAAATTCAATATTTTTGGGTCCCAGAAGCGATCTGTACATGCCTACTCCTTGTTAATGTATTTTCAAAATACAGGCCAAAACATGCTGAAAATCTATATTTTAGGTGACCAAAGTCACTATGTGAATTTATCTTCTGTACCCGTCTATATCATAAATTCCGGTTCAAAACACCAGAAAATTCGGTATTTTTGGGTCCTAGAAGCGATCTGTACATGCCTACTCCTTGCTAGAATTTTTTCAAGATACCGACCCAAAACATGCTCAAAATCGATATTTTAGGTGCAAAAAGTCGATATGTGCATGCATCCTCTGTACCCGGTTATATCCCAAATTCTGGCTCAAAAACCCCGAAAATTCGATATTTTTGGGTCCCAGAAGCGATCTGTACATGTCTACTCCGTGTTAGAGTGTTTTTAAAATACAGGCCCAAAACATGCTGAAAATCGATATTTTATGTGCCTAAAGTCAAAATGTGTATGCATCTTCTGTACACGTGTATATCCCTAATTCAGGTTCAAACCACCAGAAAATTCGATTTTTTTGGGTCCTAGAAGCGATCTGTACATGCCTACTCCTTGCTAGAATGTTTTCAAGATACAGACCCAAAACATGTTAAAAATCGATATTTTAAGTGCAAAAAGTCGATATGTGCATGCATCCTCTGTACCCAGTTATATCCCAAATTCTGGCTCAAAACCCCTGAAAGTTCGATATTTTTGGGTCCCAGAAGCGATCTGTACATGCCTACTCAGTGCTAGAATATTTTCAAATTATACGCCGGAAACATACTAAAAATCGATATTTTGGGTGCCAAAGTCGATATGTGCATGCATCTTCTGTACCCGTTTATATCTCAAATTCAGTCTCAAAACTCAGAAAATTCGATATTTTTGGGTCCCTTAAGCAATCTACACATGCCTACTCAGTGATAGAATGTTTTTAAAATACAGGCTTAAAACATGATATAAATCGATATTTTAGATGTCCAAAGTCGATATGTGCATGCATCTTCTGAACCCGTTTATATCTCAAATTCAGGCTCAAAACACCCAAAAAATCGATATTTTTGGGTCCCAGAAGCGATCTGAACATGCCTACTCCGTGTTAGAGTATTTTCAAAATACAGGCCCAAAACATGCTCAAAATCGATATTTTAGGTGCCCAAAGTCGATATGTGCATGCATCTTCTGTATCCGTTTATATCTCAAATTCAGGCTCAAAACACCCAAAAATTCAATATTTATGGGTCCCATAAGCGATCTGTACATGCCTACTCCGTGTTAATGTATTTTCAAAATACAGGTCTAAAACATGCTGAAAATCTATATTTTTGGTGCCTAAAGTCAATATGTGTATACATCTTCTGTACCCGTCTATATCCCAAATTCAGGTTCAAAACACCAGAAAATTCTGTATTTTTGGGTCCCAGAAGCGATCTGTACATGCCTACTCCTTGCTAGAATTTTTTCAAGATACAGACCCAAAACACGCTCAAAATCGATATTTTAGGTGCAAAAAGTCGATATGTGCATGCATCCTCTGTACCCGGTTATATCCCAAATTCTGGCTCAAAACCCCCGAAAATTCGATATTTTTGGGCCCTAGAAGCGATCTGTACATGCCTACTCAGTGCTAGAATATTTTCAAATTATACGCCAAAAACATACTAAAAATCGATATTTTGGGTGCCAAAGTCGATATGTGCATGCATCTTCTGTACCCGTTTATATCTCAAATTCAGGCTCAAAACGCCCAAAAAATCGATATTTTTGTGTCCCAGAAGCAATCTGTACATGTCTACACCGTGCTATAGTATTTTCAAAATACAGGCCCAAAACATGCTCAAAATCGATATTTTAGGTGCCCAAAGTCGATATGTGCATGCATCTTCTGTACCCGTTCATATCTCAAATTGAGGCTCAGAACTCCCTAAAATTCGATTTATTTGGGTTCCAGAAGCGATTTGTACATGTCTACTCAGTGTTAGAGTATTTTAAAAATACAGGCCCAAAACATGCTCAAAATCAATATTTTGGGTGCCCAAAGTCGATATGTGCATGCATCTTCTGTACCCGTTTATATCTCAAATTCAAACTCAAAACACACGAATATTCAATATTTTTGGGTCCCAAAAGCAATGTGTACATGCATACTCCGTGGTAGAGTATTTTCAAAATGCAGGTCTATAACATGCTGAAAATCGATATTTTAGCTGCCCAAAGTCAATATGTGTATGTATCTTCTGTACCCGTCTATATCCCAAATTCAGGTTCAAAACACTCGAAAATTCGATATTTTTGGGTCCCAGAAGCAATCTGTACATGCCTACTTCTTGCTAGAATGTTTTCAAGATACAGACCCAAAACATGCTCAAAATCGATATTTTAGGTGCAAAAAGTCGAAATGTGCAAGCATCTTCTGTACCCGTTTATATCTCAAATTCAGGCTCAAAACACCCGAAAAATCGATATTTTTGGGTCCCTTAAGCGATCTGTACATGCCTACTCCTTGCTAGAATTTTTTAAGATACAAACCCAAGACATGCTCAAAATCGATATTTTAGGTGCAAAAAGTCGATATGTGCATGCATCTTCTGTACCCGTTTATATCTCAAATTCAGGCTCAAAACACCAGAAAATTCCATATTTTTGGGTCCCTTAAGCGATCTGTACATGCATACTCAGTGCTAGAATGTTTTCAAAATATAGGCTCAAAACATGCTAAAAATCGATATTTTAGGTGTCCAAATTCGATATGTGCATGCATCTTCTGTACCCGTTTATATCTAAAATTCAGGCTCAAAACACCCGAAAATTCGATATTTTTGGGTCCCAAAAGCGATCTGTACATGTCTACTACAAGTTAGAGTATTTTTTAAATACAGGCCCAAAACATGCTAAACATCGATATTTTATGTGCCCAAAGTCAATATGTGTATGCATCTTCTGTACACGTGTATATCCCTAATTCAAGTTCAAAACACCAGAAAATTCGATATTTTTGGGTCCCAAAAGCGATCTGTACATGCCTACTCCTTGCTAGAATGTTTTCAAGATACAGACCCAAAACATGCTCAAAATCGATATTTTAAGTGCAAAAAGTCGATATGTGCATGCATCTTCTGTACCCGTTTATATCTCAAATTCAGGCTCAAAACACCCAAAAAATCGATATTTTTGTGTCCCAGAAGCGATCTGTACATGTCTACACCGTGCTATAGTATTTTCAAAATACAGGCCCAAAACATGCTTGAAATCGATATTTTAGGTGCCCAAAGTCGATATGTGCATGCATTTTCTGTACCCGTTCATATCTCAAATTCAGGCTCAGAACACCCTAAAATTCGATTTATTTGGGTTCCAGAAGCGATCTGTACGTGTCTACTCAGTGTTAGAGTACTTTAAAAATACATGCCCAAAACATGCTCAAAATCGATATTTTGGGTGCCCAAAGTCGATATGTGCATGCATCTTCTGTACCCGTTTATATCTCAATTTCAGACTCAAAACACCCGAATATTCAATATTATTGGGTCCCAAAAGCAATGTGTACATGCATACTCCGTGTTAGAGTATTTTCAAAATGCAGGTCTATAACATGCTGAAAATCGATATTTTAGCTGCCCAAAGTCAATATGTGTATGTATCTTCTGTACCCGTCTATATCCCAAATTCAGGTTCAAAACACTCGAAAATTCGATATTTTTGGGTCCCAGAAGCAATCTGTACATGCCTACTTCTTGCTAGAATGTTTTCAAGATACAGACCCAAAACATGCTCAAAATCGATATTTTAAGTGCAAAAAGTCGATATGTGCATGCATCTTCTGTACCCGTTTATATCTCAAATTCAGGCTCAAAACTCCGAAAATTCGATATTTTTGGGTCCCAGAAGCAATCTGCACATGCCTACTCAGTGCTAGAATGTTTTTAAAATACAGCCTTAAAACATGCTATAAATCGATATTTTAGGTGTGAAAAGTCGATATGTGCATGCATCTTCTGTACCCGTTTATATCTCAAATTCAGGCTCAAAACACCCAAAAAATCGATATTTTTGTGTCCCAGAAGCGATCTGTACATGCCTACTCCGTGTTGGAGTACTTTCAAAATACAGGCCCAAAACATGTTAAAAATCGATATTTTAGGTGCCCAAAGTCGATATGTGCATTCATCTTCTGTATCCGTTTATATCTCAAATTCAGGCTCAAAACACCCGAAAATTCGATATTTTTGGGTCCCAAAAGCGATCTGTACATGCCTACTCCGTGTTAAAGTATTTTCAAAATACAGGCCCAAAACATGCTGAAAATCTATATTTTAGGTGCCCAAAGTCAATATGTGTATGCATCTTCTGTACCCGTCTATATCCCAAATTCAGGTTCAAAACACCAGAAAATTCGGTATTTTTGGGTCCCAGAAGCGATCTGTACATGCCTACTCCTTGCTAGAATTTTTTCAAGATACAGACCCAAAACATGCTCAAAATCGATATTTTAGGTGCAAAAAGTCGATATGTGCATGCATCCTCTGTACCCGGTTATATCCCAAATTCTGGCTCAAAACCCCCGAAAATTCGATATTTTTGGGTCCCAGAAGCGATCTGTACATGCCTACTCAGTGCTAGAATATTTTCAAATTATACGCCAAAAACATACTAAAAATCGATATTTTGGGTGCCAAAGTCGATATGTGCATGCATCTTCTGTACCCGTTTATATCTCAAATTCAGACTCAAAACACACGAATATTCAATATTTTTGGGTCCCAAAAGCAATGTGTACATGCATACTCCGTGGTAGAGTATTTTCAAAATGCAGGGCTATAACATGCTGAAAATCGATATTTTAGCTGCCCAAAGTCAATATGTGTATGTATCTTCTGTACCCGTCTATATCCCAAATTCAGGTTCAAAACACTCGAAAATTCGATATTTTTGGGTCCCAGAAGCAATCTGTACATGCCTACTTCTTGCTAGAATGTTTTCAAGATACAGACCCAAAACATGCTCAAAATCGATATTTTAGGTGCAAAAAGTCGAAATGTGCATGCATCTTCTGTACCCGTTTATATCTCAAATTCAGGCTCAAAACACCCGAAAAATCGATATTTTTGGGTCTCTTAAGCGATCTGTACATGCCTACTCCTTGCTAGAATTTTTTAAGATACAAACCCAAGACATGCTCAAAATCGATATTTTAGGTGCAAAAAGTCGATATGTGCATGCATCTTCTGTACCCGTTTATATCTCAAATTCAGGCTCAAAACACCAGAAAATTCCATATTTTTGGGTCCCTTAAGCGATCTGTACATGCATACTCAGTGCTAGAATGTTTTCAAAATATAGGCTCAAAACATGCTAAAAATCGATATTTTAGGTGTACAAATTCGATATGTGCATGCATCTTCTGTACCCGTTTATATCTAAAATTCAGGCTCAAAACACCCGAAAATTCGATATTTTTGGGTCCCAAAAGCGATCTGTACATGTCTACTACAAGTTAGAGTATTTTTTAAATACAGGCCCAAAACATGCTAAAAATCGATATTTTATGTGCCCAAAGTCAATATGTGTATGCATCTTCTGTACACGTGTATATCCCTAATTCAAGTTCAAAACACCAGAAAATTCGATATTTTTGGGTCCCAAAAGCGATCTGTACATGCCTACTCCTTGCTAGAATGTTTTCAAGATACAGACCCAAAACATGCTCAAAATCGATATTTTAAGTGCAAAAAGTCGATATGTGCATGCATCTTCTGTACCCGTTTATATCTCAAATTCAGGCTCAAAACACCCAAAAAATCGATATTTTTGTGTCCCAGAAGCGATCTGTACATGTCTACACCGTGCTATAGTATTTTCAAAATACAGGCCCAAAACATGCTTGAAATCGATATTTTAGGTGCCCAAAGTCGATATGTGCATGCATTTTCTGTACCTGTTCATATCTCAAATTCAGGCTCAGAACACCCTAAAATTCGATTTATTTGGGTTCCAGAAGCGATCTGTACGTGTCTACTCAGTGTTAGAGTACTTTAAAAATACAGGCCCAAAACATGCTCAAAATCGATATTTTGGGTGCCCAAAGTCGATATGTGCATGCATCTTCTGTATCCGTTTATATCTCAATTTCAGACTCAAAACACCCGAATATTCAATATTATTGGGTCCCAAAAGCAATGTGTACATGCATACTCCGTGTTAGAGTATTTTCAAAATACAGGTCTATAACATGCTGAAAATCGATATTTTAGCTGCCCAAAGTCAATATGTGTATGTATCTTCTGTACCCGTCTATATCCCAAATTCAGGTTCAAAACACTCGAAAATTCGATATTTTTGGGTCCCAGGAGCAATCTGTACATGCCTACTTCTTGCTAGAATGTTTTCAAGATACAGACCCAAAACATGCTCAAAATCGATATTTTAAGTGCAAAATGTCGATATGTGCATGCATCTTCTGTACCCGTTTATATCTCAAATTCAGGCTCAAAACTCCGAAAATTCGATATTTTTGGGTCCCAGAAGCAATCTGCACATGCCTACTCAGTGCTAGAATGTTTTTAAAATACAGCCTTAAAACATGCTATAAATCGATATTTTAGGTGTGAAAAGTCGATATGTGCATGCATCTTCTGTACCCGTTTATATCTCAAATTCAGGCTCAAAACACCCAAAAAATCGATATTTTTGTGTCCCAGAAGCGATCTGTACATGCCTACTCCGTGTTAGAGTATTTTCAAAATACAGGCCCAAAACATGTTAAAAATCGATATTTTAGGTGCCGAAAGTCGATATGTGCATGCATCTTCTGTATCCGTTTATATCTCAAATTCAGGCTCAAAACACCCGAAAATTCGATATTTTTGGGTCCCAAAAGCGATCTGTACATGCCTACTCCGTGTTAAAGTATTTTCAAAATACAGGCCCAAAACATGCTGAAAATCTATATTTTAGGTGCCCAAAGTCAATATGTGTATGCATCTTCTGTACCCGTCTATATCCCAAATTCAGGTTCAAAACACCAGAAAATTCGGTATTTTTGGGTCCCAGAAGCGATCTGTACATGCCTACTCCTTGCTAGAATTTTTTCAAGATACAGACCCAAAACATGCTCAAAATCGATATTTTAGGTGCAAAAAGTCGATATGTGCATGCATCCTCTGTACCCGGTTATATCCCAAATTCTGGCTCAAAACCCCCGAAAATTCGATATTTTTGGGTCCCAGAAGCGATCTGTACATGCCTACTCAGTGCTAGAATATTTTCAAATTATACGCCAAAAACATACTAAAAATCGATATTTTGGGTGCCAAAGTCGATATGTGCATGCATCTTCTGTACCCGTTTATATCTCAAATTCAGGCTCAAAACACCCAAAAAATCGATATTTTTGTGTCCCAGAAGCGATCTGTACATGTCTACACCGTGCTATAGTATTTTCAAAATACACGCCCAAAACATGCTTAAAATCGATATTTTAGGTGCCCAAAGTCGAAATGTGCATGCATCTTCTGTACCCGTTCATATCTCAAATTGAGGCTCAGAACACCCTAAAATTCGATTTATTTGGGTTCCAGAAGCGATTTGTACGTGTCTACTCAGTGTTAGAGTATTTTAAAAATAGAGGCCCAAAACATGCTCAAAATCGATATTTTGGGTGCCCAAAGTCGATATGTGCATGCATCTTCTGTACCCGTTTATATCTCAAATTCAGACTCAAAACACACGAATATTCAATATTTTTGGGTCCCAAAAGCAATGTGTACATGCATACTCCGTGTTAGAGTATTTTCAAAATGCAGGTCTATAACATGCTGAATATCGATATTTTAGCTGCCCAAAGTCAATATGTGTATGTATCTTCTGTACCCGTCTATATCCCAAATTCAGGTTCAAAACACTCGAAAATTCGATATTTTTGGGTCCCAGTAGCAATCTGTACATGCCTACTTCTTGCTAGAATGTTTTCAAGATACAGACTCAAAACATGCTCAAAATCGATATTTTAGGTGCAAAAAGTCGAAATGTGCATGCATCTTCTGTACCCGTTTATATCTCAAATTCAGGCTCAAAAACACCCGAAAAATCGATATTTTTGGGTCCCCGAAGCGATCTGTTCATGCCTACTCCGTGTTAGAGTATTTTCAAAATACAGGCCTAAAACATGCTCAAAATCGATATTTAGGTGCATGCATCTTCTGTATCCGTCTATATCCCTTATTCAGGTTCAAAACACCCGAAAATTCGATATTTTCGGGTCCCAGAAGCTATCTGTACATGCCTACTCCTTGCTAGAATTTTTTAAGATACAAACCCAAGACATGCTCAAAATCGATATTTTAGGTGCAAAAAGTCGATATGTGCATGCATCTTCTTATATCTCAAATTCAGGCTCAAAACACCAGAAAATTCCATATTTTTGGGTCCCTTAAGCGATCTGTACATGCATACTCAGTGCTAGAATGTTTTCAAAATATAGGCTCAAAAAATGCTAAAAATCGATATTTTAGGTGTCCAAATTCGATATGTGCATGCATCTTCACTACCCGTTTATATCTAAAATTCAGGCTCAAAACACCCGAAAATTCGATATTTTTGGGTCCCAAAAGCGATCTGTACATGTCTACTACAAGTTAGAGTATTTTTTAAATACAGGCCCAAAACATGCTAAAAATCGATATTTTATGTGCCCAAAGTCAATATGTGTATGCATCTTCTGTACACGTGTATATCCCTAATTACAGTTCAAAACACCAGAAAATTCGATATTTTTGGGTCCCAAAAGCGATCTGTACATGCCTACTCCTTGCTAGAATGTTTTCAAGATACAGACCCAAAACATGCTCAAAATCGATATTTTAAGTGCAAAAAGTCGATATGTGCATGCATCTTCTGTACCCGTTTATATCTCAAATTCAGGCTCAAAACTCCGAAAATTCGATATTTTTGGGTCCCAGAAGCAATCTGCATATGCCTACTCAGTGCTAGAATGTTTTTAAAATACAGCCTTAAAACATGCTATAAATCGATATATAAGGTGTCCAAAGTCGGTATGTGCATGCATCTTCTGTACCCGTTTATATCTCAAGTTCAGGCTCAAAACACCCAAAAAATCGATATTTTTGTGTCCCAGAAGCGATCTGTACATGCCTACTCCGTGTTAGAGTATTTTCAAAATACAGGCCCAAAACATGTTAAAAATCGATATGTTAGGTGCCCAAAGTCGATATGTGCATGCATCTTCTGTACCAGTTCATATCTCAAATTCAGGCTCAGAACACCCTAAAATTCGATTTATTTGGGTTCCAGAAGCGATCTGTACGTGTCTACTCAGTGTTAGAGTATTTTAAAAATACAGGCCCAAAACATGCTCAAAATCGATATTTTGGGTGCCCAAAGTCGATATGTGCATGCATCTTCTCTACCCGTTTATATCTCAAATTCAGACTCAAAACACCCGCATATTCAATATTTTTGGGTCCCAAAAGCAATGTGTACATGCATAGTCCGTGTTAGAGTATTTTCAAAATACAGGCCCAAAACATGCTGAAAATCTATATTTTAGGTGCCCAAAGTCAATATGTGTATGCATCTTCTGTACCCGTCTATATCCCAAATTCAGGTTCAAAACACCAGAAAATTCGGTATTTTTGGGTCCCAGAAGCGATCTGTACATGCCTACTCCTTGCTAGAATTTTTTCAAGATACAGACCCAAAACATGCTCAAAATCGATATTTTAGGTGCAAAAAGTCGATATGTGTATGCATCCTCTGTACCCGGTTATATCCCAAATTCTGGCTCAAAACCCCCGAAAATTCGATATTTTTGGGTCCCAAAAGCGATCTGTACATGCCTACTCAGTGCTAGAATATTTTCAAATTATACGCCAAAAACATACTAAAAATCGATATTTTGGGTGCCAAAGTCGATATGTGCATGCATCTTCTGTACCCGTTTATATCTCAAATTCAGGCTCAAAACACCCAAAAAATCGATATTTTTGTGTCCCAGAAGCGATCTGTACATGTCTACACCGTGCTATAGTATTTTCAAAATACACGCCCAAAACATGCTTAAAATCGATATTTTAGGTGCCCAAAGTCGAAATGTGCATGCATCTTCTGTACCCGTTCATATCTCAAATTGAGGCTCAGAACACCCTAAAATTCGATTTATTTGGGTTCCAGAAGCGATTTGTACGTGTCTACTCAGTGTTAGAGTATTTTAAAAATAGAGGCCCAAAACATGCTCAAAATCGATATTTTGGGTGCCCAAAGTCGATATGTGCATGCATCTTCTGTACCCGTTTATATCTCAAATTCAGACTCAAAACACACGAATATTCAATATTTTTGGGTCCCAAAAGCAATGTGTACATGCATACTCCGTGTTAGAGTATTTTCAAAATGCAGGTCTATAACATGCTGAATATCGATATTTTAGCTGCCCAAAGTCAATATGTGTATGTATCTTCTGTACCCGTCTATATCCCAAATTCAGGTTCAAAACACTCGAAAATTCGATATTTTTGGGTCCCAGTAGCAATCTGTACATGCCTACTTCTTGCTAGAATGTTTTCAAGATACAGACTCAAAACATGCTCAAAATCGATATTTTAGGTGCAAAAAGTCGAAATGTGCATGCATCTTCTGTACCCGTTTATATCTCAAATTCAGGCTCAAAAACACCCGAAAAATCGATATTTTTGGGTCCCCGAAGCGATCTGTTCATGCCTACTCCGTGTTAGAGTATTTTCAAAATACAGGCCTAAAACATGCTCAAAATCGATATTTAGGTGCATGCATCTTCTGTATCCGTCTATATCCCTTATTCAGGTTCAAAACACCCGAAAATTCGATATTTTCGGGTCCCAGAAGCTATCTGTACATGCCTACTCCTTGCTAGAATTTTTTAAGATACAAACCCAAGACATGCTCAAAATCGATATTTTAGGTGCAAAAAGTCGATATGTGCATGCATCTTCTTATATCTCAAATTCAGGCTCAAAACACCAGAAAATTCCATATTTTTGGGTCCCTTAAGCGATCTGTACATGCATACTCAGTGCTAGAATGTTTTCAAAATATAGGCTCAAAAAATGCTAAAAATCGATATTTTAGGTGTCCAAATTCGATATGTGCATGCATCTTCACTACCCGTTTATATCTAAAATTCAGGCTCAAAACACCCGAAAATTCGATATTTTTGGGTCCCAAAAGCGATCTGTACATGTCTACTACAAGTTAGAGTATTTTTTAAATACAGGCCCAAAACATGCTAAAAATCGATATTTTATGTGCCCAAAGTCAATATGTGTATGCATCTTCTGTACACGTGTATATCCCTAATTACAGTTCAAAACACCAGAAAATTCGATATTTTTGGGTCCCAAAAGCGATCTGTACATGCCTACTCCTTGCTAGAATGTTTTCAAGATACAGACCCAAAACATGCTCAAAATCGATATTTTAAGTGCAAAAAGTCGATATGTGCATGCATCTTCTGTACCCGTTTATATCTCAAATTCAGGCTCAAAACTCCGAAAATTCGATATTTTTGGGTCCCAGAAGCAATCTGCATATGCCTACTCAGTGCTAGAATGTTTTTAAAATACAGCCTTAAAACATGCTATAAATCGATATATAAGGTGTCCAAAGTCGGTATGTGCATGCATCTTCTGTACCCGTTTATATCTCAAGTTCAGGCTCAAAACACCCAAAAAATCGATATTTTTGTGTCCCATAAGCGATCTGTACATGCCTACTCCGTGTTAGAGTATTTTCAAAATACAGGCCCAAAACATGTTAAAAATCGATATGTTAGGTGCCCAAAGTCGATATGTGCATGCATCTTCTGTACCAGTTCATATCTCAAATTCAGGCTCAGAACACCCTAAAATTCGATTTATTTGGGTTCCAGAAGCGATCTGTACGTGTCTACTCAGTGTTAGAGTATTTTAAAAATACAGGCCCAAAACATGCTCAAAATCGATATTTTGGGTGCCCAAAGTCGATATGTGCATGCATCTTCTTTACCCGTTTATATCTCAAATTCAGACTCAAAACACCCGCATATTCAATATTTTTGGGTCCCAAAAGCAATGTGTACATGCATAGTCCGTGTTAGAGTATTTTCAAAATACAGGTCTATAACATGCTGAAAATCGATATTTTAGCTGCCCAAAGTCAATATGTGTATGCATCTTCTGTACCCGTCTATATCCCAAATTCAGGTTCAAAACACTCGAAAATTCGGTATTTTTGGGTCCCAGAAACGATTTGTACATGCCTACTCCTTGCTAGAATTTTTTCAAGATACAGACCCAAAACACGCTCAAAATCGATATTTTAAGTGCAAAAAGTCGATATGTGCATGCATCTTCTGTACCCGGTTATATCCCAAATTCTGGCTCAAAACACCCAAAAAATCGATATTTTTGTGTCCCAGAAGCGATCTGTACATGCCTACTCCGTGTTAGAGTATTTTCAAATTATACGCCCAAAACATGCTCAAAATCGATATTTTAGGTGCCCAAAGTCGATATGTGCATGCATCTTCTGTATCCGTTTATATCTCAAATTCGGGCTCAAAACACCCGAAAATTCAATATTTTTGGGCCCCAGAAGCGATATGTACATGCCTACTCCGTGTTAATGTATTTTTAAAATACAGGCCCAAAACATGCTTAAAATCGATTTTTTGGGTGAACAAAAGTCGATATGTGCATGCATCTTCTGTACCCGTTTATATCTCAAATTCAGACTCAAAACACCCGAATATTCGATATTTTTGGGCCCCAAAAACAATGTGTACATGCATACTCCGTGTTAGAGTATTTTCAAAGTACAGGCTTAAAACATGCTAAAAATCGATATTTTAGCTGCCCAAAGTCAATATGTGTATGCATCTTCTGTACCCGTCTATATCCCAAATTTAGGTTCAAAACACTCGAAAATTCTATATTTTTGGGTCCTAGAAGCGATCTGTACATGCCTACTCCGTGTTAATGTATTTTCAAAATACAGGCCCAAAACATGCTGAAAATCTATATATTAGGTGCCCAAAGTCAATATGTGTATGCATCTTCTGTACCCGTCTATATCCCAAATTCAGGTTCAAAACACCAGAAAATTCGGTAATTTTGGGTCCCAGAAGCGATCTGTACATGCCTACTCAGTGCTAGAATATTTTCAAATTATACGCCGAAAACATACTAAAAATCGATATTTTGGGTGCCAAAGTCGATATGTGCATGTATCTTCTGTACCCGTTTATATCTCAAATTCAGGCTCAAAACACCCAACAAATCGATATTTTTGTGTCCCAAAAGCGATCTGTACATGTCTACTCTGAGTTAGAGTATTTTCAAAATACAGGCCCAAAACATGCTAAAAATCGATATTTTAGGTGCCCAAAGTCGGTATCTGCATGCATCTTCTGTACCGGTTTATATCTCAAATTCAGGCTCAAAACACCCGAAAATTCAATATTTTTGGGTCCCAGAAGCGATCTGTACGTGTATACTCCGTGTTAGAGTATTTTTTAAATACAGGCCCAAAACATGCTAAAAATCGATATTTTATGTGCCCAAAGTCAATATGTGTATGCATCTTCTGTACACGTGTATATCCCTAATTACAGTTCAAAACACCAGAAAATTCGATATTTTTGGGTCCCAAAAGCGATCTGTACATGCCTACTCCTTGCTAGAATGTTTTCAAGATACAGACCCAAAACATGCTCAAAATCGATATTTTAAGTGCAAAAAGTCGATATGTGCATGCATCTTCTGTACCCGTTTATATCTCAAATTCAGGCTCAAAACTCCGAAAATTCGATATTTTTGGGTCCCAGAAGCAATCTGCATATGCCTACTCAGTGCTAGAATGTTTTTAAAATACAGCCTTAAAACATGCTATAAATCGATATATAAGGTGTCCAAAGTCGGTATGTGCATGCATCTTCTGTACCCGTTTATATCTCAAGTTCAGGCTCAAAACACCCAAAAAATCGATATTTTTGTGTCCCAGAAGCGATCTGTACATGCCTACTCCGTGTTAGAGTATTTTCAAAATACAGGCCCAAAACATGTTAAAAATCGATATGTTAGGTGCCCAAAGTCGATATGTGCATGCATCTTCTGTACCAGTTCATATCTCAAATTCAGGCTCAGAACACCCTAAAATTCGATTTATTTGGGTTCCAGAAGCGATCTGTACGTGTCTACTCAGTGTTAGAGTATTTTAAAAATACAGGCCCAAAACATGCTCAAAATCGATATTTTGGGTGCCCAAAGTCGATATGTGCATGCATCTTCTCTACCCGTTTATATCTCAAATTCAGACTCAAAACACCCGCATATTCAATATTTTTGGGTCCCAAAAGCAATGTGTACATGCATAGTCCGTGTTAGAGTATTTTCAAAATACAGGTCTATAACATGCTGAAAATCGATATTTTAGCTGCCCAAAGTCAATATGTGTATGCATCTTCTGTACCCGTCTATATCCCAAATTCAGGTTCAAAACACTCGAAAATTCGGTATTTTTGGGTCCCAGAAACGATTTGTACATGCCTACTCCTTGCTAGAATTTTTTCAAGATACAGACCCAAAACACGCTCAAAATCGATATTTTAAGTGCAAAAAGTCGATATGTGCATGCATCTTCTGCACCCGGTTATATCCCAAATTCTGGCTCAAAACACCCAAAAAATCGATATTTTTGTGTCCCAGAAGCGATCTGTACATGCCTACTCCGTGTTAGAGTATTTTCAAATTATACGCCCAAAACATGCTCAAAATCGATATTTTAGGTGCCCAAAGTCGATATGTGCATGCATCTTCTGTATCCGTTTATATCTCAAATTCGGGCTCAAAACACCCGAAAATTCAATATTTTTGGGTCCCAGAAGCGATATGTACATGCCTACTCCGTGTTAATGTATTTTTAAAATACAGGCCCAAAACATGCTTAAAATCGATTTTTTGGGTGTACAAAAGTCGATATGTGCATGCATCTTCTGTACCCGTTTATATCTCAAATTCAGACTCAAAACACCCGAATATTCGATATTTTTGGGCCCCAAAAACAATGTGTACATGCATACTCCGTGTTAGAGTATTTTCAAAGTACAGGCTTAAAACATGCTAAAAATCGATATTTTAGCTGCCCAAAGTCAATATGTGTATGCATCTTCTGTACCCGTCTATATCCCAAATTTAGGTTCAAAACACTCGAAAATTCTATATTTTTGGGTCCTAGAAGCGATCTGTACATGCCTACTCCGTGTTAATGTATTTTCAAAATACAGGCCCAAAACATGCTGAAAATCTATATATTAGGTGCCCAAAGTCAATATGTGTATGCATCTTCTGTACCCGTCTATATCCCAAATTCAGGTTCAAAACACCAGAAAATTCGGTAATTTTGGGTCCCAGAAGCGATCTGTACATGCCTACTCAGTGCTAGAATATTTTCAAATTATACGCCGAAAACATACTAAAAATCGATATTTTGGGTGCCAAAGTCGATATGTGCATGTATCTTCTGTACCCGTTTATATCTCAAATTCAGGCTCAAAACACCCAACAAATCGATATTTTTGTGTCCCAAAAGCGATCTGTACATGTCTACTCTGAGTTAGAGTATTTTCAAAATACAGGCCCAAAACATGCTAAAAATCGATATTTTAGGTGCCCAAAGTCGGTATCTGCATGCATCTTCTGTACCGGTTTATATCTCAAATTCAGGCTCAAAACACCCGAAAATTCAATATTTTTGGGTCCCAGAAGCGATCTGTACGTGTATACTCCGTGTTAGAGTATTTTTAAAATACAGGCCCAAAACATGGTGAAAATCGATATTTTATGTGCTCAAAGTCAATATGTGTATGCATCTTCTGTACACGTGTATATCCTAATTCAAGTTCAAAACACCAGAAAATTCGATATTTTTGGTTCCCAGAAGCGATCTGTACATGCCTACTCCTTGCTAGAATGTTTTCAAGATACAGACCCAAAACATGCTCAAAATCGATATTATAAGTGCAAAAAGTCGATATGTGCATGCATTTTCTGGACCCGTTTATATCTCAAATTCAGGCTCAAAACTCCGAAAATTCGATATTTTTGGGTCCCAGAAGCAATCTCCACATGCCTACTCAGTGCTAGAATATTTTTTAAATACAGGCTAAAAACATGCTATAAATCGATATTTTAGGTGTCCAAAGTCAATATGTGCATGCATCTTCTGTACCCGTTTATATCTCAAATTCAGGCTCAAAACACCCGAAAATTCGATATTTTTGGGTCCCAAAAGCGATCTGTACATGTCTACTCCATGTTGGAGTATTTTTAAAATACAGGCCCAAAACATGCTAAAAATCGAAATTTTAGGTGCCCAAAGTCGATATGTGCATTCATCATCTGTACCCGTTTATATCTCAAATTCAGGCTCAAAACACCCAAAAAATCGATATTTTTGTGTCCCAGAAGCAATCTGTACATTCCTACTCAGTGCTAGAATATTTTCAAATTATACGCCGAAAACATACTAAAAATCGATATTTTGGGTGCCAAAGTCGATATGTGCATGCATCTTCTGTACCCGTTTATATCTCAAATTCAGGCTCAAAACACCCAACAAATCGATATTTTTGTGTCCCAAAAGCGATCTGTACATGTCTACTCCGAGTTAGAGTGTTTTTTATATACAGGCCCAAAACATGCTGAAAATCGATATATTATGTGCCCAAAGTCAATATGTGTATGCATCTTCTGTACACGTGTATATCCCTAATTCAAGTTCAAAACACCAGAAAATTCGATATTTTTGGGTCCCAAAATCGATCTGTACATGCCTACTCCTTGCTAGAATGTTTTGAAGATACAGACCCAAAACATGCTCAAAATCGATATTTTAAGTGCAAAAAGTCGATATGTGCATGCATCTTCTGTACCCGTTTATATCTCAAATTCAGGCTCAGAACACCCTAAAATTCAATATTTTTGGGTTCCAGAAGCGATCTGTACGTGTCTACTCAGTGTTAGAGTATTTTAAAAATACAGGCCCAAAACATGCTCAAAATCGATATTTTGGGTGCCCAAAGTCGATATGTGCATGCATCTTCTGTACCCGTTTATATCTCAAATTCAGACTCAAAACACCCGAATATTCAATATTTTTGTGTCCCAAAAGCAATGTGTACATGCATAGTCCGTGTTAGAGTATTTTCAAAATACAGGTCTATCACATGCTGAAAATCGATATTTTATCTGCCTAAAGTCAATATGTGTATGTATCTTCTGTACCCGTCTATATCCCAAATTCAGGTTCAAAACACTCGAAAATTCGATATTTTTGGGTCCCAGAAGCAATCTGTACATGCATACTTCTTGCTAGAATGTTTTCAAGATACAGACCCAAAACATGCTCAAAATCGATATTTTAGGTGCAAAAAGTCGAAATGTGCATGCATCCTCTGTACCCGGTTATATCCCAAATTCAGGCTCAAAACAGCCGAAAATTCGATATTTTTGGGTCCCAGAAGCGATCTGTACATGCCTACTCAGTGCTAGAATATTTTCAAATTATACGCCCAAAACATACTAAAAATCGATATTTTGGGTGCCAAAGTCGATATGTGCATGCATCTTCTGTACCCGTTCATATCTCAAATTCAGGCTCAGAACACCCTAAAATTCGATTTATTTGGGTTCCAGAAGCGATCTGTACGTGTCTACTCAGTGTTAGAGTATTTTCAAAGTACAGGCCTAAAACATGCAGAAAATCGATATTTTAGCTGCCCAAAGTCAATATGTGTATGCATCTTCTGTACCCGTCTATATCCCAAATTCAGGTTCAAAACACTCGAAAATTCTATATTTTTGGGTCCTAGAAGCGATCTGTACATGCCTACTCCGTGTTAATGTATTTTCAAAATACAGGCCCAAAACATGCTGAAAATCTAATATTTTGGGTGCCAAAGTCGATATGTGCATGCATCTTCTGTACCCGTTTATATCTCAAATTCAGGCTCAAAACACCCAACAAATCGATATTTTTGTGTCCCAAAAGCGATCTGTACATGACTACTCCGAGTTAGAGTGTTTTTAAAATACAGGCCCAAAACATGCTGAAAATCGATATTTTATGTGCCCAAAGTCAATATGTGTATGCATCTTCTGTACACGTGTATATCCCTAATTCAAGTTCAAAACACCAGAAAATTCGATATTTTTGGGTCCCAAAAGCGATCTGTACATGCCTACTCCTTGCTAGAATGTTTTGAAGATACATACCCAAAACATGCTCAAAATCGATATTTTAAGTGCAAAAAGTCGATATGTGCATGCATCTTCTGTACCCGTTTATATCTCAAATTTAGTTTCAAAACACCCGAAAATTCAATATTTTTGGGTCCCAGAAGCGATATGTACGTGCACACTCCGTGTTAGAGTGTTTTTAAAATACAGGGCCAAAACATGCTGAAAATCGATATTTTATGTGCCCAAAGTCAAAATGTGTATGCATATTCTGTACACGTGTATATCCCTAATTCAGGTTCAAAACACCAGAAAATTCGGTATTTTTGGGTCCCAGAAGCAATCTGTACATGCCTACTCCTTGCTAGAATTTTTTCTAGATACAGACCCAAAACATGCTCAAAATCGATATTTTAGGTGCAAAAAGTCGATATGTGCATGCATCCTCTGTACCCGGTTATATCCCAAATACTGGCTCAAAACCCCCTAAAATTCGATATTTTTGGGTCCCAGAAGCGATCTGTACATGCCTACTCAGTGCTAGAATATTTTCAAATTATACGCCGAAAACATACTCAAATTCGATATGTTGAGTGCCAAAGTCGATATGTGCATGTATCTTCTGTACCCGTTTATATCTCAAATTCAGGCTCAAAACATCCAAAAAATCGATATTTTTGTGTCCCTGAAGCGATCTGTACATGTCTACACCGTGCTATAGTATTTTCAAAATACAGGCCCAAAACATGCTGAAAATCTATATTTTAGGTGCCCAAAGTCGATATGTGCATGCATCTTCTTAACCCGTTTATATCTCAAATTCAGGCTCAAAACACCCGAAAATTCGATATTTTTGGTTCCCCGAAGCCATCTGTACATGCCTACTCCGTGTTAGAGTATTTTCAAGATACAGGCCCAAAACATGCTCAAAATCGATATTTTAGGTGCCCAAAGTCGATATGTGCCTGCATCTTCTGTATCCGTCTATATCCTAAATTCAGGTTCAAAACACACGAAAATTCGATATTTTTGGGTCCCAGAAGCGATCTGTACATGCCTACTCCTTGCTAGAATTTTTTAAGATACAAACCCAAGACATGCTCAAAATCGATATTTTAGGTGCAAAAAGTCGATATGTGCATGCATCTTGTGTACCCGTTTATATCTCAAATTCAGGTTCAAAACACCCGAAAATTCGATATTTTTGGGTCCCTTAAGCGATCTGTACATGCATAGTCCGTGAAGAATGTTTTCAAAATATAGGCTCAAAACATGCTAAAAATCGATATTTTAAGTGTCCAAAGTCAATATGTGCATGCATCTTCTTTACCCGTTTATATCTCAAATTCAGGCTCAAAACACCCGAAAATTCGATATTTTTGGGTCCTCGAAGCCATCTGTACATGCCTACTCCGTGTTAGAGTATTTTCAAAATACAGGCCCAAAACATTCTGAAAATCGATATTTTAGGTGCCCAAAGTCGATATGTGCCTGCATCTTCTGTATCCGTCTATATCCCAAATTCAGGTTCAAAACACCCGAAAATTTGATTTTTTTGGGTCCCAGAAGCGATCTGTACATGCCTACTCCTTGCTAGAATTTTTTAAAATACAAACCCAAGACATGCTCATAATCGATATTTTAGGTGCAAAAAGTCGATATGTGCATGCATCTTCTGTACCCGTTTATATCTCAAATTCAGGCTCAAAACTCTGAAAATTCGATTTTTTTGGGTCCCTTAAGCAATCTGCACATGAATACTCAGTGCTAGAATGTTTTTAAAATACAGGCTTAAAACATGCTATAAATCGATATTTTAGGTGTCCAAAGTCGATATGTGCATGCATCTTCTGTACCCGTTTATATCTCAAATTCAGGCTCAAAACACCCGAAAAATAGATATTTTTGTGTCCCAGAAACGATCTGTACATGCCTACTCCGTGTTAGAGTATTTTCAAAATACCTGCCCAAAACATGCTCAAAATCGATATTTTAGGTGCCCAAAGTCGATATGTACATGCATCTTCAGTATCCGTTTATATCTCAAATTCAGGCTCAAAACACCCGAAAAATCGATATTTTTGTGTCCCAGAAGCGATCTGTACATGCCTACTCCGTGTTAATGTATTTTCAAAATACAGGCCCAAAACATGATAAAAATCTATATATTAGGTGCCCAAAGTCAATATGTGTATGCATCTTCTGTACCCGTCTATATCCCAAATTCAGGTTCAAAACACCAGAAAACTCGGTATTTTTGGGTCCCAGAAGCGATCTGTACATGCCTACTCCTTGCTAGAATTTTTTCAAGATACAGACCCAAAACATGCTTAAAATCGATATTGTAGGTGCAAAAAGTCGATATGTGCATGCATCCTCTGTACCCGGTTATATCCCAAATTCTGGCTCAAAACCACCGAAAATTCGATATTTTTGGGTCCCAGAAGCGATCTGTACATGCCTACTCAGTGCTAGAATATTTTCAAATTATACGCTGAAAACATACTAAAAATCGATATTTTGGGTGCCAAAGTCGATATGTGCATGCATCTTCTGTACCCGTTTATATCTCAAATTCCGGCTCAAAACACTCAAAAAAATCGATATTTTTGTGTCCCAGAAGCGATCTGTACATGTCTACACCGTGCTATATTATTTTCAACATACAGGCCCAAAACATGCTAGAAATCGATATTTTAGGTGCCCAAAGTCGATATGTTCATGAATCTTCTGTATCCGTTTATATCTCAAATTCAGGCTCAAAACACCCAAAAAATCGCTATTTTTGTGTCCCAGAAGCGATCTGTACATGTCTACACCGTGTTTGAGTATTTTCAAAATACAGGCCCAAAACATGCTCAAAATCGATATTTTAGGTGCAAAAAGTCGATATGTGCATGCATCTTCTGTACCCGTTCATATCTCAAATTCAGGCTCAGAACAACCGAAAATTCGATTTATTTGGGTTCCAGAAGCGATCTGTACGTGTCTACTCAGTGTTAGAGTATTTTCAAAATACAGGCCCAAAACATGCTCAAAATCGATATTTTGGGTGCCCAAAGTCGATATGTGCATGCATCTTCTGTACCCGTTTATATCTCAAATTCAGACTCAAAACACCCGAATATTCAATATTTTTGGGTCCCAAAAGCAATGTGTACATGCCTACTCCTTGCTAGAATTTTTTAAGATACAAACCCAAGACATGCTCAAAATCGATATTTTAGGTGCAAAAAGTCGATATGTGCATGCATCTTCTGTACCCGTTTATATCTCAAATTCAGGCTCAAAACACCCGAAAATTCCATATTTTTGGGTCCCTTAAGCGATCTGTACATGCATACTCAGTGCTAGAATGTTTTCAAAATAAAGGCTCAAAACATGCTAAAAATCGATATTTTAGGTGTCCAAAGTCGATATGTGCATTCAACTTCTGTACCCGTTTATATCTAAAATTCAGGCTCAAAACACCCGAAAATTCGATATTTTTGGGTCCCAAAAGCGATCTGTACATGTCTACTCCGAGTTAGAGTATTTTTTAAGTACAGGCCCATAACATGCTAAAAATCGATATTTTAGGTGCCCAAAGTCGATATGTGCATGAATCTTCTGTACCCGTTTATATCTCAAAATTCAGGCTCAAAACACCCGAAAATTCAATATTTTTGTGTCCCAGAAGCGATCTGTACGTGCATACTCCGTGTTTGAGTGTTTTTAAAATACAGGCCAAAAACATGCTGAAAATCGATATTTTATGTGCCCAAAGTCAATATGTGTATGCATCTTTTGTACACGTGTATATCCCAAATTCAAGTTCAAAACACCAGAAAATTCGATATTTTTGGGTCCCTAAAGCCATCTGTACATGCCTACTCCTTGCTAGAATGTTTTCAAGATACTGACCCAAAACATGCTCAAAATCGATATTTTAAGTGCAAAAAGTCGATATGTGCATGCATCTTCTGTACCCGTTTATATCTCAAATTCAGGCTCAAAACTCCGAAAATTCGATATTTTTGGGTCCCAAAAGCGATATGTACATGTCTACTCCGTGTTAGAGTATTTTTAAAATACAGGCCCAAAACATGATCAAAATCGATATTTTAGGTGCCCAAAGTCGATATGTTCATGAATCTTCTGTATCCGTTTAATCTCAAATTCAGGCTCAAAACACCCAAAAAATCGCTATTTTTGTGTCCCAGAAGCGATCTGTACATGTCTACACCGTGTTTGAGTATTTTCAAAATACAGGCCCAAAACATGCTCAAAATCGATATTTTAGGTGCAAAAAGTCGATATGTGCATGCATCTTCTGTACCCGTTTATATCTCAAATTCAGGCTCAAAACACCAGAAAATTCAATATTTTTGTGTCCCAGAAGCGATCTGTACGTGCATACTCCGTGTTTGAGTGTTTTTAAAATACAGGCCAAAAACATGCTGAAAATCGAAATTTTATGTGCCCAAAGTCAATATGTGTATGCATCTTTTGTACACGTGTATATCCCAAATTCAAGTTCAAAACACCAGAAAATTCGATATTTTTGGGTCCCTAAAGCCATCTGTACATGCCTACTCCTTGCTAGAATGTTTTCAAGATACTGACAAAAAACATGCTCAAAATCGATATTTTAAGTGCTAAAAGTCAATATGTGCATGCATCTTCTGTACCCGTTTATATCTCAAATTCAGGCTCAAAACTCCGAAAATTCGATATTTTTGGGTCCCAAAAGCGATATGTACATGTCTACTCCGTGTTAGAGTATTTTTAAAATACAGGCCCAAAACATGCTAGAAATCGATATTTTAGGTGCCCAAAGTCGATATGTTCATGAATCTTCTGTATCCGTTTATATCTCAAATTCAGGCTCAAAACACCCAAAAAATCGCTATTTTTGTGTCCCAGAAGCGATCTGTACATGTCTACACCGTGTTTGAGTATTTTCAAAATACAGGCCCAAAACATGCTCAAAATCGATATTTTAGGTGCAAAAAGTCGATATGTGCATGCATCTTCTGTACCCGTTCATATCTCAAATTCAGGCTCAGAACAACCGAAAATTCGATTTATTTGGGTTCCAGAAGCGATCTGTACGTGTCTACTCAGTGTTAGAGTATTTTCAAAATACAGGCCCAAAACATGCTCAAAATCGATATTTTGGGTGCCCAAAGTCGATATGTGCATGCATCTTCTGTACCCGTTTATATCTCAAATTCAGACTCAAAACACCCGAATATTCAATATTTTTGGGTCCCAAAAGCAATGTGTACATGCCTACTCCTTGCTAGAATTTTTTAAGATACAAACCCAAGACATGCTCAAAATCGATATTTTAGGTGCAAAAAGTCGATATGTGCATGCATCTTCTGTACCCGTTTATATCTCAAATTCAGGCTCAAAACACCCGAAAATTCCATATTTTTGGGTCCCTTAAGCGATCTGTACATGCATACTCAGTGCTAGAATGTTTTCAAAATAAAGGCTCAAAACATGCTAAAAATCGATATTTTAGGTGTCCAAAGTCGATATGTGCATTCAACTTCTGTACCCGTTTATATCTAAAATTCATGCTCAAAACACCCGAAAATTCGATATTTTTGGGTCCCAAAAGCGATCTGTACATGTCTACTCCGAGTTAGAGTATTTTTTAAGTACAGGCCCATAACATGCTAAAAATCGATATTTTAGGTGCCCAAAGTCGATATGTGCATGAATCTTCTGTACCCGTTTATATCTCAAAATTCAGGCTCAAAACACCCGAAAATTCAATATTTTTGTGTCCCAGAAGCGATCTGTACGTGCATACTCCGTGTTTGAGTGTTTTTAAAATACAGGCCAAAAACATGCTGAAAATCGATATTTTATGTGCCCAAAGTCAATATGTGTATGCATCTTTTGTACACGTGTATATCCCAAATTCAAGTTCAAAACACCAGAAAATTCGATATTTTTGGGTCCCTAAAGCCATCTGTACATGCCTACTCCTTGCTAGAATGTTTTCAAGATACTGACCCAAAACATGCTCAAAATCGATATTTTAAGTGCAAAAAGTCGATATGTGCATGCATCTTCTGTACCCGTTTATATCTCAAATTCAGGCTCAAAACTCCGAAAATTCGATATTTTTGGGTCCCAAAAGCGATATGTACATGTCTACTCCGTGTTAGAGTATTTTTAAAATACAGGCCCAAAACATGCTAAAAATCGATATTTTAGGTGCCCAAAGTCGATATGTTCATGAATCTTCTGTATCCGTTTAATCTCAAATTCAGGCTCAAAACACCCAAAAAATCGCTATTTTTGTGTCCCAGAAGCGATCTGTACATGTCTACACCGTGTTTGAGTATTTTCAAAATACAGGCCCAAAACATGCTCAAAATCGATATTTTAGGTGCAAAAAGTCGATATGTGCATGCATCTTCTGTACCCGTTCATATCTCAAATTCAGGCTCAGAACAACCGAAAATTCGATTTCTTTGGGTTCCAGAAGCGATCTGTACGTGTCTACTCAGTGTTTGAGTATTTTAAAAATACAGGCCCAAAACATGCTCAAAATCGATATTTTAGTTGCCCAAAGTCAATATGTGTATGCATCTTCTGTACCCGTCTATATCCCAAATTAAGGTTCAAAACACTCGAAAATTCGATATTTTTGGGTCCCAGAAGCAATCTGTACATGCCTACTTCTTGCTAGAATGTTTTCAAGATACAGACACAATACATGCTCAAAATCGATATTTTAGGTGCAAAAAGTCGATATGTGCATGCATCTTCTGTACCCGTTTATATCTCAAATTCAGGCTCAAAACACCAGAAAATTCCATATTTTTGGGTCCCCGAAGCGATCTGTACATGCCTAATCCGTGTTAGTGTATTTTCAAAATACAGGCCCAAAACATGCTAAAAATCGATATTTTAGGTGCCCAAAGTCGATATGTGCATGCATCTTCTGTATCCGTCTATATCCCAAATTCTGGTTCAAAACACCCGAATATTCGATAATTTTGGGTCCCAGAAGCGATCTGTACATGCCTACTCCTTGCTAGAATTATTTCAAGATATAGACTCAAAACATGCTCAAAATCGATATTTTAGGTGCAAAAAGTCGATATGTGCATGCATCCTCTGTACCCGGTTATATCCCAATTTCTGGCTCAGAACACCCGAAAATTCGATATTTTTGGGTCCCAGAAGCGATCTGTACATGCCTACTCAGTGCTAGAATATTTTCAAATTATACGTCCAAAACATACTAAAAATCGATATTTTGGGTGACCAAAGTCGATATGTGCATGCATCTTCTGTATCCGTTTATATATCAAATTCAGGCTCAAAACACCCCAAAAATTGATTTTTTTGTGTCCCAGAAGCGATCTGTACATGTCTACACCGTGTTTGAGTATTTTCAAAATACAGGCCCAAAACATGCTCAAAATCGATATTTTAGGTGCCCGAAGTCGATATGTGCATGCATCTTCTGTACCTGTTCATATCTCAAATTCAGGCTCAGAACAACCGAAAATTCGATTTATTTGGGTCCCAGAAGCGATCGGTACGTGTCTACTCCGTGTTAGAGTATTTTAAAAATACAGGCTCAAAACATGCTCAAAATCGATATTTTTGGTGCCCAAAGTCGATATGTGCATGCATCTTCTGTACCCGTTTATATCTCAAATTCAGTCTGAAAACACCCGAATACTCGATATTTTTGGGTCCCAAAAGCCATCTGTACATGCATACTACGTGTTAGAGTATTTTTAAAATACAGGCCTAAAACATGCTGTAAATCGATATTTTAGATGCCAAAAGTCAATATGTGTATGCATCTTCTGTACCCGTCTATATCCCAAATTCAGGTTCAAAACACTAGAAAATTCGATTTTTTTGAGTCCCAGAAGCAATCTGTACATGCCTACTTCTTGCTAGAAAGTTTTCATGATACAGACCCAAAACATGCTCAAAATCGATATTTTAGGTGCATAAGGTCAATATGTGCATGCATCTTCTGTACCCGTTTATATCTTAAATTCAGGCTCAAAATACCCGAAAAGTCGATATTTTTGGGTCCCAGAAGCGATCTGTACATGCCTACTCCGTGCTAATGTATTTTCAAAATACAGGCCCAAAACATGCTGAAAATCTATATTTTAGGTGACCAAAGTCAGTATGTGTATGCATCTTCTGTGGCCGTCTATATCCCAAATTCAGGTTCAAAACACCAGAAAATTCGGTATTTTTGGGTCCCAGAAGCGACTTGTACATGCCTACTCCTTGCTAGAATGTTTTCAAGGTACAGACCCAAAACATGCTTAAAATCGATATTTTAGGTGCAAAAAGTCGATATGTGCATGCATCTTCTGTACCCGTTTATATCTCAAATTCAGGCTCAAAACTCCGAAAATTCGATATTTTTGGGTCCCTTAAGCAATCTGCACATGCCTACTCAGTGCTAGAATGTTTTAAAAAATACAGGCTTAAAACATTCTATAAATCGATATTTTAGGTGTCCAAAGTCGATATGTGCATGCATCTTCTGTACCCGTTTATATCTCAAATTCAGACTCAAAACACACGAATATTCGATATTTTTGGGTCCCAAAAGCAATGTGTACATGCATACTCCGTGTTAAAGTATTTTCAAAATACAGGCCTAAAACATGCTGAAAATCGATATTTTAGCTGCCCAAAGTCAATATGTTTATGTATCTTCTGTACCCGTCTATATCCCAAATTCAGGTTCAAAACACTCGAAAATTCGATATTTTTGAGTCCCAGAAGCAATCTGTACATGCCTACTCAGTGCTAGAATATTTTCAAGATACAGACCCAAAACATGCTCAAAATCGATATTTTAAGTGCAAAAAGTCGATATGTGCATGCATCTTCTGTACCCGTTTATATCTCAAATTCAGGCTCAAAACTCCGAAAATTCGATATTTTTGGGTCCCTTAAGCAATCTGCACATGCCTACTCAGTGCTAGAATGTTTTTAAAATACAGGCTTAAAACATTCTATAAATCGATATTTTAGGTGTCCAAAGTCGATATGTGCATGCATCTTCTGAACCCGTTTATATCTCAAATTCAGGCTCAAAACACCCAAAAAATCGATATTTTTGTGTCTCAGAAGCGATCTGTACATGCCTACACAGTGTTAGAGTATTTTCAAAATACAGGCCCAAAACATGCTCAAAATCGATATTTTAGGTGCCCAAAGTCGATATGTGCATGCATCTTCTGTACCCGTTTATATCTCAAATTCAGACTCAAAACACCCGAATATTCGATATTTTTGGGTCCCAAAAGCAATGTGTACATGCATACTCCGTGTTAAAGTATTTTCAAAATACAGGCCTAAAACATGCTGAAAATCGATATTTTAGCTGCCCAAAGTCAATATGTTTATGTATCTTCTGTACCCGTCTATATCCCAAATTCAGGTTCAAAACACTCGAAAATTCGATATTTTTGGGTCCCAGAAGCAATCTGTACATGCCTACTTCTTGCTAGAATGTTTTCAAGATACAGACCCAAAACATGCTCAAAATCGATATTTTAGGTGCAAAAAGTCGATATGTGCATGCATTCCCTGTACCCGGTTATATCCCAATTTCTGGCTCATAACACCCGAAAATTCGATATTTTTGGGTCCCAGAAGTGATCTGTACATGCCTACTCAGTGCTAGAATATATTTAAATTATACGCCCAAAACATACTAAAAATCGATATATTGGGTGCCCAAAGTCGATATGTGCATGCATCTTCTGTATCCGTTTATATCTCAAATTCAATCTTAAAACACCCAAAAAATCGATATTTTTGTGTCCCAGAAGCGATCTGTACATGTCTACACCGTGCTATAGTATTTTCAAAATACAGGTCCAAAACATGCTCAAAATCGATATTTTAGGTGCCCAAAGTCGATATGTGCATGCATCTTCTGTATCCGTTCATATCTCAAATTCAGGCTCAGAACACCCTAAAATTCGATTTACTTGGGTTCCAGAAGCGATCTGTACGTGTCTACTCAGTGTTAGAGTATTTTAAAAATACAGGCTCAAAACATGCTCAAAATCGATATTTTGGGTGCCCAAAGTCGATATGTGCATGCATCTTCTGTACCCGTTTATATCTCAACTTCAGACTCAAAACACCCGAATATTCAATATTTTTGGGTCCCAAAAGCAATGTGTACATGCATACTCCGTGTTAGAGTATTTTCAAAATACAGGCCTAAAACATGCTGAAAATCGATATTTTAGCTGCCCAAAGTCAATATGTGTATTCATCTTCTGTATCCGTCTATATCCCAAATTCAGGTTCAAAACACCCGAAAATTCGATAATTTTGGGTCCCAGAAGCGATCTGTACATGCCTACTCAGTGCTAGAATATTTTCAAGATACAGACCCAAAACATGCTCAAAATCGATATTTTAAGTGCAAAAAGTCGATATGTGCATGCATCTTCTGTACCCGTTTATATCTCAAATTCAGGCTCAAAACTCCGAGAATTCGATATTTTTGGGTCCCTTAAGCAATCTGCACATGCCTACTCAGTGCTAGAATGTTTTTAAAATACATGCTTAAAACATGCTATAAATCGATATTTTATGTGTCCAAAGTCGATATGTGCATGCATCTTCTGAACCCGTTTATATCTCAAATTCAGGCTCAAAACACCCAAAAAATCGATATTTTTGTGTCTCAGAAGCGATCTGTACATGCCTACACAGTGTTAGAGTTTTTTCAAAATACAGGCCCAAAACATGCTCAAAATCGATATTTTAGCTGCCCAAAGTCAATATGTGTATGCATCTTCTGTACCCGTCGATATCCCAAATTCAGGTTCAAAACTCCCGAAAACTCGATAATTTTGGGTCCCAGAAGCGATCTGTACATGCCTACTCAGTGCTAGAATATTTTCAAATTATACGCCCAAAACATACTAAAAATCGATATTTTGGGTGCCCAAAGTCGATATGTGCATGCATCTTCTGTATCCGTTTATATCTCAAATTCAGGCTCAAAACACCCAAAAAATCGATATTTTTGTGTCCCAGAAGCGATCTGTACGTGTCTACTCCGTGTTAGAGTATTTTTAAATTACAGGCTCAAAACATGTTCAAAATCGATATTTTGGGTGCCCAAAGTCGATATGTGATATGCATCTTCTGTACCCGTTTATATCTCAAATTCAGACTCAAAACACCCGAATAATCGATATTTTTGGGTCCCTAAAGCCATCTGTACATGTCTACTCCGTGTTAGAGTGTTTTTAAAATACAGGCCCAAAACATGCTGAAAATCGATATTTTATGTGCCCAAAGTCAATATGTGTATGCATCTTCTGTACCCGTGTATATCCCTAATTCTGGTTCAAAACACCATAAAATTCGATATTTTTGGGTCCCAGAAGCGATCTGTACATGCCTACTCCTTGATAGAATGTTTTCAAGATACAGACCCAAAACATGCTCAAAAAATCGATATTTTAAGTGCAAAAAGTCGATATGTGCATGCATCTTCTGTACCCGTTTATATCTCAAATTCAGGCTCAAAACTCCGAAAATTCGATATTTTTGGGTCCCTTAAGCGATCTGCACATGCCAACTCAGTGCTAGAATGTTTTTAAAATACAGGCTTAAAACATGCTATAAATCGATATTTTAGGTGTGAAAAGTCGATATGTGCATGCATCTTCTGTACCCGTTTATATCTCAAATTCAGGCTCAAAACACCCAAAAAATCGATATTTTTGTGTCCCAGAAGCGATCTGTACATGCATACTCGGTGTTAGAGTATTTTCAAAATACAGGCCCAAAACATACTCAAAATCGATATTTTAGGTGCCCAAAGTCGATAAGTGCATGCATCTTCTGTACCCGTTTATATCTCAAATTCACGCTCAAAACACCCGAAAAGTCGATATTTTTGGGTCTCAGAAGCGATCTTTACATGCCTACTCCGTGTTAATGTATTTTCAAAATACAGGCCCAAAACATGCTGAAAATCTATATTTTAGGTGCCCAAAGTCAATATGTGTATGCATCTTCTGTACCCGTCTATATCCCAAATTCAGGTTCAAAACACCAGAAAATTCGGTATTTTTGGGTCCCAGAATCGACGTGTACATGCCTACTCCTTCCTAGAATGTTTTCAAGATACAGACCCAAAACATGCTTAAAATCTATATTTTAGGTGCAAAAAGTCGATATGTGCATGCATCCTCTGTACCCGGTTATATCCCAAATTCAGGTTAAAAACACCCGAAAATTCGATAATTTTGTGTCCCAGAAGCGGTCTGTACATGCCTACTCAGTGCTAGAATATTCTCAAGATACAGACCCTAAACATGCTCAAAATCGATATTTTAAGTGCAAAAAGTCGATATGTGCATGCATCTTCTGTACCCGTTTATATCTCAAATTCAGGCTCAAAACACCCGAAAAGTCGATATTTTTGGGTCCCCGAAGCGATCTGTATATGCCTACTCCGTTTTAGAGTATTTTCAAAATACAGGCCCAAAACATGCTCAAAATCGATATTTTAGGTGCCCAAAGTCGATATGTGCATGCATCTTCTGTACCCGTCTATATCCCAAATTCAGGTTCAAAACACTCGAAAATTCGATATTTTTGAGTCCCAGAAGCAATCTGTACATGCCTACTTCTTGCTAGAAAGTTTTCATGATACAGACCCAAAACATGCTCAAAATCGATATTTTAGGTGCAAAAAGTCGATATGTGCATGCATCTTCTGTACCCGTTTATATCTCAAATTCAAGCTCAAAACACCCAAAAAATCGATATTTTTGTGTCCCAGAAGCGATGTGTACATGTCTACACTGTGTTATAGTATTTTCAAAATACAGGCCCAAAACATGCTCAAAATCGATATTATAGGTGTCCAAAGTCGATATGTGCATGCATCTTCTGTACCCGTTTATATCTGAAATTCAGGCTCAAAACACCCGAAAAGTCGATATTTTTGGGTCCCAGAAGTGATCTGTACATGCCTACTCCGTGTTAATGTATTTTCAAAATACAGGCCCAAAACATGCTGAAAATCTATATTTTAGGTGCCCAAAGTCAATATGTGTATGCATCTTCTGTACCCGTCTATATCCCAAATTCAGGTTCAAAACACCAGAAATTTCGGTATTTTTGGGTCCCAGAAGCGACCTGTACATGCCTACTCCTTCCTAGAATGTTTTCAAGATACAGACCCAAAACATGCTTAAAATCGATATTTTAGGTGCAAAAAGTCGATATGTGCATGCATCCTCTGTACACGGTTATATCCCAAATTCTGGCTCAAAACCCCCGAAAATTCGATATATTTGGGTACAAGAATCGATCTGTACATGCCTACTCAGTGCTAGAATATTTTCAAATTATACGCCCAAAACATACAAAAAATCGATATTTTGGGTGCCAAAGTCGATATGTGCATGCATCTTCTGTACCCGTTTATATCTCAAATTCAGGCTCAAAACACCCAAAAAAAACGATATTTTTGTGTCCCAGAAGCGATCTGTACATGTCTACACCATGCTATAGTTTTTTCAAAATACAGGCCCAAAACATGCTCAAAATCGATATTTTAGGTGCCCAAAGTCGATATGTACATGCATCTTCTGTATCCGTCTATATCCCAATTTCAGGTTAAAAACACCCGAAAATTCGATAATTTTGGGTCTCAGAAGCGATCTGTACATGCCTACTCAGTGCTAGAATATTCTCAAGATACAGACCCAAAACATGCTCAAAATCGATATTTTAAGTGCAAAAAGTCGATATGTGCATGCATCTTCTGTACCCGTTTATATCTCAAATTCAGGCTCAAAACACCCAAAAAATCGATATTATTGTGTCTCAGAAGCGATCTGTACATGCCTACACAGTGTTAGAGTATTTTCAAAATACAGGCCCAAAACATGCTCAAAATCGATATTTTAGGTGCAAAAAGTCAATATGTGCATGCATCTTCTGTACCCGTTTATATCTCAAATTCAGACACAAAACACCCGAATATTCGATAATTTTGGGTCCCAGAAGCGATCTGTACATGCCTACTTCTTGCTAGAAAGTTTTCATGATACAGACCCAAAACATGCTCAAAATCGATATTTTAGGTGCAAAATGTCGATATGTGCATGCATCTTCTGTACCCGTTTATATCTCAAATTCAAGCTCAAAACACCCAAAAAAACGATATTTTTGTGTCCCAGAAGCGATGTGTACATGTCTACACTGTGTTATAGTATTTTCAAAATACAGGCCCAAAACATGCTCAAAATCGATATTTTAGGTGTCCAAAGTCGATATGTGCATGCATCTTCTGTACCCGTTTATATCTCAAATTCAGGTTCAAAACACCCGAAAAATCGATATTTTTGGGTCCCAGAAGCGATCTGTACATTCCTACTCCGTGTTAATGTATTTTCAAAATACAGGCCCAAAACATGCTGAAAATCTATATTTTAGGTGCCCAAAGTCAATATGTGTATGCATCTTCTGTACCCGTCTATATCCCAAATTCAGGTTCAAAACACCAGAAATTTCGGTATTTTTGGGTCCCAGAAGCAACCTGTACATGCCTACTCCTTGCTAGAATGTTTTCAAGATACAGACCCAAAACATGCTTAAAATCGATATTTTAGGTGCAAAAAGTCGATATGTGCATGCATCCTCTGTACCCGGTTATATCCCAAATTCTGGCTCAAAACCCCCGAAAATTCGATATATTTGGGTACAAGAATCGATCTGTACATGCCTACTCAGTGCTAGAATATTTTCAAATTATACGCCCAAAACATACAAAAAATCGATATTTTGGGTGCCAAAGTCGATATGTGCATGCATCTTCTGTACCCGTTTATATCTCAAATTCAGGCTCAAAACACCCAAAAAAACGATATTTTTGTGTCCCAGAAGCGATCTGTACATGTCTACAACATGCTATAGTTTTTTCAAAATACAGGCCCAAAACATGCTCAAAATCGATATTTTAGGTGCCCAAAGTCGATATGTACATGCATCTTCTGTATCCGTCTATATCCCAAATTCAGGTTAAAAACACCCGAAAATTCGATAATTTTGGGTCTCAGAAGCGATCTGTACATGCCTACTCAGTGCTAGAATATTCTCAAGATACAGACCCAAAACATGCTCAAAATCGATATTTTAAGTGCAAAAAGTCGATATGTGCATGCATCTTCTGTACCCGTTTATATCTCAAATTCAGGCTCAAAACACCCAAAAAATCGATATTATTGTGTCTCAGAAGCGATCTGTACATGCCTACACAGTGTTAGAGTATTTTCAAAATACAGGCCCAAAACATGCTCAAAATCGATATTTTAGGTGCAAAAAGTCAATATGTGCATGCATCTTCTGTACCCGTTTATATCTCAAATTCAGACTCAAAACACCCGAATATTCGATAATTTTGGGTCCCAGAAGCGATCTGTACATGCCTACTTCTTGCTAGAAAGTTTTCATGATACAGACCCAAAACATGCTCAAAATCGATATTTTAGGTGCAAAAAGTCGATATGTGCATGCATCTTCTGTACCCGTTTATATCTCAAATTCAAGCTCAAAACACCCAAAAAAACGATATTTTTGTGTCCCAGAAGCGATGTGTACATGTCTACACTGTGTTATAGTATTTTCAAAATACAGGCCCAAAACATGCTCAAAATCGATATTTTAGGTGTCCAAAGTCGATATGTGCATGCATCTTCTGTACCCGTTTATATCTCAAATTCATGTTCAAAACACCCGAAAAATCGATATTTTTGGGTCCCAGAAGCGATCTGTACATTCCTACTCCGTGTTAATGTATTTTCAAAATACAGGCCCAAAACATGCTGAAAATCTATATTTTAGGTGCCCAAAGTCAATATGTGTATGCATCTTCTGTACCCGTCTATATCCCAAATTCAGGTTCAAAACACCAGAAATTTCGGTATTTTTGGGTCCCAGAAGCGACCTGTACATGCCTACTCCTTGCTAGAATGTTTTCAAGATACAGACCCAAAACATGCTTAAAATCGATATTTTAGGTGCAAAAAGTCGATATGTGCATGCATCCTCTGTACCCGGTTATATCCCAAATTCTGGCTCAAAACCCCCGAAAATTCGATATATTTGGGTACAAGAATCGATCTGTACATGCCTACTCAGTGCTAGAATATTTTCAAATTATACGCCCAAAACATACAAAAAATCGATATTTTGGGTGCCAAAGTCGATATGTGCATGCATCTTCTGTACCCGTTTATATCTCAAATTCAGGCTCAAAACACCCAAAAAAACGATATTTTTGTGTCCCAGAAGCGATCTGTACAGGTCTACACCATGCTATAGTTTTTTCAAAATAGAGGCCCAAAACATGCTCAAAATCGATATTTTAGGTGCCCAAAGTCGATATGTACATGCATCTTCTGTATCCGTCTATATCCCAAATTCAGGTTAAAAACACCCGAAAATTCGATAATTTTGGGTCCCAGAAGCGATCTGTACATGCCTACTCAGTGCTAGAATATTCTCAAGATACAGACCCAAAACATGCTCAAAATCGATATTTTAAGTGCAAAAAGTCGATATGTGCATGCATCTTCTGTACCCGTTTATATCTCAAATTCAGGCTCAAAACACCCAAAAAATCGATATTATTGTGTCTCAGAAGCGATCTGTACATGCCTACACAGTGTTAGAGTATTTTCAAAATACAGGCCCAAAACATGCTCAAAATCGATATTTTAGTTGCCCAAAGTCGATATGTGCATGCATCTTCTGTACCCGTTTATATCTCAAATTCAGACTCAAAACACCCGAATATTCGATATTTTTGGGTCCCAAAAGCAATATGTACATGCATACTCCATGTTAGAGTATTTTCAAAATGCAGGCCTAAAACATGCTGAAAATCGATATTTTAGCTGCCCAAAGTCAATATGTGTATGTATCTTCTGTACCCGTCTATATCCCAAATTCAGGTTCAAAACACTCGAAAATTCGATATTTTTGGGTCCCAGAAGCAATCTGTACATGCCTACTTCTTGCTAGAATGTTTTCAAGATACAGACCCAAAACTTGCTCAAAATCGATATTTTAGGTGCAAAAAGTTGATAAGTGCATGCATCCTCTGTACCCGGTTATATCCCAAATTCTGGCTCAAAACCCCCGAAAATTCGATATTTTTGGGTCCCAGAAGCGATCTGTACATGCCTACTCAGTGCTAAAATATTTTCAAATTATACGCCCAAAACATACAAAAAATCGATATTTTGGGTGCCAAAGTCGATATGTGCATGCATCTTCTGTACCCGTTTATATCTCAAATTCAGGCTCAAAACACCCAAAAATTCGATATTTTTGAGTCCCAGAAGCGATCTGTACATGTCTACACCATGCTATAGTATTTTCAAAATACAGGCCCAAAACATGCTCAAAATCGATATTTTAGGTGCCCAAAGTCGATATGTACATGCATCTTCTGTATCCGTCTATATCCCAAATTCAGGTTAAAAACACCCGAAAATTCGATAATTTTGGGTCTCAGAAGCGATCTGTACATGCCTACTCAGTGCTAGAATATTCTCAAGATACAGACCCAAAACATGCTCAAAATCGATTTTTTAAGTGCAAAAAGTCGATATGTGCATGCATCTTCTGTACCCATTTATATCTCAAATTCAGGCTCAAAACTCCGAAAATTCGATATTTTTGGGTCCCTTAAGCAATCTGCACATGCCTACTCAGTGCTAGAATATTTTTAAAATACAGGCCCAAAACATGCTATAAATCGATATTTTAGGTGTCCAAAGTCGATATGTGCATGCATCTTCTGAACCCGTTTATATCTCAAATTCAGGCTCAAAACACCCAAAAAATCGATATTTTTGTGTCTCAGAAGCGATCTGTACATGCCTACACAGTGTTAGAGTATTTTCAAAATACAGGCCCAAAACATGCTCAAAATCGATATTTTAGGTGCCCAAAGTCGATATGTGCATGCATCTTCTGTACCCGTTTATATCTCAAATTCAGACTCAAAACACCCGAATATTCGATATTTTTGGGTCCCAAAAGCAATGTGTACATGCATACTCCATGTTAGAGTATTTTCAAAATACAGGCCTAAAACATGCTGAAAATCTATATTTTAGCTGCCCAAAGTCAATATGTGTATGTATCTTCTGTACCCGTCTATATCCCAAATTCAGGTTCAAAACACCCAAAAAATCGATATTTTTGTGTCCCAGAAGCGATCTGTACATGTCTACACTGTGTTATAGTATTTTCAAAATACAGGCCCAAAACATGCTCAAAATCGATATTTTAGGTGCTTAAATTCGATATGTGCATGCATCTTCTGTACCCGTTCATATCTCAAATTCAGGCTCAGAACACCCGAAAATTCGATTTATTTGGGTCCCAGAAGCGATCTGTACGTGTCTACTCAGTGTTAGAGTATTTTAAAAATTCAAGCCCAAAACATGCTCAAAATCGATATTTTGGGTGCCCAAAGTCAATATGTGTATGCATCTTCTGTACCCGTCTATATCCCAAATTCAGGTTCAAAACACCAGAAAATTCGGTATTTTTGGGTCCCAGAAGCGACCTGTACATGCCTACTCCATCCTAGAATGTTTTCAGGATACAGACCCAAAACATGCTTAAAATCGATATTTTAGGTGCAAAAAGTCGATATGTGCATGCATCTTCTGTACCCGTTTATATCTCAAATTCAGGCTCAAAACTCCGAAAATTCGATATTTTTGGGTCCCTTAAGCGATCTGCACATGCCTACTCAGTGCTAGAATGTTTTTAAAATACAGGCTTAAAACATACTATAAATCGATATTTTAGGTGTGAAAAGTCGATATGTGCATGCATCTTCTGTACCCGTTTATATCTCAAATTCAGGCTCAAAATACCCAAAAAATCGATATTTTTGTGTCCCAGAAGCGATGTGTACATGCATACTCCGTGTTAGAGTATTTTTAAAATACAGGCCTAAAACATACTCAAAATCGATATTTTAGGTGCCCAATGTCGATATGTGCATGTATCTTCTGTACCCGTTTATATCTCAAATTCAGGCTCAAAACACCAGAAAAGTCGATATTTTTGGGTCCCAGAAGCGATCTATACATGCCTACTCCGTGTTAATGTATTTTCAAAATACAGGCCCAAAACATGCAGAAAATCTATATTTTAGGTGCCCAAAGTCAATATGTGTATGCATCTTCTGTACCCGTCTATATCCCAAATTCAGGTTCAAAACACCAGAAAATTCGGTATTTTTGGGTCCCAGAAGCGACCTGTACATGCCTACTCCTTCCTAGAATGTTTTCAAGATACAGACCCAAAACATGCTTAAAATCGATATTTTAGGTGCAAAAAGTCGATATGTGCATGCATCTTCTGTACCCGGTTATATCCCAAATTCTGGCTCAAAACCCCCGAAAATTCGATATTTTTGGGTCCCAGAATCGATCTGTACATGCCTACTCAGTGCTAGAATATTTTCAAATTATACGCCCAAAACATACTAAAAATCGATATTTTGGGTGCCAAAGTCGATATGTGCATGCATCTTCTGTACCCGTTTATATCTCAAATTCAGGCTCAAAACACCCAAACAATCGATATTTTTGTGTCCCAGAAGCGATCTGTACATGTCTACACCGTGCTATAGTATTTTCAAAATACAGCCCCAAAACATGCTCAAAATCGATATTTTAGGTGCCCAAAGTCGATATGTGCATGCATCTTCTGTATCCGTTCATATCTCAAATTCAGGCTCAGAACACCCTAAAATTCGATTTATTTGGGTTCCAGAAGCGATCGGTACGTGTCTACTCAGTGTTAGAGTATTTTAAAAATGCAGGCTCAAAACATGCTCAAAATCGATATTTTGGGTGCCCAAAGTCGATATGTGCATGCATCTTCTGTACCCGTTTATATCTCAAATTCAGACTCAAAACACCAGAATATTCGATATTTTTGGGTCCCAAAAGCCATATGTACATGCATACTCCGTGTTAGAGTATTTTTAAAATACAGGCCTAAAACATGCTGTAAATCGATATTTTAGCTGCCTAAAGTCAAAATGTGTATGCATCTTCTGTACCCGTCTATATCCCAAATTCAGGTTCAAAATACTCGAAAATTCGATATTTTTGAGTCCCAGAAGCAATCTGTACATGCCTACTTCTTGCTAGAAAGTTTTCATGATACAGACCCAAAACATGCTCAAAATCGATATTTTAGGTGCAAAAAGTCGATATGTGCATGCATCTTCTGTACCCGTTTATATCTCAAATTCAGGCTCAAAACACCCAAAAAGTCGATATTTTTGTGTCCCAGAAGCGATCTGTACATGTCTACACTGCGTTATAGTATTTTCAAAATACAGGCCCAAAACATGCTCAAAATCGATATTTTAGGTGCTTAAATTCGATATGTGCATGCATCTTCTGTACCCGTTCATATCTCAAATTCAGGCTCAGAACACCCGAAAATTCGATTTTTTTGGGTCCCAGAAGCGATCTGTACGTGTCTACTCAGTGTTTAAGTATTTTAAAAATTCTTGCCCAAAACATGCTCAAAATCGATATTTTGGGTGCCCAAAGTCGATATGTGCATGCATCTTCTGTACCCGTTTATATCTCAAATTCAGGCTCAAAACACCCGAAAATTCAATGTTTTTGGGTCCCAGAAGCGATCTGTACGTGCATACTCCGTGTTAGAGTGTTTTTAAAATACAGACCCAAAACATACTGAAAATCGATATTTTAGGTGCCCAAAGTCAATATGTGTATGCATCTTCTGTACCCGTCTATATCCCAAATTCAGGTTCAAAACACCCGAAAATTCGGTATTTTTGGGTCCTAGAAGCGACCTGTACATGCCTACTTCTTCATAGAATGTTTTCAAGATACAGACCCAAAACATGCTTAAAATCGATATTTTAGGTGCAAAAAGTCGATATGTGCATGCATCCTCTGTACACGGTTATATCCCAAATTCTGGCTCAAAACCCCCGAAAATTCGATATTTTTGGGTCCCAGAAACGATCAGTACATGCCTACTCAGTGCTAGAATATTTTCAAATTATACGCCCAAAACATACTAAAAATCGATATTTTGGGTGCTAAAGTCGATATGTGCATGCATCTTCTGTACCCGTTTATATCTCAAATTCAGGCTCAAAACACCCAAAAAGTCGATATTTTTGTGTCCCAGAAGCGATCTGTACATGTCTACACCGTGTTTGAGTATTTTCAAAATACAGGCCCAAAACATGCTCAAAATCGATATTTTAGGTGCCCAAAGTCGATATGTGCATGCATCTTCTGTACCTGTTCATATCTCAAATTCAGGCTCAGAACAACCGAAAATTCGTTTTATTTGGGTCCCAGAAGCGATCTGTACGTGTCTACTCCGTGTTAGAGTATTTTAAAAATACAGGCTTAAAACATGCTCAAAATCGATATTTTGGGTGCCCAAAGTCGATATGTGCATGCATCTTCTGTACCCGTTTATATCTCAAATTCAGACTCAAAACACCCGAATATTCGATATTTTTGGGTCCCAGAAGCGATCTGTACATGCATACTTTTTGCTAGAAAGTTTTCATGATACAGACCCAAAACATGCTCAAAATCGATATTTTAGGTGCAAAAAGTCGATATGTGCATGCATCTTCTGTACCCGTTTATATCTCAAATTCAGGCTCAAAACACCCAAAAAATCGATATTTTTGTGTCCCAGAAGCGATCTGTACATGTCTACACTGTGTTATAGTGTTTTCAAAATACAGGCCCAAAACATGCTCATAATCGATATTTTGGGTGCCCAAAGTCGATATGTGCATGTATCTTCTGTACCCGTTTATATCTCAAATTCAGGCTCAAAACTCCGAAAATTCGATATTTTTGGGTCCCTTAAGCGATCTGCACATGCCTACTCAGTGCTAGAATGTTTTTAAAATACAGGCTTAAAACATACTATCAATCGATATTTTATGTGTGAAAAGTCGATATGTGCATGCATCTTCTGTAACCGTTTATATCTCAAATTCAGGCTCAAAACACCCAAAAAATCGATATTTTTGTGTTCCAGAAGCGATCTGTACATGTATACTCCGTGTTAGAGTATTTTCAAAATACAGGCCTAAAACATACTCAAAATCGATATTTTAGATGCCCAAAGTCTATATGTGCATGCATCTTCTGTACCCGTTTATATCTCAAATTCAGGCTCAAAACACCCGAAAAGTCGATATTTTTGGGTCCCAGAAGCGATCTATACATGCCTACTCCGTGTTAATGTATTTTCAAAATACAGGCTCAAAACGTGCTGAAAATCTATATTTTAGGTGCCCAAAGTCAATATGTGTATGCATCTTCTGTACCCGTCTATATCCCAAATTCAGGTTCAAAACACCAGAAAATTCGGTATTTTTGGGTCCCAGAATCGACGTGTACATGCCTACTCCTTCCTAGAATGTTTTCAAGATACAGACCCAAAACATGCTTAAAATCTATATTTTAGGTGCAAAAAGTCGATATGTGCATGCATCCTCTGTACCCGGTTATATCCCAAATTCTGGCTCAAAACCCCCGAAAATTCGATATTTTTGGGTCCCAGAATCGAACTGTACATGCCTACTCAGTGCTAGAATATTTTCAAATTATACGCCCAAAACATACTAAAAATCGATATTTTGGGTGCCAAAGTCGATATGTGCATGCATCTTCTGTACCCGTTTATATCTCAAATTCAGGCTCAAAACACCCAAAAAATCGATATTTTTGTGTCCCAGAAGCGATCTGTACATGTCTACACCGTGCTATAGTATTTTCAAAATACAGCCCTAAAACATGCACAAAATCGATATTTTAGGTGCCCAAAGTCGATATGTGCATGCATCTTCTGTATCCGTTCATATCTCAAATTCAGGCTCAGAACACCCTAAAATTCGATTTATTTGGGTTCCAGAAGCGATCTGTACGTGTCTACTCAGTGTTAGAGTATTTTAAAAATGCAGGCTCAAAACATGCTCAAAATCGATATTTTGGGTGCCCAAAGTCGATATGTGCATGCATCTTCTGTACCCGTTTATATCTCAAATTCAGACTCAAAACACCATAATATTCGATATTTTTGGGTCCCAAAAGCCATCTGTACATGCATACTCCGTGTTAGAGTGTTTTTAAAATACAGACTTAAAACATGCTGAAAATCGATATTTTATGTGCCCGAAGTCAATATGTGTATGCATCTTCTGTACCCGTGTATATCCCTAATTCTGGTTCAAAACACCAGAAAATTCGATATTTTTGGGTCCCAGAAGCGATCTGTACATGCCTTGTCCTTGCTAAAATGTTTTCAAGATACAGACAAAAAAACATGCCCAAAATCGATATTTTAAGTGCAAAAAGTCGATATGTGCATGCATCTTCTGTACCCGTTTATATCTCAAATTCAGGCTCAAAACTCAGAAAATTCGATATTTTTGGGTCCCTTAAGCGATCTGCACATGCCAACTCAGTGTTAGAATGTTCTTAAAATACAGGCTTAAAACATGCTATAAATCGGTATTTTAGGTGTGAAAAGTCGATATGTGCATGCATCTTCTGTACCCGTTTATATCTCAAATTCAGCCTCAAAACACCCAAAAAATCGATATTTTTGTGTCCCAGAAGCGATCTGTACATGCCTACTCCGTGTTAGAGTATTTTCAAAATACAGGCCCAAAACATACTGAAAATCTATATTTTAGGTGCCCAAAGTCAATATGTGTATGCATCTTCTGTACCCGTCTATATCCCAAATTCAGGTTCAAAACACCAGAAAATTCGGTATTTTTGGGTACCAGAAGCGACCTGTACATGCCTACTCCTTCCTAGAATGTTTTCAAGATACAGACCCAAAACATGCTTAAAATCTATATTTTAGGTGCAAAAAGTCGATATGTGCATCCATCCTCTGTACCCGGTTATATCCCAAATTCTGGCTCAAAACCCCCTAAAATTCGATATTTTTGTGTCCCAGAAGCGATCTGTACATGCCTACTCAGTGCTAAAATATTTTCAAATTATACGCCCAAAACATACTAAAAATCGATATTTTGGGTGCTAAAGTCGATATGTGCATGCATCTTCTGTACCCGTTTATATCTCAAATTCAGGCTCAAAACACCCAAAAAGTCGATATTTTTGTGTCCCAGAAGCGATCTGTACATGTCTACACCGTGTTTGAGTATTTTCAAAATACAGGCCCAAAACATGCTCAAAATCGATATTTTAGGTGCCCAAAGTCGATATGTGCATGCATCTTCTGTACCTGTTCATATCTCAAATTCAGGCTCAGAACAACCGAAAATTCGATTTATTTGGGTCCCAGAAGCGATCTGTACGTGTCTACTCCGTGTTAGAGTATTTTAAAAATACAGGCTTAAAACATGCTCAAAATCGATATTTTGGGTGCCCAAAGTCGATATGTGCATGCATCTTCTGTACCCGTTTATATCTCAAATTCAGACTCAAAACACCCGAATATTCGATATTTTTGGGTCCCAAAAGCCATCTGTACATGCATACTCCGTGTTAGAGTATTTTTATAATACAGGCCAAAAAAATGCTGTAAATCGATATTTTAGATGCCCAAAGTCAATATGTGTATGCATCTTCTGTACCCGTCTATATCCCAAATTCATGTTCAAAACACCAGAAAATTCGGTATTTTTGGGTCCCTGAAGCGATCTGCACATTTCTACTCAGTGCTAGAATGTTTTTAAAATACAGGCTTAAAACATGCTATAAATCGAAATTTTAGGTGTGAAAAGTCGATATGTGCATGCATCTTCTGTACCCGTTTATATCTCAAATTCAGGCTCAAAACACCCAAAAAATCGATATTTTTGTGTCCCAGAAGCGATCTGTACATGCATACTCCGTGTTAGAGTATTATCAAAATACAGGCCCAAAACATACTCAAAATCGATATTTTAGGTGCTCAAAGTCGATATGTGCATGCATCCTCTGTACCCGGTTATATCCCAAATTCTGGCTCAAAACCCCCGAAAATTCGATATTTTTGGGTCCCAGAAGCGATCTGTACATGCCTACTCAGTGCTAGAATATTTTCAAATTATACGCCCAAAACATACTAAAAATCGATATTTTGGGTGCCAAAGTCGATATGTGCATGCATCTTCTGTACCCGTTTATATCTCAAATTCAGGATCAAAACACCCAAAAAATCGATATTTTTGTGTCCCAGAAGCGATCTGTACATGTCTACACCGTGCTATAGTATTTTCAAAATACAGGCCCAAAACATGCTCAAAATCGATATTTTAGGTGCCCAAAGTCGATATGTGCATGCATCTTCTGTACCCGTTTATATCTCAAATTCAGACTCAAAATACCCGAATATTCGATATTTTGGGGTCCCAAAAGCAATGTGTACATACATACTCCGTGTTAGAGTATTTTCAAAATACAGGCCCAAAACATGATCAAAATCGATATTTTAGGTGCAAAAAGTCGATATGTGCATGCATCTTCGGTATCCGTCTGTATCCCAAATTCAGGTTCAAAACACCCGAAAATTCGATAATTTTGCGTCCCAGAAGCGATCTGTACATGCCTACTCCTTGCTAGAATTTTTTCAAGATACAGACCCAAAACATGCTCATAATCGATATTTTAGGTGCAAAAAGTCGATATGTGCATGCATCCTCTGTACCCGGTTATAGTCCAATTTCTGGCTTAAAACACCCGAAAATTCGATATTTTTGGGTCCCAGAAGCGATCTGTACATGCCTACTCAGTGCCAGAATATTTTCAAATTATACGCAAAAAACATACTAAAAATCAATATTTTGGGTGCCAAAGTCGATATGTGCATGCATCTTCTGTACCCGTGTATATCTCTAATTCTGGTTCAAGACACCAGAAAATTCGATATTTTTGGGTCCCAGAAGCGATCTGTACATGCCTACTCCTTGCTAGAATGTTTTCAAGATTCAGACCCAAAACATGCTCAAAATCGATATATTAAGTGCAAAAAGTCGATATGTGCATTCATCTTCTGTACCCGTTTATATCTTAAATTCAGGCTCAAAACTCCGAAAATTCGATATTTTTGGGTCCCTTAAGCGATCTGCACATGCCAACTCAGTGCTAGAATGTTCTTAAAATACAGGCTTAAAACATGCTATAAATCGATATTTTAGGTGTGAAAAGTTGATATGTGCATGCATCTTCTGTACCCGTTTATATCTCAAATTCAGGCTCAAAACACCAAAAAAATCGATATTTTTGGGTCCCAAAAGCGATCTGTACATGCCTACTCCGTGTTAATGTATTTTCAAAATACAGGTCCAAAACATACTGAAAATCTATATTTTAGGTGCCCAAAGTCAATATGTGTATGCATCTTCTGTACCCGTCTATATCCCTAATTCTGGCTCAAAACCCCCGAAAATTCGATATTTTTGGGTCCCAGAAGCGATCTGTACATGCCTACTCAGTGCTAGAATATTTTCAAATTATGCGCCCAAAACATAATAAAAATCGATATTTTGGGTGCCAAAGTCGATATGTGCATGCATCTTCTGTACCCGTTTATATCTCAAATTCAGGATCAAAACACCCAAAAAATCGATATTTTTGTGTCCCAGAAGCGATCTGTACATGTCTACACTGTGCTATAGTATTTTCAAAATACAGGCCCAAAACATGCTCAAAATCGATATTTTAGGTGCCCAAAGTCGATATGTGCATGCATCTTCTGTACCCGTTTATATCTCAAATTCAGACTCAAAATACCCGAATATTCGATATTTTTGGGTCCCAAAAGCGATCTGTACATGCCTACTCAGTGCCATAATATTTTCAAATTATACGCAAAAAACATACTAAAAATCAATATTTTGGGTGCCAAAGTCGATATGTGCATGCATCTTCTGTACCCGTTTATATCTCAAATTCAGGCTCAAAACACAAAAAAATTCGATATTTTTGTGTCCCAGAAGCGATCTGTACATATCTACACAGTGTTATAGTATTTTTAAAATACAGGCCCAAAACATGCTCAAAATCGATGTTTTAGGTGCCAAAGTCGATATATGCATGCATCTTCTGTACCCGTTCATATCTCAAATTCAGGCTCAGAACACCCGAAAATTCGATTTATTTGGGTCCCAGAAGCGATCTGTACGTGTCTACTCAGTGTTAGAGTACTTTAAAAATTCAGGCCCAAAACATGCTTAAAAATCGATATTTTGGGTGCCCAAAGTCGATATGTGCATGCATCTTCTGTACCCGTTTATATCTCAAATTCAGGCTCAGAACACTCGAAAATTCAATGTTTTTGGGTCCCAGAAGCGATCTGCAAGTGCATACTCCGTGTTAGAGTGTTTTTAAAATACAGGCCTAAAACATGCTGAAAATCGATATTTTAGTTGCCCAAAGTCAATATGTGTATGCATCTTCTGTACCATTCTATATCTCAAATTCAGGTTCAGAACACTCGAAAATTCGATATTTTTTGGTCCCAGAAGCAATCTGTACATGCCTACTTCTTGCTAGATTGTTTTCAAGATACAGACCCAAAACATGCTCAAAATCGATATTTTAGGTGCAAAAAGTCGATATGTGCATGCATCTTCTGTACCCGTTTATATCTCAAATTCAGGTTCAAAACACCCGAAAATTCCATATTTTTGAGTCCCCGAAGCGATCTGTACATGCCTACTCCGTGTTAGAGTATTTTCAAAATACAGGCCCAAAACATGCTCAAAATCGATATTTTAGGTGCAGAAAGTCGATATGTGCATGCATCTTCTGTATCCGTTTATATCTCAAATTTAGGCTCAAAACACCCGAAAATTCAATGTTTTTGGGTCCCAGAAGAGATCTGTACGTGCATACTCCGTGTTAGAGTGTTTTTAAAATACAGGCCCAAAACATGCTGAAAATCGATATTTTATGTGCCCAAAGTCAATATGTGTATGCATCTTCTGTACCCGTCTATATCCCAAATTCAGGTTCAAAACACCCGAAAATTCGATATTTTTGGGTCCCAGAAGCGATCTGTACATGCCTACTCCATGCTAGAATGTTTTCAAGATACAGACCCAAAACATGCTCAAAATCGATATTTTAAGTGCACAAAGTCGATATGTGCATGCATCTTCTGTACCCGTTTATATCTAAAATTCAGGCTCAAAACTCCTAAAATTCGATATTTTTGGGTCCCTTAAGCGATCTGCACATGCCTACTCAGTGCAAGAATGTTTTTAAAATACAGGCTTAAAACATGCTATAAATCGATATTTTAGGTGTGAAAGTCAATATGTGCATGCATCTTCTGTACCCGTTTATATCTCAAATTCAGGCTCAAAACACCCAAAAAATCGATATTTTTGTGTCCCAGAAACGATCTGTACATGCATACTCCGTGATAGAGTATTTTCAAAATACAGGCCTAAAACATGCAGAAAATCGATATTTAAGGTGCCCAAAGTCAATAGGTGTATGTATCTTCTGTACCCGTCTATATCCCAAATTCAGGTTCAAAACACTAGAAAATTCGATATTTTTGGGTCCCAGAAGCGATCTGTACATGCCTACTTCTTGCTAGAATGTTTTCAAGATACAGACCCAAAACATGCTCAAAATCGATATTTTAAGTGCAGAAAGTCGATATGTCCAAGCATCTTCTGTACCCGTTTATATCTCAAATTCAGGCTTAAAACTCCGAAAATTCGATATTTTTGGGTCCCTTAAGCGATCTGCACATACCTACTCAGTGCTAGAATGTTTTTAAAATACAGGCTTAAAACATGCTATAAATCGATATTTTAGGTGTGAAAAGTCGATATGTGCATGCATCTTCTGTACCCGTTTATATCTCAAATTCAGGCTCAAAACACCCAAAAAATCGATATTTTTGGGTCCCCGAAGCGATCTGTACATGCCTACTCAGTGCTAGAATATTTTCAAATTATACGCCTAAAACATACTAAAAATCGATATTTTAGGTGCCAAAGTCGATATGTGCATGCATCTTCTGTACCCGTTTATATCTCAAATTCAGGCTCAAAACACCCGAAAATTCGATATTTTTGGATCCCAGAAGCGATCTGTACATGCCTACTCCGTGTTAGAGTATTTTCAAAATACAGGCCCAAAACATGCTCAAAATCGATATTTTAGGTGCAAAAAGTCGATATGTGCATGCATCTTCTGTACCCGTTCATATCTCAAATTCAGGCTCAGAACACCCGAAAATTCGATTTATTTGATTCCCAGAAGCGATCTGTACGTGTCTACTCAGTGTTAGAGTATTTTAAAAATTCAGGCTTAAAACATGCTTAAAATCGATATTTTGGGTGCCCAAAGTCGATATGTGCATGCATCTTCTGTACCCGTTTATATCTCAAATTCAGGCTCAAAACTCCCGAAAATTCAATGTTTTTGGGTCCCAGAAGCGATCTGTACGTGCATACTCCGTGTTAGAGTGTTTTAAAAATACAGGCCCAAAACATGCTGAAAATCGATATTTTATGTGCCCAAAGTCAATATGTGTATTCATCTTCTGTACCCGTGTATATCCCTAATTCTGGTTCAAAACACCAGAAAATTCGATATATTTGTGTCCTAGAAGCGATCTGTACATGCCTACTCAGTGCTAGAATATTTTCAAATTATACGCCCAAAACATACTAAAAATCGATATTTTTGGTGCCAAAGTCGATATGTGCATGCATCTTCTGTACCCGTTTATATCTCAAATTCAGGCTCAAAACACCCAAAAAATCGATATTTATGTGTCCCAGAAGCGATCTGTACATGTCTACACCGTGCTATAGTATTTTCAAAATACAGGCCCAAAACATGCTCCAAATCGATATTTTGGGTGCCCAAAGTCGATATGTGCATGCATCTTCTGTATCCGTTTATATCTCAAATTCAGACTTAAAACACCCGAATATTCGATATTTTTGGGTCCCAAAAGCAATGTGTACATGCCTACTCAGTGTTAGAGTATTTTCAAAATACAGACTCAAAACATGCTTAAAATCGATATTTTAGGTGCAAAAAGTCGATATGTGCATGCATCCTCTGTACCCGGTTATATCCCAAATTCTGGCTCAAAACCCCCGAAAATTCGATATTTTTGGGTCCCAGAAGCGATCTGTACATGCCTACTCAGTGCTAGAATATTTTCATATTATACGCCCAAAACATACTAAAAATCGATATTTTAGGTGCCCAAATTCAATATGTGTATGCATCTTCTGTACCGGTCTATATCCCAAATTCTGGTTCAAAACACCAGAAAATTCGATATTTTTGGGTCCCAGAAGCGATCTGTACATGCCTACTTCTTGCTAGAAAGTTTTCAAGATACAGGCCCAAAACATGCTCAAAATCGATATTTTAGGTGCAAAAAGTCGATATGTGCATGCATCTTCTGTACTCGTTTATATCTCAAATTCAGGCTCAAAACACCTAAAAAATCGATATTTTTGTGTCCCAGAAGCGATCTGTACATGCATACTCCGTGTTAGAGTATTTTCAAAATACAGGCCCAAAACATGCTCAAAATCGATATTTTAGGTGCCCAAAGTCGATATGTGCATGCATCTTCTGTACCCGTCTATATCTCAAATTCAGGCTCAAAACACCCGAAAAGTCGATATTTTTGGGTCCTCGAAGCGATCTGTACATGCCTACTCCATGTTAATGTATTTTCAAAATACAGGCCCAAAACATGCTGAAAATCTATATTATAGGTGCCCAAAGTCAATATGTGTATGCATATTCTGTACCCGTCTATATCCCAAATTCAGGTTCAAAACACCAGAAAATTCGATATTTTTGGGTCCCAGAAGCGACCTGTACATGCCTACTCCTTGCTAGAATGTTTTCAAGATACAGACCCAAAACATGCTTAAAATCGATATTTTAGGTGCAAAAAGTCGATATGTGCATGCATCCTCTGTACCCGGTTATATCCCAAATTCTGGCTCAAAACCCCCGAAAATTCGATATTTTTGAGTCCCAGAAGCGATCTGTACATGCATACTCCGTGTTAGAGTGTTTTTAAAATGCAGGCCCAAAACATTCTGAAAATTGATATTTTAGGTGCACAAAGTCAATATGTGTATGCATTCTCTGTACCCGGTTATATCTCAAATTCAGGCTCAAAACACCCGAAAATTCAATATTTTTGGGTCCCAGAAGCGATCTGTACATGCCTACACAGTGCTAGAATGTTTTCAAAATAGAGGCTCAGAACATGCTAAAAATCGGTATTTTGGGTTCCCAAAGTCGATATGTGCATGCATCTTCTGTACCCGTTTATATCTCAAATTCAGGCTCAAAACACCCACAAATTCGATATTTTTGTGTCCCAGAAGCGATCTGTACGTGTCTACTCCGTTTTAGAGTATTTTAAAATTACAGGCCCAAAATATGCTTAAAATCGATATTTTGGGTGCCCAAAGTTGATATGTGAATGCATCTTCTGTACTCTTTCATGTCTCAAATTCAGACTCAAAACACCCGAATATTCGATATTTTTGGGTCCCAGAAGCGATCTGTACATGCCTACTCCGTGTTAAAGTATTTACAAAATTCAGGCCCAAAACATGCTGAAAATCTATATTTTAGGTGCCCAAAGTCAATATGTGTATGCATCTTCTGTACCCGTCTATATCCCAAATTCAGGTTCAAAACACCAGAAAATTCGATATTTTTGGGTCCCAGAAGTGATCTGTACATGCCTACTCCTTGCTAGAATGTTTTCAAGATACAGACCCAAAACATGCTCAAAATCGATATTTTAGGTGCAAAAAGTCGATATGTGCACGCATTCTCTGTACACGGTTATATCCCAAATTCTGGCTCAAAACACCCGAAAATTCGATATTTTTGTGTCCCAGAAGCGATCCGTACATGTCTACACCGTGTTTGAGTATTTTCAAAATACAGGCCCAAAACATGCTCAAAATCGATATTTTAGGTGCCCGAAGTCGATATGTGCATGCATCTTCTGTATCCGTCTATATCCCAAATTCAGGTTCAAAATACCCGAAAATTCAATGTTTTTGGGTCCCAGAAGCGATCTGTACGTGCATACTCCGTGTTAGAGTGTTTTAAAAATACAGGCCCAAAACATGCTGAAAATCGATATTTTATGTGCCCAAAGTCAATATGTGTATTCATCTTCTGTACCCGTGTATATCCCTAATTCTGGTTCAAAACACCAGAAAATTCGATATATTTGTGTCCTAGAAGCGATCTGTACATGCCTACTCAGTGCTAGAATATTTTGAAATTATACGCCCAAAACATACTAAAAATCGATATTTTTGGTGCCAAAGTCGATATGTGCATGCATCTTCTGTACCCGTTTATATCTCAAATTCAGGCTCAAAACACCCAAAAAATCGATACTTATGTGTCCCAGAAGCGATCTGTACATGTCTACACCGTGCTATAGTATTTTCAAAATACGGGCCCAAAACATGCTCCAAATCGATATTTTGGGTGCTTAAAGTCGATATGTGCATGCATCTTCTGTATCCGTTTATATCTCAAATTCAGACTCAAAACACCCGAATATTCGATATTTTTGGGTCCCAAAAGCAATGTGTACATGCAATATCCGTGTTAGGGTATTTTCAAAATACAGGCCTAAAACATTCTGAAAATCGATATTTTAGCTGCCCAAAGTCAATATGTGTATGCATCTTCTGTACCCGTCTATATCCCAAATTCAGGTTCAAAACACTCGAAAATTCGATAGTTTTGGGTCCCAGAAGCAATCTGCCTACTTCTTGCTAGAGTATTTTCAAAATACAGGCCCAAAACATGCTCAAAATCGATATTTTAGGTGCAAAAAGTCGATATGTGCATGCATCTTCTGTATCCGTCTATATCCCAAATTCAGGTTCAAAATACCCGAAAATTCGATAATTTTGGGACCCTGAAGCGATCTGTACATACCTACTCCTTGCTAGAATTTTTTCAAGATACAGACCCAAAACATGCTCAAAATCGATATTTTAGGTGCAAAAAGTCGATATGTGCATGCATCCTCTGTACCCGGTTATATCCCAATTTCTGGCTCAAAACACCCGAAAATTCGATATTTTTGGGTCTAAGAAGCGATCTGTACATGACTACTCAGTACTAAAACATTTTCAAATTATACGCCCAAAACATACTAAAAATCGATATTTTGGGTGCCAAAGTCGATATGTGCATGCATCTTCTGTACCCGTTTATATCTCAAATTCAGGCTCAAAACTCCAAAAATTCGATATTTTTAGGTCCCTTAAGCGATCTGCATATGCCTACTCAGTGCTAGAATGTTTTTAAAATACAGGCTTAAAACATGCTCAAAAATGATATTTTAGGTGTGAAAAGTCGATATGTGCATGCATCTTCTGTACCCGTTTATATCTCAAATTCAGGCTCAAAACACCTAAAAAATCGATATTTTTGTGTCCCAGAAGCGATCTGTACATGCATACTCCGTGTTAGAGTAATTTCAAAATACATTCCAAAAACATGCTCAAAATCGATATTTTAGGTGCCCAAAGTCGATATGTGCATGCATCTTCTGTACCCGTTTATATCTCAAATTCAGGCTCAAAACACCCGAAAAGTCGATATTTTTGGGTCCCCGAAGCGATCTGTACATGAATACTCCGTGTTAATGTATTTTCAAAATACAGGCCCAAAACATGCTGAAAATCGATATTTTAGGTGCCCAAAGTCAATATGTGTATGCATATTCTGTACCCGTCTATATCCCAAATTCAGGTTCAAAACACCAGAAAATTCGGTATTTTTGGGTCCCAGGAGCTACCTGTACATGCCTAGTCCTTGCTAGAATGTTTTCAAGATACAGACCCAAAACATGCTTAAAATCGATATTTTAGGTGCAAAAAGTCGATATGTGCATGCATCCTCTGTACCCGGTTATATCCCAAATTCTGGCTCAAAACCCCCGAAAATTCGATATTTTTGGGTCCCAGAAGCGATCTGTACATGCCTACTCAGTGCTAGAATATTTTCATATTATACGCCCAAAACATACTAAAAATCGATATTTTAGGTGCCCAAATTCAATATGTGTATGCATCTTCTGTACCGGTCTATATCCCAAATTCTGGTTCAAAACACCAGAAAATTCGATATTTTTGGGTCCCAGAAGCGACCTGTACATGCCTACTTCTTGCTAGAAAGTTTTCAAGATACAGGCCCAAAACATGCTCAAAATCGATATTTTAGGTGCAAAAAGTCGATATGTGCATGCATCTTCTGTACTCGTTTATATCTCAAATTCAGGCTCAAAACACCTAAAAAATCGATATTTTTGTGTCCCTGAAGCGATCTGTACATGCATACTCCGTGTTAGAGTATTTTCAAAATAAAGGCCCAAAACATGCTCAAAATCGATATTTTAGGTGCCCAAAGTCGATATGTGCATGCATCTTCTGTACCCGTTTATATCTCAAATTCAGGCTCAAAACACCCGAAAAGTCGATATTTTTGGGTCCTCGAAGCGATCTGTACATGCCTACTCCGTGTTAATGTATTTTCAAAATACAGGCCCAAAACATGCTGAAACTCGATATTTTAGGTGCCCAAAGTCAATATGTGTATGCATATTCTGTACCCGTCTATATCCCTAATTCAGGTTCAAAACACCAGAAAATTCGATATTTTTGGGTCCCAGAAGCGACCTGTACATGCCTACTCCTTGCTAGAATGTTTTCAAGATACAGACCCAAAACATGCTTAAAATCGATATTTTAGGTGCAAAAAGTCGATATGTGCATGCATCCTCTGTACCCGGTTATATCCCAAATTCTGGCTCAAAACCCCCGAAAATTCGATATTTTTGAGTCGCAGAAGCGATCTGTACATGCCTACTCAGTGCTAGAATATTTTCAAATTATACGCCCAAAACATACTAAACATCGATATTTTAGGTGCCCAAAGTCAATATGTGTATGCATCTTCTGTACCGGTCTATATCCCAAATTCTGGTTCAAAACACCAGAAAATTCGATATTTTTGGGTCCCAGAAGCGACCTTTACATGCCTACTTCTTGCTAGAAAGTTTTCAAGATACAGGCCCAAAACATGCTCAAAATCGATATTTTAGGTGCAAAAAGTCGATATGTGCATGCATCTTCTGTACTCGTTTATATCTCAAATTCAGGCTCAAAACTCCGAAAATTCGATATTTTTGTGTCCCAGAAGCGATCTGTACATGCATACTCCGTGTTAGAGTGTTTTTAAAATGCAGGCCCAAAACATTCTGAAAATTGATATTTTAGGTGCACAAAGTCAATATGTGTATGCATTCTCTGTACCCGGTTATATCTCAAATTCAGGCTCAAAACACCCGAAAATTCAAAATTTTTGGGTCCCAGAAGCGATCTGTACATGCCTACTCCGTGTTAGAGTATTTTAAAATTACAGGCCCAAAATATGCTCAAAATCGATATTTTGGGTGCCCAAAGTTGATATGTGAATGCATCTTCTGTACTCTTTTATGTCTCAAATTCAGACTCAAAACACCCGAATATTCGATATTTTTGGGTCCCAGAAGCGATCTGTACATGCCTACTCCGTGTTAAAGTATTTTCAAAATTCAGGCCCAAAACATGCTGAAAATCTATATTTTAGGTGCCCAAAGTCAATATGTGTATGCATCTTCTGTACCCGTCTATATCCCAAATTCAGGTTCAAAACACCAGAAAATTCGATATTTTTGGGTCCCAGAAGTGATCTGTACATGCCTACTCCTTGCTAGAATGTTTTCAAGATACAGACCCAAAACATGCTCAAAATCGATATTTTAGGTGCAAAAAGTCGATATGTGCACGCATTCTCTGTACACGGTTATATCCCAAATTCTGGCTCAAAACCCCCGAAAATTCGATATTTTTGGGTCCCAGAAGCGATCTGTACATGCCTACTCAGTGCTAGAATATTTTCAAATTATACGCCCAAAACATACTAAAAATCGATATTTTGGGTGCTAAAGTCGATATGTGCATGCATCTTATGTACCCGTTTATATCTCAAATTCAGGCTCAAAACGCCCAAAAAATCGATATTTTTGTGTCCCAGAAGCGATCCGTACATGTCTACACCGTGTTTGAGTATTTTCAAAATACAGGCCCAAAACATGCTCAAAATCGATATTTTAGGTGCCCGAAGTCGATATGTGCATGCATCTTCTGTACCTGTTCATATCTCAAGTTCAGGCTCAGAACAACCAAAAATTCGATTTATTTGGGTCCCAGAAGCGATCTTTACGTGTCTACTCCGTGTTAGAGTATTTTAAAAATACAGGCTCAAAACATGCTCTAAATCGATATTTTGGGTGCCCAAAGTCGATATGTGCATGCATCTTCTGTACCCGTTTATATCTCAAATTCAGACTGAAAACACCAGAATATTCGATATTTTTGCGTCCCAAAAGCCATCTGTACATGCATACTCCGTCTTAGAGTATTTTTAAAATACAGGCTTAAAACATGCTGTAAGTCGATATTTTAGCTGCCCAAAGTCAATATGTGTATGCATCTTCTGTACCCGTGTATATCCCTAATTCTGGTTCAAAACACCAGAAAATTCGATATTTTTGGGTCCCAGAAGCGATCTGTACATGCCTACTCCTTGCTAGAATGTTTTCAAGATACAGACCCAAAACATGCTCAAAATCGATATTTTAAGTGCAAAAAGTCAATATGTGCATGCATCTTCTGTACCCGTTTATATCTCAAATTCAGGCTCAAAACTCCAAAAATTCGATATTATTAGTTCCCTTAAGCGATCTGCATATGCCTACTCAGTGCTAGAATGTTTTTAAAATACAGGCTTAAAACATGCTCAAAAATGATATTTTAGGTGTGAAAAGTCGATATGTGCATGCATCTTCTGTACCCGTTTATATCTCAAATTCAGGCTCAAAACACCTAAAAAATCGATATTTTTGTGTCCCAGAAGCGATCTGTACATGCATACTCCGTGTTAGAGTATTTTCAAAATACAGGCCCAAAACATGCTCAAAATCGATATTTTAGGTGCCCAAAGTCGATATGTGCATGCATCTTCTGTACCCGTTTATATCTTAAATTCTGGTTCAAAACACTAGAAAATTCGATATTTTTGGGTCCCAGAAGCGACCTTTACATGCCTACTTCTTGCTAGAAAGTTTTCAAGATACAGGCCCAAAACATGCTCAAAATCGATATTTTAGGTGCAAAAAGTCGATATGTGCATGCAACTTCTGTACTCGTTTATATCTCAAATTCAGTCTCAAAACTCCGAAAATTCGATATTTTTGTGTCCCAGAAGCGATCTGTACATGCATACTCCGTGTTAGAGTGTTTTTAAAATGCAGGCCCAAAACATTCTGAAAATTGATATTTTAGGTGCACAAAGTCAATATGTGTATGCATTCTCTGTACCCGGTTATATCTCAAATTCAGGTTCAAAACACCCGAAAATTCAATATTTTTGGGTCCCAGAAGCGATCTGTACATGCCTACTCAGTGCTAGAATGTTTTCAAAATAGAGGCTCAGAACATGCTAAAAATCGGTATTTTGGGTTCCCAAAGTCGATATGTGCATGCATCTTCTGTACCCGTTTATATCTCAAATTCAGGCTCAAAACACCCAAAAATTCGATATTTTTGTGTCCCAGAAGCGATCTGTACGTGTCTACTCCGTGTTAGAGTATTTTAAATTTACAGGCCCAAAATATGCTCAAAATCGATATTTTGGGTGCCCAAAGTTGATATGTGAATGCATCTTCTGTACCCTTTTATGTCTCAAATTCAGACTCAAAACACCCGAATATTCGATATTTTTGGGTCCCAGAAGCGATCTGTACATGTCTACACCGTGTTTAAGTATTTTCAAAATACAGGCCCAAAACATGCTCAAAATCGATATTTTAGGTGCAAAAAGTCGATATGTGCATGCATCTTCGGTATCCGTCTATATCCCAAATTCAGGTTCAAAACACCAGAAAATTCGATAATTTTGGGTCCCAGAAGCGATCTGTACATGCCTACTCCTTGCTAGAATTTTTTCATGATACAGACCCAAAACATGCTCAAAATCGATATTTTAGGTGCAAAAAGTCGATATGTGCATGCATCCTCTGTACCCAGTTATATCCCAATTTCTGGCTCAAAACAACCGAAAATTCGATATTTTTGGGTCCCAAAAGCGATCTGTACATGCCTACTCAGTGCCAGAATATTTTCAAATTATACGCAAAAAACATACTAAAAATCAATATTTTGGGTGCCAAAGTCGATATGTGCATGCATCTTCTGTACCCGTTTATATCCCAAATTCAGGCTCAAAACACAAAAAAAATCGATATTTTTGTGTCCCAGAAGCGATCTGTACATGTCTACACAGTGTTATAGTATTTTTAAAATACAGGCCCAAAACATGCTGAAAATCGATGTTTTAGGTGCCAAAGTCGATATGTCCATGCATCTTCTGCACCCGTTCATATCTCAAATTCAGGCTCAGAACACCCGAAAATTCGATTTATTTGGGTACCAGAAGCGATCTGTACGTGTCTACTCAGTGTTAGAGTACTTTAAAAATTCAGGCCCAAAACATGATCAAAATCGATATTTTGGGTGCCCAAAGTCGATATGTGCATGCATCTTCTGTACCCGTTTATATCTCAAATTCAGGCTCAAAACACTCGAAAATTCAATGTTTTTGGGTCCCAGAAGCGATCTGTACATGCCTACTCCGTGTTAAAGTATTTTCAAAATACAGGCCCAAAACATGCTGAAAATCTATATTTTAGGTGCCCAAAGTCAATATGTGTATGCATCTTCTGTACCCGTCTATATCCCAAATTCAGGTTCAAAACACCAGAAAATTCGATATTTTTGGGTCCCAAAAGTGATCTGTACATGCCTACTCCTTGCTAGAATGTTTTCAAGATACAGACACAAAACATGCTCAAAATCGATATTTTAGGTGCAAAAAGTCGATATTTGCACGCATTCTCTGTACACGGTTATATCCCAAATTCTGGCTCAAAACACCCGAAAATTCGATATTTTTGGGTCCCAGAAGCGATCTGTACATGCCTACTCAGTGCTAGAATATTTTCAAATTATACGCCCAAAACATACTAAAAATCGATATTTTGGGTGCTAAAGTCGATATGTGCATGCATCTTATGTACCTGTTTATATCTCAAATTCAGGCTCAAAACGCCCAAAAAATCGATATTTTTGTGTCCCAGAAGCGATCCGTACATGTCTACACCGTGTTTGAGTATTTCCAAAATACAGGCCCAAAACATGCTCAAAATCGATATTTTAGGTGCCCGAAGTTGATATGTGCATGCATCTTCTGTACCTGTTCATATCTCAAGTTCAGGCTCAGAACAACCAAAAATTCGATTTATTTGGGTCCCAGAAGCGATCTGTACGTGTCTACTCCGTGTTAGAGTATTTTAAAAATACAGGCTCAAAACATGCTCTAAATCGATATTTTGGGTGCCCAAAGTCGATATGTGCATGCATCTTCTGTACCCGTTTATATCTCAAATTCAGACTGAAAATACCCGAATATTCGATATTTTTGCGTCCCAAAAGCCATCTGTACATGCATACTCCGTCTTAGAGTATTTTTAAAATACAGGCTTAAAACATGCTGTAAGTCGATATTTTAGCTGCCCAAAGTCAATATGTGTATGCATCTTCTGTACCCTTGTATATCCCTAATTCTGGTTCAAAACACCAGAAAATTCGATATTTTTGGGTCCCAGAAGCGATCTGTACATGCCTACTCCTTGCTAGAATGTTTTCAAGATACAGACCCAAAACATGCTCAAAATCGATATTTTAAGTGCAAAAAGTCGATATGTGCATGCATCTTCTGGACCTGTTCATATCTCAAATTCAGGCTCAGAACAACCGAAAATTCGATTTATTTGTGTCCCAGAAGCGATCTGTACGTGTCTACTCCGTGTTAGAGTATTTTAAAAATACAGGCTCAAAACATGCTCAAAATCGATATTTTGGGTGCCCAAAGTCGATATCTGCATGCATCTTCTGTACTCGTTTATATCTCAAATACAGACTGAAAACACCCGAATATTCGATATTTTTGGGTCTTAAAAGCCATCTGTACATGCGTACTCCGTCTTAGAGTATTTTTAAAATACAGGCTTAAAACATGCTGTAAATCGATATTTTAGCTGCCTAAAGTCAATATGTGTATGCATATTCTGTACCCGTGTATATCCCTAATTCTGGTTCAAAACACCAGAAAATTCGATATTTTTGTGTCCCAGAAGCGATCTGTACATGCATACTCCGTGTTAGAGTGTTTTTAAAATGCAGGCCCAAAACATTCTGAAAATTGATATTTTAGGTGCACAAAGTCAATATGTGTATGCATTCTCTGTACCCGGTTATATCTCAAATTCAGGCTCAAAACACCCGAAAATTCAAAATTTTTGGGTCCCAGAAGCGATCTGTACATGCCTACTCCGTGTTAGAGTATTTTAAAATTACAGGCCCAAAATATGCTCAAAATCGATATTTTGGGTGCCCAAAGTTGATATGTGAATGCATCTTCTGTACTCTTTTATGTCTCAAATTCAGACTCAAAACACCCGAATATTCGATATTTTTGGGTCCCAGAAGCGATCTGTACATGCCTACTCCGTGTTAAAGTATTTTCAAAATTCAGGCCCAAAACATGCTGAAAATCTATATTTTAGGTGCCCAAAGTCAATATGTGTATGCATCTTCTGTACCCGTCTATATCCCAAATTCAGGTTCAAAACACCAGAAAATTCGATATTTTTGGGTCCCAGAAGTGATCTGTACATGCCTACTCCTTGCTAGAATGTTTTCAAGATACAGACCCAAAACATGCTCAAAATCGATATTTTAGGTGCAAAAAGTCGATATGTGCACGCATTCTCTGTACACGGTTATATCCCAAATTCTGGCTCAAAACCCCCGAAAATTCGATATTTTTGGGTCCCAGAAGCGATCTGTACATGCCTACTCAGTGCTAGAATATTTTCAAATTATACGCCCAAAACATACTAAAAATCGATATTTTGGGTGCTAAAGTCGATATGTGCATGCATCTTATGTACCCGTTTATATCTCAAATTCAGGCTCAAAACGCCCAAAAAATCGATATTTTTGTGTCCCAGAAGCGATCCGTACATGTCTACACCGTGTTTGAGTATTTTCAAAATACAGGCCCAAAACATGCTCAAAATCGATATTTTAGGTGCCCGAAGTCGATATGTGCATGCATCTTCTGTACCTGTTCATATCTCAAGTTCAGGCTCAGAACAACCAAAAATTCGATTTATTTGGGTCCCAGAAGCGATCTTTACGTGTCTACTCCGTGTTAGAGTATTTTAAAAATACAGGCTCAAAACATGCTCTAAATCGATATTTTGGGTGCCCAAAGTCGATATGTGCATGCATCTTCTGTACCCGTTTATATCTCAAATTCAGACTGAAAACACCAGAATATTCGATATTTTTGCGTCCCAAAAGCCATCTGTACATGCATACTCCGTCTTAGAGTATTTTTAAAATACAGGCTTAAAACATGCTGTAAGTCGATATTTTAGCTGCCCAAAGTCAATATGTGTATGCATCTTCTGTACCCGTGTATATCCCTAATTCTGGTTCAAAACACCAGAAAATTCGATATTTTTGGGTCCCAGAAGCGATCTGTACATGCCTACTCCTTGCTAGAATGTTTTCAAGATACAGACCCAAAACATGCTCAAAATCGATATTTTAAGTGCAAAAAGTCAATATGTGCATGCATCTTCTGTACCCGTTTATATCTCAAATTCAGGCTCAAAACTCCAAAAATTCGATATTATTAGTTCCCTTAAGCGATCTGCATATGCCTACTCAGTGCTAGAATGTTTTTAAAATACAGGCTTAAAACATGCTCAAAAATGATATTTTAGGTGTGAAAAGTCGATATGTGCATGCATCTTCTGTACCCGTTTATATCTCAAATTCAGGCTCAAAACACCTAAAAAATCGATATTTTTGTGTCCCAGAAGCGATCTGTACATGCATACTCCGTGTTAGAGTATTTTCAAAATACAGGCCCAAAACATGCTCAAAATCGATATTTTAGGTGCCCAAAGTCGATATGTGCATGCATCTTCTGTACCCGTTTATATCTTAAATTCTGGTTCAAAACACTAGAAAATTCGATATTTTTGGGTCCCAGAAGCGACCTTTACATGCCTACTTCTTGCTAGAAAGTTTTCAAGATACAGGCCCAAAACATGCTCAAAATCGATATTTTAGGTGCAAAAAGTCGATATGTGCATGCAACTTCTGTACTCGTTTATATCTCAAATTCAGTCTCAAAACTCCGAAAATTCGATATTTTTGTGTCCCAGAAGCGATCTGTACATGCATACTCCGTGTTAGAGTGTTTTTAAAATGCAGGCCCAAAACATTCTGAAAATTGATATTTTAGGTGCACAAAGTCAATATGTGTATGCATTCTCTGTACCCGGTTATATCTCAAATTCAGGTTCAAAACACCCGAAAATTCAATATTTTTGGGTCCCAGAAGCGATCTGTACATGCCTACTCAGTGCTAGAATGTTTTCAAAATAGAGGCTCAGAACATGCTAAAAATCGGTATTTTGGGTTCCCAAAGTCGATATGTGCATGCATCTTCTGTACCCGTTTATATCTCAAATTCAGGCTCAAAACACCCAAAAATTCGATATTTTTGTGTCCCAGAAGCGATCTGTACGTGTCTACTCCGTGTTAGAGTATTTTAAATTTACAGGCCCAAAATATGCTCAAAATCGATATTTTGGGTGCCCAAAGTTGATATGTGAATGCATCTTCTGTACCCTTTTATGTCTCAAATTCAGACTCAAAACACCCGAATATTCGATATTTTTGGGTCCCAGAAGCGATCTGTACATGTCTACACCGTGTTTAAGTATTTTCAAAATACAGGCCCAAAACATGCTCAAAATCGATATTTTAGGTGCAAAAAGTCGATATGTGCATGCATCTTCGGTATCCGTCTATATCCCAAATTCAGGTTCAAAACACCAGAAAATTCGATAATTTTGGGTCCCAGAAGCGATCTGTACATGCCTACTCCTTGCTAGAATTTTTTCATGATACAGACCCAAAACATGCTCAAAATCGATATTTTAGGTGCAAAAAGTCGATATGTGCATGCATCCTCTGTACCCAGTTATATCCCAATTTCTGGCTCAAAACAACCGAAAATTCGATATTTTTGGGTCCCAAAAGCGATCTGTACATGCCTACTCAGTGCCAGAATATTTTCAAATTATACGCAAAAAACATACTAAAAATCAATATTTTGGGTGCCAAAGTCGATATGTGCATGCATCTTCTGTACCCGTTTATATCCCAAATTCAGGCTCAAAACACAAAAAAAATCGATATTTTTGTGTCCCAGAAGCGATCTGTACATGTCTACACAGTGTTATAGTATTTTTAAAATACAGGCCCAAAACATGCTGAAAATCGATGTTTTAGGTGCCAAAGTCGATATGTCCATGCATCTTCTGCACCCGTTCATATCTCAAATTCAGGCTCAGAACACCCGAAAATTCGATTTATTTGGGTACCAGAAGCGATCTGTACGTGTCTACTCAGTGTTAGAGTACTTTAAAAATTCAGGCCCAAAACATGATCAAAATCGATATTTTGGGTGCCCAAAGTCGATATGTGCATGCATCTTCTGTACCCGTTTATATCTCAAATTCAGGCTCAAAACACTCGAAAATTCAATGTTTTTGGGTCCCAGAAGCGATCTGTACATGCCTACTCCGTGTTAAAGTATTTTCAAAATACAGGCCCAAAACATGCTGAAAATCTATATTTTAGGTGCCCAAAGTCAATATGTGTATGCATCTTCTGTACCCGTCTATATCCCAAATTCAGGTTCAAAACACCAGAAAATTCGATATTTTTGGGTCCCAAAAGTGATCTGTACATGCCTACTCCTTGCTAGAATGTTTTCAAGATACAGACACAAAACATGCTCAAAATCGATATTTTAGGTGCAAAAAGTCGATATTTGCACGCATTCTCTGTACACGGTTATATCCCAAATTCTGGCTCAAAACACCCGAAAATTCGATATTTTTGGGTCCCAGAAGCGATCTGTACATGCCTACTCAGTGCTAGAATATTTTCAAATTATACGCCCAAAACATACTAAAAATCGATATTTTGGGTGCTAAAGTCGATATGTGCATGCATCTTATGTACCTGTTTATATCTCAAATTCAGGCTCAAAACGCCCAAAAAATCGATATTTTTGTGTCCCAGAAGCGATCCGTACATGTCTACACCGTGTTTGAGTATTTCCAAAATACAGGCCCAAAACATGCTCAAAATCGATATTTTAGGTGCCCGAAGTTGATATGTGCATGCATCTTCTGTACCTGTTCATATCTCAAGTTCAGGCTCAGAACAACCAAAAATTCGATTTATTTGGGTCCCAGAAGCGATCTGTACGTGTCTACTCCGTGTTAGAGTATTTTAAAAATACAGGCTCAAAACATGCTCTAAATCGATATTTTGGGTGCCCAAAGTCGATATGTGCATGCATCTTCTGTACCCGTTTATATCTCAAATTCAGACTGAAAATACCCGAATATTCGATATTTTTGCGTCCCAAAAGCCATCTGTACATGCATACTCCGTCTTAGAGTATTTTTAAAATACAGGCTTAAAACATGCTGTAAGTCGATATTTTAGCTGCCCAAAGTCAATATGTGTATGCATCTTCTGTACCCTTGTATATCCCTAATTCTGGTTCAAAACACCAGAAAATTCGATATTTTTGGGTCCCAGAAGCGATCTGTACATGCCTACTCCTTGCTAGAATGTTTTCAAGATACAGACCCAAAACATGCTCAAAATCGATATTTTAAGTGCAAAAAGTCGATATGTGCATGCATCTTCTGGACCTGTTCATATCTCAAATTCAGGCTCAGAACAACCGAAAATTCGATTTATTTGTGTCCCAGAAGCGATCTGTACGTGTCTACTCCGTGTTAGAGTATTTTAAAAATACAGGCTCAAAACATGCTCAAAATCGATATTTTGGGTGCCCAAAGTCGATATCTGCATGCATCTTCTGTACTCGTTTATATCTCAAATACAGACTGAAAACACCCGAATATTCGATATTTTTGGGTCTTAAAAGCCATCTGTACATGCGTACTCCGTCTTAGAGTATTTTTAAAATACAGGCTTAAAACATGCTGTAAATCGATATTTTAGCTGCCTAAAGTCAATATGTGTATGCATATTCTGTACCCGTGTATATCCCTAATTCTGGTTCAAAACACCAGAAAATTCGATATTTTTGGGTCCCAGAAGCGATCTGTACATGCCTACTCCTTGCTAGAATGTTTTCAAGATACAGACCCAAAACATGCTCAAAATCGATATTTTAAGTGCAAAAAGTCGATATGTGCATGCATCTTCTGTACCCGTTTATATCTCAAATTCAGGCTCAAAACTCCAAAAATTCGATATTTTTAGTTCCCTTAAGCGATCTGCATATGCCTACTCGGTGATAGAATGTTTTTAAAATACAGGCTTAAAACATGCTCAAAAATGATATTTTAGGTGTGAAAAGTCGATATGTGCATGCATCTTCTGTACCCGTTTATATCTCAAATTCAGGCTCAAAACACCTAAAAAATCGATATTTTTGTGTCCCAGAAGCGATCTGTACATGCATACTCCGTGTTAGAGTATTTTCAAAATACAGGCCCAAAACATGCTCAAAATCGATATTTTAGGTGCCTAAAGTCGATATGTGCATGCATCTTCTGTACCCGTCTATATCCCAAATTCAGGTTCAAAACACTCGAAAAGTCGATATTTTTGAGTCTCAGAAGCAATCTGTACATGCCTACTTCTTGCTAGAAAGTTTTCATGATACAGACCCAAAACATGCTCAAAATCGATATTTTAGGTGCCCAAAGTCGATATGTGCATGCATCTTCTGTACCCGTTTATATCTCAAATTCAGGCTCAAAACACCCAAATAATCGATATTTTTGTGTCCCAGATGCGATCTGTACATGTCTACACCGTGTTATAGTATTTTCAAAATACAGGCCCAAAACATGCTCAAAATCGATGTTTTAGGTGCCCAAAGTCGATATGTGCATGCATCTTCTGTACCCGTTCATATCACAAATTCAGGCTCAGAACACACGAAAATTCGATTTATTTGGGTCCCAGAAGCGATCTGTACGTGCATACTCCGTGTTAGAGTGTTTTTAAAATACAGGCCCAAAACATGCTGAAAATCGATATTTTATGTGCCCAAAGTCGATATGTGCATGCATCTTCTGTACCCGTCTATATCCCAAATTCAGGTTCAAAACACTCGAAAAGTCGATATTTTTGAGTCTCAGAAGCAATCTGTACATGCCTACTTCTTGCTAGAAAGTTTTCATGATACAGACCCAAAACATGCTCAAAATCGATATTTTAGGTGCCCAAAGTCGATATGTGCATGCATCTTCTGTACCCGTTTATATCTCAAATTCAGGCTCAAAACACCCAAATAATCGATATTTTTGTGTCCCAGATGCGATCTGTACATGTCTACACCGTGTTATAGTATTTTCAAAATACAGGCCCAAAACATGCTCAAAATCGATGTTTTAGGTGCCCAAAGTCGATATGTGCATGCATCTTCTGTACCCGTTCATATCACAAATTCAGGCTCAGAACACACGAAAATTCGATTTATTTGGGTCCCAGAAGCGATCTGTACGTGCATACTCCGTGTTAGAGTGTTTTTAAAATACAGGCCCAAAACATGCTGAAAATCGATATTTTATGTGCCCAAAGTCAATATGTGTATGCATCTTCTGTACCCGTGTATATCCCTAATTCTGGTTCAAAACACCAGAAAATTCGATATTTTTGGGTCCCAGAAGCGACCTGTACATGCCTACTCATTGCTAGAATGTTTTCAAGATACAGACCCAAAACATGCTAAAAATCGATATTTTAGGTGCAAAATGTCGATATGTGCATGCATCCTCTGTACACGGTTATATCCCAAATTCTGGCTCAAAACCCCCGAAAATTCGATATTTTTGGGTCCCAGAAGCGATCTGTACATGCATACTCCGTGTTAGAGTGTTTTTAAAATGCAGGCCCAAAACATGCTGAAAATTTATATTTTAGGTGCACAAAGTCAATATGTGTATGCATTCTCTGTACCCGGTTATATCTCAAATTCAGGCTCAATACACCCGAAAATTCAATATTTTTGGGTCCCAGAAGCGATCTGTACATGCCTACTCAGTGCTAGAATGTTTTCAAAATAGAGGCTCAGAACATGCTAAAAATCGATATTTTGGGTTCCCAAAGTCGATATGTGCATGCATCTTCTGTACCCATTTATATCTCAAATTCAGGCTCAAAACACCCAAAAATTCGATATTTTTGTGTCCCAGAAGCGATCTGTACGTGTCTACTCCGTGTTAGAGTATTTTAAAAATACAGGCCCAAAATATGCTCAAAATCGATATTTTAGGTGCAAAAAGTCGATATGTGCATGCATCTTCTGTACCCGTTTATGTCTCAAATTCAGACTCAAAACACCCGAATATTCGATATTTTTGGGTCCCAGAAGCGATCTGCACATGCCTACTCCGTGTTAAAGTATTTTCAAAATACAGGCCCAAAACATGCTGAAAATCTATATTTTAGGTGCCTAAAGTCAATATGTGTATGCATCTTCTGTACCCGTCTATATCCCAAATTCAGGTTCAAAACACCAGAAAATTCGATGTTTTTGGGTCCCAGAAGTGATCTGTACATGCCTACTCCTTGCTAGAATGTTTTCAAGATACTGACCCAAAACATGCTCAAAATCGATATTTTAGGTGCAAAAAGTCGATATGTGCACGCATCCTCTGTACACGGTTATATCCCAAATTCTGGCTCAAAACACCCGAAAATTCGATATTTTTGGGTCCCAGAAGCGATTTGTACATGCCTAATCAGTGCTAGAATATTTTCAAATTATACGCCCAAAACATACTAAAAATCGATATTTTGGGTGTCAAAGTCGATATGTGCATGCATCTTCTGTACCCGTTTATATCTCAAATTCAGGCTCAAAACACCCAAAAAATCGATATTTTTGTGTCCCAGAAGCGATCTGTACATGTCTACACCGTGTTAAAGTATTTTCAAAATACAGGCCCAAAACATGCTCTAAATCGATACTTTAGGTGCCCAAAGTCGATATGTGCATGCATCTTCTGTACCCGTTCATATCTCAAATTCAGGTTCAAAACACCCGAAAATTCGATTTATTTGGGTCCCAGAAGCGATCTGTACGTGTCTACTCCGTGTTAGAGTATTTTAAAAATTCAGGCCCAAAACATGCTCAAAATCGATATTTTGGGTGACCAAAGTCGATATGTTCATGCATCTTCTGTACCCGTTTATATCTCAAATTCAGACTCAAAACACCCGAATATTCGATATTTTTGGGTCTTAAAAGCCATATGTACATGCATACTCCGTGTTAGAGTATTTTCAAAATACGTGCCTAAAACATGCTGTAAATCGATATTTTAGCTGCCCAAAGTCAATATGTGTATGCATCTTCTGTACCTGTCTATATCCCAAATTCAGGTTCAAAACACTCGAAAATTCGATATTTTTGGGTCCCAGAAGCAATCTGTACATGCCTACTTCTTGCTGAAAGTTTTCAAGATACAGACCCAAAACATGCTCAAAATCGATAATTTTGGTGCAAAAAGTCGATATGTGCATGCATCTTCTGTACCCGTTTATATCTCAAATTCAGGCTCAAAACACCCAAAAAATCGATATTTTTGTGTCCCAGAAGCGATCTGTACATGTCTACACCGTGTTAGAGTATTTTAAAAATACAGGCCCAAAACATGCTCAAAATCGATATTTTGGGTGCCCAAAGTCGATATGTTCATGCATCTTCTGTACCCGTTTATATCTTAAATTCAGACTCAAAACACCCGAATATTCGATATTTTTGGGTCCTAAAAGCCATCTGTACATGCATACTCCGTGTTAGAGTATTTTCAAAATACGTGCCTAAAACATGCTGTAAATCGATATTTTAGCTGCCCAAAGTCGATATGTGTATGCATCTTCTGTACCTGTCTATATCCCAAATTCAGGTTCAAAACACTCGAAAATTCGATATTTTTGGGTCCCAGAAGCAATTTGTACATGCCTACTTCTTGCTGAAAGTTTTCAAGATACAGACCCAAAACATGCTCAAAATCGATATTTTAGGTGCAAAAAGTCGATATGTGCATGCATCTTCTGTACCCGTTCATATCTCAAATTCAGGCTCAAAACACAAAAAAATTCGATTTATTTGGGTCCCAGAAGCGATCTGTACGTGTCTACTCTGTGTTAGAGTATTTTAAAAATACAGGCCTAAAACATGCTAAAAATCGATATTTTGGGTGCAAAAAGTCGATATGTGCATGCATCTTCTGTACCCGTTTATATCTCAAATTCAGAATAAAAACACCCGATTATTCGATGTTTTTGGGTCCCAAAAGCCATCTGTACATGCATACTCCGTGGTAGAGTATTTTCAAAATACAGGCCTAAAACATGCTGAAAATCGATATTTTAGGTGCCCAAAGTCGATATGTGCATGAATCTTCTGTACCTGTTTATATCTCAAATTCAGGCTCAAAACACCCGAAAATTCAATATTTTTGGGTCCCAGAAGCGATCTGTACGTGCATACTCCGTGTTAGAGTGTTTTTAAAATAGATGCCCAAAACATGTTGAAAATCGATAATTTAGGTGCCAAAAGTCAATATGTGTATGCATCTTCTGTACCCGTCTATATCCCAAATTCAGGTTCAAAACACTCGAAAATTCAATATTTTTGGGTCCCAGAAGCAATCTGTACATGCCTACTTCTTGCTTGAATGTTTTAAGATACAGACCCAAAACATGCTTTAAAATCGATATTTTAGTTGCAAAATGTCGATATGTGCATGCATCTTCTGTACCCGTTTATATCTCAAATTCAGGCTCAAAACACCCAAAAATTCGATATTATTGTGTCCCAAAAGCGATCTGTACGTGTCTACTCCGTATTATAGTATTTTAAAAATACAGGCCCAAAACATGCTCAAAATCGATATTTTGGGTGCTTAAAGTCGATATGTGCATGCATCTTCTGTACCCGTTTATATATCAAATTCAGACTCAAAACACCCGAATATTCGATATTTTTGGGTCCCAGAAGCGATCTGTACATGTCTACACCGTGTTAGAGTATTTTCAAAATACAGGCCAAAAACATGCTGTAAATCGATATTTTAGCTGCCGAAAGTCAATATGTGTATGCATCTTCTGTACCCGTCTATATCCCAAATTCAGGTTCAAAACACTCGAAAATTCGATATTTTTTGGTCCCAGAAGCAATCTGTACATGCATTCTCCGTGTTAGAGTGTTTTCAAAATACATGCCCAAAACATGCTGAAAATCGATATTTTAGCTGCCCATAGTCGATATGTGCATACATCTTCTGTACCCGTTTATATCTCAAAATCACGCTCAATACACCCGAAAATTCGATATTTTTGGGTCCCAGAAGCGATCTGTACATGTCTACACCGTGTTAGAGTATTTTCAAAATACAGGCCAAAAACATGCTGTAAATCGATATTTTAGCTGCCGAAAGTCAATATGTGTATGCATCTTCTGTACCCGTCTATATCCCAAATTCAGGTTCAAAACACTCGAAAATTCGATATTTTTTGGTCCCAGAAGCAATCTGTACATGCATTCTCCGTGTTAGAGTGTTTTCAAAATACATGCCCAAAACATGCTGAAAATCGATATTTTAGCTGCCCATAGTCGATATGTGCATACATCTTCTGTACCCGTTTATATCTCAAAATCACGCTCAATACACCCGAAAATTCGATATTTTTGGGTCCCAGAAGCGATCTGTGCATGCCTACTCCGTGTTAGAGTACTTTTTAAAATTCAAGCCCAAAACATGCTAAAAATCGATATTTTAGGTGCCCAATGTCGATATGTGCATGCATCTTCTGTACCCGTTTATATCTCAAATTTAGGCTCAAAACACACGAAAATTCGATCGTTTTGGGTCCAAGAAGTGATCTGTACATGCCTACTCAGTGCAAGAATGTTTTCAAAATATAGAGTCAAAACATGCTAAAAATCGATATTTTATGTGTCCCAAGTCGATATGTGCATGCATGTTCTGTACCCTTTTATATCCCAAATTCAGGCTTAAAACACCCGAAAATTCGATATTTTTGGATCCCAGAAGCGATTTGTACATATCTAATCAGTGCTAGAATGTTTTCAAAATATAGGCTTAAAACATGCTAAAATTCGATATTTTAAGTGTCCAAAGTCGATATGTGCATACATCTTTTGTACCCGTTTATATCCCAAATTCAGGCTCAAAACACCCAAAAATTTAATTTTTTTGGGTCCCAGAAGCTATCTGTACATGCTTACTTAGTAATAGAATATTTTCAAAATATTGGCCCAAAACATACTAAAAATCGATATTTTGTGTGCCCAAAGTCGATATGTGCATGCATCTTCTGTACCCGTTTATATCTCAAATTCAGGCTCAAAACACCCGAAAATTCGATTTATTTGGGTCCCAGAAGCGATCTGTACGTGCATACTCCGTGTTAGAGTGTTTTTAAAATATAGGCCAAAAACATGCTGAAAATCGATATTTTAGGTGCCCAAAGTCAATATGTGTATGCAATCTTCTGTACCCGTGTATATCTCTAATTCAGGTTCAAAACGCCCAAAAAATCGATATTTTTGTGTCCCAGAAGCGATCTCTACAAGTCTATACCGTGTTAGAGTATTTTCAAAATACAGGCCCAAAACATGCTCCAAATCGATATTTTAGGTGCCCAAAGTCAATATGTGCATGCATCTTCTGTACCCGTTTATATCTCAAATTCAGACTCAAAACACCCGATTATTCGATATTTTTGGGTCCCAAAAGCCATCTGTACATGCCTACTTCTTGCTAGAAAGTTTTCAAGATACAGACCAAAAACATGCTCAAAATCAATATTTTAGGTGCAAAAAGTCGAAATGTGCATGCATCTTCTGTACCCGTTTATATCTCAAATTCTGGCTCAAAACTCCGAAAATTCAATATTTTTGTGTCCCAGAAGCGATCTGTACCTGCATACTCCGTGTTAGAGTGTTTATAAAATACAGGCCCAAAACATGCTGAAAATTGATATTTTAGGTGCACAAAGTCAATATGTGTATGCATTCTCTGTACCCGGTTATATTTATAATTCAGGCTTAAAACGCCAGAAAATTCGATATTTTTGGGTCCCAGAAGTGATCTGTACATGCCTACCTAGTGCTAGAATGTTTTCAAAATAGAGGCTCAGAACATGCTAAAATTCGATATTTTAGGTGCCCGAAGTCGATATGTGCATGCATCTTCTGTACCCGTTTATATCTCAAATTCAGGCTCAAAACACCCGAAAATTCGATATTTTTGGGTCCCCTAAGCGATCTGAACATGCCTACTCAGTCTTAGAGTATTTTCAAAATACAGGCCCAAAACATGCTAAAAATCGACATTTTGGGTGCCCAAAGTCGATATGTGCATTCATCTTCTGTACCCGTTTATATTTCAAATTCAGGCTCAAAACACCCAAAAATCCGATATTTTTGTGTGCCTGAAGCGATCTGTACATGCCTACTCCGTGTTAGAGTATTTACACAATACAGACCCAAAACATGCTCAAAATCGATATTTTAGGTGCAAAGAGTCGATATGTGTATGCATCTTCATTACCTGTTTACATATCAAATTCAGGCTCAAAACACCCGAAAATTCAATATTTTTGTGTTCCAAAAGCGATCTGTACATGCCTACTCAGTGCTAGAATGTTTTCAAAATATAGGCTCTAAACATGCTAAAAATCGATATTTTAGGTGTCCAAAGTCGATATTTGCATGCATGTTCTGTGCCCGTTTATATCTCAAATTCAGGCTCAAAACACCCGAAAATTCGATATTTTTGGGTCCCAGACGCGATCTGTACATGCCTACTCCGTGTTAGAGTATTTTTAAAATACATGCCCAAAACATGCTGAAAATCGATATTTTAGCTGCCTATAGTTGATAAGTGCATGAATCTTCTGTACCCTTTTATATCTTAAATTCAGGGTCAAAACCCCCGAAAATTTGATATTTTGGGGACCTAGAAGCAATCTGTATATGCCTACTCCGTGTTAGAGTACTTTCAAAATACAGGCCCAAAACAAGCTAAAAATCGATATTTTAGGTGTCCAAAGTCGATATGTGCATGCATGTTCTGTACCCTTTTATATCCCAAATTCAGGCTTAAAACACCCTAAAATTTGATATTTTTGGACCCCAGAAGAGATCTGCACATATCTACTCAGTGCTGGAATGTTTTCAAAATATAGGCTTAAAACATGCTAAAATTCGATATTTTAGGTGTCCAAAGTCGATATGTGCATACATCTTTTGTACCCGTTTATATCCCAAATTCAGGCTCAAAACACCCGAAAATTTAATGTTTTTGGGTCACAGAAGCTATCTGTACATGCTTACTTAGTGATAGAATATTTTCAAAATATTGGCCCAAAACATACTAAAAATCGATATTTTGGGTGCCCAAAGTCGATATGTGCCTGCATCTTCTGTACCCGTTTATATCTCAAATTCAGGCTCAAAACACCCGAAAATTAGATATTTTTGTGTCCCAGAAGCGATATGTCTATGCCTACTCCTTACTAGAATGTTTTTAAAATACAGACCCAAAACAAGCTCAAAATCAATATTTTAGGTGCAAAAAGTCGATATGTGCCTGCATCTTCAGTACCCGTTTATATCTTAAATTCAGGCTCAAAACACACGAAAATTCGATATTTTTGGGTCCCAGAAGCGATCTGTACATGCCTACTCAGTGCTAGAATATTTTCAAAATATAGGCCCAATACATGCTAAAAATCGATATTTTAGGTGCTTAATGTCGATATGTGCATGCATGTTCTGTACACGTTTATATCTCAAATTCAGGCTCAAAACACCCGAAAATTCGATATTTTTGGCTCCCAGAAGCGATCTGTACTTGTCTACTCCGTGTTAGAGTACTTTCAAAATACAGGCCATAAAACATACTGAAAATCGATATTTTAGGTGCCCAAAGTCGATATGTGCATGAATCTTCTGTACCCGTTTATATCTTAAATTCAGGCTCAAAACACCCTAAAATTCGAGATTTTTGTGTCCCAGAAGCGATCTGTACATGTCTACTCCGTGTTAGAGTATTTTCAAAATACATGCCCAAAACATGCAGAAAATCGATATTTTAGCTCTACATAGTCGATATGTGCATGCATCTTCTGTAGCCGTTTATATCTCAAATTCAGGCTCAAGAAAAACGAAAATTCGATATTTTTGGGTCCTAGAAGCGATCTGTACATGCCTACTCCGTATTAGAGTACTTTCAAAATTCAGGCCCAAAACATGCTGAGAATCGATATCTTAGGTGCCCAAAGTTGATATGAGCATGCATCTTCTGTACCCGATTATATCTCAAATTCAGGCTCAAAATACCCGAAAATTCAACGTTTTTGGGTCCTAAAAGCAATCTGTACATGCCTATTCCGTGTTAGAGTATTTTAAAAATACAGACCCAAAACATGCTGAAAATCAATATTTGAGGTTCCCAAAGTCAATATGTGTATGCATCTTCTGTACACGTTTATATCCCAAATTCAGGCTCAAAACACCCGAAAACTCGATATTTTTGAGTCACAGAAGATATCTGTACATGCCTACTTCGTTTTAGAGTATTTTCAAAATACAGACCAAAAAACAAGCTCAAAATCGATATTTTAGGTGCAAAAAGTCGATATGTGCCTGCATCTTCTGTACCCGTTTATATCTCAAATTCAGGCTCAAAACAACCAAAAATTTAATATTCTTGGGTCCCAGAAGCGATCTGTACATGTCTACTCAGTACTAGACTGTTTTCAAAATATAGGCTTAAAACATGCTAAATATCGATATTTTAGGTGTCCAAAGTCGATATGTGCATACATCTTTTGTACCCGTTTATATCCCAAATTCAGGCTCAAAACACCCTTAAAATTTATATTTTTTGGTCCCAGAAGTGATATGTACATGCCTATTCAGTGCTAGAATATTTTAAAAATATAGGCCCAATACATGCTAAAAATCGATATTTTATGTGTCCCAAGTCGATATGAGCATGCATGTTCTGTACCGTTTTATATCCCAAATTCAGGCTTAAAACACCCGAAAATTCGATATTTTTGGATCCGAGAAGCGATCTGTTCATATCTACTCAGTGCTAGAATGTTTTCAAAATATAGGCTTAAAACATGCTAAAATTCGATATTTTAGGTGTCCAAAGTCGATATGTGCATATATCTTTTGTACCCGTTTATATCTCGAATTTAGGCTCAAAACACCCGAAAATTTAATTTTTTTGTGTCCCAGAAGCGATATGTACATGCCTACTCAGTGCTAGAATATTTTCAAAATATAGGCCCAATACATGCTAAAAATCGATATTTTAGGTGCCCAATGTCGATATGTGCATGCATCTTCTGTACCCGTTTATATCTCGAATTCATGCTCAAAATACCCAAAAATTTGATATTTTTGTGTCACAGAAGATATCTGTACATGCCTACTTCGTGTTAGAGTATTTTCAAAATACATGCCCAAAACATGCTGAAAATCGATATTTTGGGTGCCCAAAGTCGATATGTGCATGCATCTTCTGTACCCGTTTATATCTCAAATTCAGACTCAAGACACCCGAAAATTCGATATTTTTGGGTCCCAGAAGCGACTTGTACATGCCTACTCTTTGCTATAATGTTTTCAAGATACAGACCCAAAATATGCTCAAAATCGATATTTTAGGTGAAAAAAGTCGATATATGCATGCATCTTCAGTACCCGTTTATATCTCAAATGCAGGCTCAAAACACCCAAAAATTCAATATTTTTTGGTGCTCGAAGGGATCTGTACATGTCTACTTAGTGCTAGACTGTTTTCAAAACATAGGCTTAAAACATGCTAAAAATCGATATTTTACGTGTCCAAAGTCGATATGTGCATACATCTTTTGTACCCGTTTATATCCCAAATTACGGCTCAAAACACCCGAAAATTCGATATTTTTGGGTCACAGAAGCTATCTGTACATGCCTACTCAGTGAAAGAATATTTTCAAAATATAGGCCCAAAACAAGCTAAAAATCGATATTATAGGTGCCCATTGTCGATATGTGCATGCATATGCTGTACCCGTTTATATCTCAAATTCAGGCTCAAAATACCCGAAAATTTAATATTTTTGGGTCCCAGAAGCGATCTGTACATGCCTACTCCGTGTTAGAGTACTTTCAAAATACAGGCCATAAAACATGCTGAAAATCGATATTTTAGGTGCCCAAAGTCGATATGTGCATGCATCTTCTGTACCCGTTTATATCTCAAATTCAAGCTCAAAACAACCGAAAATTCGATATTTTTGGGTCCCAGAAGCGATCTGTACATGCCTACTCCGTGTTTGAGTACTTTCAAAATACAAGTCCAAAACATGCTAAAAATCGATATTTTAGGTGCCCAAAGTGGATATGAGCATGCATCTTCTGTACCCGATTATATCTCAAATTCTAGCTCAAAATTCCCGAAAATTCGATGTTTTTGGGCCCCAGAAGCAATCTGTACATGCCTACTCCGTGTTAGAGTATTTTCAAAATACAGGCCCAAAACATGCTGAAAATCGATATTTGAGGTGCCCAAAGTCAATATGTGTATGCATCTTCTGTACCCGTTTATATCCCAAATTCAGGCTCAAAACACCCGAAAATTCGATATTTTTGTGTCCCAGAAGCTATCTGTACATGCCTACTCTGTGTTAGAGTATTTTCAAAATATAGGCCCAAAACATGCTAAATATCGATATCTTGGGTGCCAAAAGTTGATATCTGCATGCATCTTCAGTACCCGTTTATATCTCAAATTCAGGCTCAAAACGACGGAAAATTCAATATTTTTGGGTCCCAGAAGCGATCTGTACATGCCTACTCAGTGCTAGAATGTTTTCAAAATATAGGCTCAAAACATGCTAAAAATCGATATTTTAGGTGCCCAAAGTCGATATGTGCATGCATCTTCTGTACCCGTTTATATCTCAAATTAAGGCTCAAAACACCCGAAAATTCGAGATTTTTGGGTGCCAGAAGCAATCTGTACATGCCTACTCCGTGTTAGAGTATTTTCAAAATACATGCCCAAAACATGCTGAAAATTGATATTTTACCTCCACATAGTCGATATGTGCATGCATCTTCTGTACCCGATTATATCTCAAATTGAGGCTCAAAATTCCCGAAAATTCGATGTTTTTGGGCCCCAAAAGCAATCTGTACATGCCTATTCCGTGTTAGAGTATTTTCAAAATACAGGCCCAAAACATGCTAAAAATCGATATTTTAGGTGCCCAAAGTCGATATGAGCATGCATCTTCTGTACCCGATTATATCTCAAATTCAGGCTCAAAATTCTCGAAAATTCTATATTTTTGGGTCCAAGAAGCGATCTGTACATGCCTACTCTGTGTTAGAGTATTTTCAAAATATAGGCTGGAAACATGCTAAATATCGTTATTTTACGTGTCCAAAGTCGATATGTGCATACATCTTTTGTACCCGTTTATATCCCAAATTCAGGCTCAAAACACCCAAAAATTCTATATTTTTGGGTCACAGAAGCGATCTGTACATGCCTACTCAGTGCTAGAATGTTTTCAAAATATAGGCTCAAAACATGCTCAAAATCGATATTTTAAGTGCATAAAGTCGATATGTGCATGCATCTTCAGAACCCATTTATATCTCAAATTCAGACTCAAAACCCCCGAAAATTCGAGATTTTTGGGTCCCAGAAGCGATCTGTACATGCCTACTCCGTGTTTGAGTATTTTCAAAATTCAGGCCCAAAACATACTGAAAATCGATATTTTAGCTCCACATAGTCGCTATGTGCATGCATCTTCTGTACCAGTTTATATCTCAAATTCAGGCTCAAAACACCAGAAAATTCGATATTTTTGGGTCAGACAAGCGATCTGTACATGCCTACTCAGTAATAGAATTTTTTTTAAATATAGGCCCAAAACAAGCTAAAAATCGATAGTTTAGGTGCCCAAAATCGATATGTGCATGCATCTTCTGTACCCGTTTATATCTTAAATTCAGGCTCAAAACACCCGAAAATTCGATATTTTTTTGTCCCAGAAGCGATATGTACATGTCTACTTCTTGTTAGAGTATTTTCACAATACAGACCCAAAACATGCTCAAAATCGATATTTTAGGTGCAAAGAGTCGATATGTGCATGCATCTTCATTACCTGTTTACATATCAAATTCAGGCTCAAAATACCCGAAAATTCAATTTTTTTGGGTTCCAGAAGCGATCTGTACATGCCTACTCAGTGCTAGAATGTTTCCAAAATAAAGGCTTAAAACATGCTAAAAATCGATATTTTAGGTGTCCCAAGTCAATAAGTGCATGCATGTTCTGTACCCGTTTATATCTCAAATTCAAGCTCTAAACACCCGAAAATTCGATGTTTTTGGGTCCCAGAAGCGATCTGTACAAGTTTACTCTGTGTTAGAGTATTTTCAAAATACATGCCCAATACATGCAAAAAATCGATATTTTAGCTGCCCATAGTCGATAAGTGCATGCATCTTCTGTACCCGTTTATATCCCAAATTCATGCTCAAAACACCCGTAAATTCGATATTTTTAGGTCCCAGAAGCAATCTGTACATGCCTACTCCGTGTTAGAGTATTTTCAAATTATAGGCTCAAAACATGCTCAAAATCGATATTTTGGGTGCCCAAAGTCGATATGTACATGTAATTTCTGTACCCGATTATATCTCAAATTCAGGCTCAAAACACCCGAAAATTCGATATTTTTGTGTCCCAGAAGCGATCTGTACATGCTTACTCCGTGTTAGAATACTTTCAAAATATAGGTATAAAACATGCTCAAAATCGATCTTTTAGGTGCCCAATGTCAATATGTGCATGCATCTACTGTACCCGTTTATATCTCAAATTCAGGCTCAAAACACCCGAAAATTCAATATTTTTGGGTCCAAGAAGTGATCTGTACATGCCTACTCAGTGCTAGAATATTTTCAAAATATAGGCTCAAAACATGCTAAAAATCGATATTTTATGTTTCCCAAGTCGATATGTGCATGCATGATCAGTACCCGTTTATATCTCAAATTTAGGCTCAAAACACCCGAAAATTCGATATTTTTGGGTCCCAGAAGCGATCTGTATATCCCTACTCCGTGTTTGAGTATTTTCAAAATACATGCCCAAAACATGCTGAAAATTGAAATTTTAGCTGCCCAAATTCGATATGTGCATGCATCTTCTGTACCCGTTTATATCTCAAATTCAGGCTTAAAACACCCGAAAATTCGATATTTTTGGATCCCAGAAGCGATCTGTACATGCCTACTCCGTGTTAGAGTATTTTCAAAATACATGCCCAAAACATGCTGAAAATCGATATTTTTGCTCCACATAGTCGATATGTGCATGCATCTTCTGTACCCGTTTCTATCTCAAATTCAGCTCAAACCCCCCGAAATTTCGATATTTTGGGGTCCCAGAAGCGATCTGTACATGCCTACTCTGTGTTAGAGTATTTTCAAAATATAAGCCCAAAACATGCTAAAATCGATATTTTGGTTGCCCAAACTTGATATCAGCATGCATCTTCAGTACCCGTTTATATCTCATATTCAGGCTCAAAACAACGGAAAATTCAAAAGTTTTGGGTCCCCGCAGCGATCTGTACATGACTACTTCGTGTTAGTGTATTTTCAAAATACAGTCCCAAAACATGCTCAAAATCGATATTTTGGGTGCCTTAAAGACGATATGTGCATGCATCTTCTGTACCCGTTTATATATGAAATACCAGGCTCAAAACAACGGTAAATTCAATATTTTTAGGTCCCAGAAGCGACTTGTACATGCCTACTCTTTGCTAGAATTTTTTCAAGATACAGACCCAAAATATCCTCAAAATCGATATTTTAAGTGCAAAAAGTCGATATGTGCATGCATCTTCAGTACCCGGTTATATCTCAAATGCAGGCTCAAAACACCCGAAAATTCAATATTTTTGGGTCCCAGAAGCGATCTGTACATGCCTACTTCGTGTTAGAGTATTTTCAAAATACAGGCCAAAAACATGCTGAAAATCGATATTTGAGGTGCGCAAAGTCAATATGTGTATGGATGTTCTGTACCCTTTTATATCCAAAATTCAGGATCAAAACACCCGAAAATTCGATATTTTTGGGTCCCAGAAGCGATTTGTACATGTCTACTCAGTGCTAGAATGTTTTCAAAATATAGGCTTAAAACATGCTAAAATTCGATATTTTAATTGTCCAAAGTCGATATGTGCATGCATATGCTGTACCCGTTTATATCTCAAATTCAGGCTCAAAACACCCGAAAATTAGATATTTTTGGGTCCCAGAAGCTATCTGTACATGCCTACTCTGTGTTAGAGTATTTTCAAAATATAGGCCCAAAACATGCTAAATATCGATATCTTGGGTGCCAAAAGTTGATATCTGCATGCATCTTCAGTACCCGTTTATATCTCAAATTCAGGCTAAAAAACGACGGAAAATTCAATATTTTTGGGTCCCAGAAGCGATCTGTACATGCCTACTCACTGCTAGAATGTTTTCAAAATATAGGCTCAAAACATGCTAAAAATCGATATTTTAGGTGCCCAAAGTCGATATGTGCATGCATCTTCTGTACCCGTTTATATCTCAAATTCAGGCTCAAAATACCCGAAAATTCAACGTTTTTGGGTCCTAAAAGCAATCTGTACATGCCTATTCCGTGTTAGAGTATTTTAAAAATACAGACCCAAAACATGCTGAAAATCAATATTTGAGGTTCCCAAAGTCAATATGTGTATGCATCTTCTGTACACGTTTATATCCCAAATTCAGGCTCAAAACACCCGAAAACTCGATATTTTTGTGTCACAGAAGATATCTGTACATGCCTACTTCGTTTTAGAGTATTTTCAAAATACAGACCAAAAAACAAGCTCAAAATCGATATTTTAGGTGCAAAAAGTCGATATGTGCCTGCATCTTCAGTACCCGTTTATATCTCAAATTCAGGCTCAAAACAACCAAAAATTCAATATTCTTGGGTCCAAGAAGCGATATGTACATGTCTACTCAGTACTAGACTGTTTTCAAAATATAGGCTTAAAACATGCTAAATATCGATATTTTAGGTGTCCAAAGTCGATATGTGCATACATCTTTTGTACCCGTTTATATCCCAAATTCAGGCTCAAAACACCCTTAAAATTTATATTTTTTGGTCCCAGAAGCGATATGTACATGCCTATTCAGTGCTAGAATATTTTAAAAATATAGGCCCAATACATGCTAAAAATCGATATTTTATGTGTCCCAAGTCGATATGAGCATGCATGTTCTGTACCGTTTTATATCCCAAATTCAGGCTTAAAACACCCGAAAATTCGATATTTTTGGATCCGAGAAGCGATCTGTTCATATCTACTCAGTGCTAGAATGTTTTCAAAATATAGGCTTAAAACATGCTAAAATTCGATATTTTAGGTGTCCAAAGTCGATATGTGCATATATCTTTTGTACCCGTTTATATCTCGAATTTAGGCTCAAAACACCCGAAAATTTAATTTTTTTGTGTCCCAGAAGCGATATGTACATGCCTACTCAGTGCTAGAATATTTTCAAAATATAGGCCCAATACATGCTAAAAATCGATATTTTAGGTGCCCAATGTCGATATGTGCATGCATCTTCTGTACCCGTTTATATCTCGAATTCATGCTCAAAATACCCAAAAATTTGATATTTTTGTGTCACAGAAGATATCTGTACATGCCTACTTCGTGTTAGAGTATTTTCAAAATACATGCCCAAAACATGCTGAAAATCGATATTTTGGGTGCGCAAAGTCGATATGTGCATGCATCTTCTGTACCCGTTTATATCTCAAATTCAGACTCAAGACACCCGAAAATTCGATATTTTTGGGTCCCAGAAGCGACTTGTACATGCCTACTCTTTGCTATAATGTTTTCAAGATACAGACCCAAAATATGCTCAAAATCGATATTTTAGGTGAAAAAAGTCGATATATGCATGCATCTTCAGTACACGGTTATATCTCAAATGCAGGCTCAAAACACCCAAAAATTCAATATTTTTTGGTGCCCGAAGGGATCTGTACATGTCTACTTAGTGCTAGACTGTTTTCAAAACATAGGCTTAAAACATGCTAAAAATCGATATTTTACGTGTCCAAAGTCGATATGTGCATACATCTTTTGTACCCGTTTATATCCCAAATTACGGCTCAAAACACCCGAAAATTCGATATTTTTGGGTCACAGAAGCTATCTGTACATGCCTACTCAGTGAAAGAATATTTTCAAAATATAGGCCCAAAACAAGCTAAAAATCGATATTATAGGTGCCCATTGTCGATATGTGCATGCATATGCTGTACCCGTTTATATCTCAAATTCAGGCTCAAAATACCCGAAAATTTAATATTTTTGGGTCCCAGAAGCGATCTGTACATGCCTACTCCGTGTTAGAGTACTTTCAAAATACAGGCCATAAAACATGCTGAAAATCGATATTTTAGGTGCCCAAAGTCGATATGTGCATGCATCTTCTGTACCCGTTTATATCTCAAATTCAAGCTCAAAACAACCGAAAATTCGATATTTTTGGGTCCCAGAAGCGATCTGTACATGCCTACTCCGTGTTTGAGTACTTTCAAAATACAAGCCCAAAACATGCTAAAAATCGATATTTTAGGTGCCCAAAGTGGATATGAGCATGCATCTTCTGTACCCGATTATATCTCAAATTCTGGCTCAAAATTCCCGAAAATTCGATGTTTTTGGGCCCCAGAAGCAATCTGTACATGCCTACTCCGTGTTAGAGTATTTTCAAAATACAGGCCCAAAACATGCTGAAAATCGATATTTGAGGTGCCCAAAGTCAATATGTGTATGCATCTTCTGTACCCGTTTATATCCCAAATTCAGGCTCAAAACACCCGAAAATTCGATATTTTTGTGTCCCAGAAGCTATCTGTACATGCCTACTCTGTGTTAGAGTATTTTCAAAATATAGGCCCAAAACATGCTAAATATCGATATCTTGGGTGCCAAAAGTTGATATCTGCATGCATCTTCAGTACCCGTTTATATCTCAAATTCAGGCTCAAAACGACGGAAAATTCAATATTTTTGGGTCCCAGAAGCGATCTGTACATGCCTACTCAGTGCTAGAATGTTTTCAAAATATAGGCTCAAAACATGCTAAAAATCGATATTTTAGGTGCCCAAAGTCGATATGTGCATGCATCTTCTGTACCCGTTTATATCTCAAATTAAGGCTCAAAACACCCGAAAATTCGAGATTTTTGGGTGCCAGAAGCAATCTGTACATGCCTACTCCGTGTTAGAGTATTTTCAAAATACATGCCCAAAACATGCTGAAAATTGATATTTTACCTCCACATAGTCGATATGTGCATGCATCTTCTGTACCCGATTATATCTCAAATTGAGGCTCAAAATTCCCGAAAATTCGATGTTTTTGGGCCCCAAAAGCAATCTGTACATGTCTATTCCGTGTTAGAGTATTTTCAAAATACAGGCCCAAAACATGCTAAAAATCGATATTTTAGGTGCCCAAAGTCGATATGAGCATGCATCTTCCGTACCCGATTATATCTCAAATTCAGGCTCAAAATTCTCGAAAATTCTATATTTTTGGGTCCAAGAAGCGATCTGTACATGCCTACTCTGTGTTAGAGTATTTTCAAAATATAGGCTTGAAACATGCTAAATATCGTTATTTTACGTGTCCAAAGTCGATATGTGCATACATCTTTTGTACCCGTTTATATCCCAAATTCAGGCTCAAAACACCCAAAAATTCTATATTTTTGGGTCACAGAAGCGATCTGTACATGCCTACTCAGTGCTAGAATGTTTTCAAAATATAGGCTCAAAACATGCTCAAAATCGATATTTTAAGTGCATAAAGTCGATATGTGCATGCATCTTCTGAACCCATTTATATCTCAAATTCAGACTCAAAACACCCGAAAATTCGAGATTTTTGGGTCCCAGAAGCGATCTGTACATGCCTACTCCGTGTTTGAGTATTTTCAAAATTCAGGCCCAAAACATACTGAAAATCGATATTTTAGCTCCACATAGTCGCTATGTGCATGCATCTTCTGTACCCGTTTATATCTCAAATTCAGGCTCAAAACACCAGAAAATTCGATATTTTTGGGTCAGACAAGCGATCTGTACATGCCTACTCAGTAATAGAATTTTTTTTAAATATAGGCCCAAAAGAAGCTAAAAATCGATAGTTTAGGTGCCCAAAGTCGATATGTGCATGCATCTTCTGTACCCGTTTATATCTTAAATTCAGGCTCAAAACACCCGAAAATTCGATATTTTTGTGTCCCAGAAGCGATATGTACATGCCTACTTCTTGTTAGAGTATTTTCACAATACAGACCCAAAACATGCTCAAAATCGATATTTTAGGTGCAAAGAGTCGATATGTGCATGCATCGTCATTACCTGTTTACATATCAAATTCAGGCTCAAAATACCCGAAAATTCAATTTTTTTGGGTTCCAGAAGCGATCTGTACATGCCTACTCAGTGCTAGAATGTTTCCAAAATAAAGGCTTAAAACATGCTAAAAATCGATATTTTAGGTGTCCCAAGTCAATAAGTGCATGCATGTTCTGTACCCGTTTATATCTCAAATTCAAGCTCTAAACACCCGAAAATTCGATGTTTTTGGGTCCCAGAAGCGATCTGTACAAGTTTACTCTGTGTTAGAGTATTTTCAAAATACATGCCCAATACATGCAAAAAATCGATATTTTAGCTGCCCATAGTCGATAAGTGCATGCATCTTCTGTACCCGTTTATATCCCAAATTCATGCTCAAAACACCCGTAAATTCGATATTTTTAGGTCCCAGAAGCAATCTGTACATGCCTACTCCGTGTTAGAGTATTTTCAAATTATAGGCTCAAAACATGCTCAAAATCGATATTTTGGGTGCCCAAAGTCGATATGTACATGTAATTTCTTTACCCGATTATATCTCAAATTCAGGCTCAAAACACCCAAAAATTCGATATTTTTGTGTCCCAGAAGCGATCTGTACATGCCTACTCCGTGTTAGAATACTTTCAAAATATAGGTATAAAACATGCTCAAAATCGATCTTTTAGGTGCCCAATGTCAATATGTGCATGCATCTTCTGTACCCGTTTATATCTCAAATTCAGGCTCAAAACACCCGAAAATTCAATATTTTTGGGTCCAAGAAGTGATCTGTACCTGCCTACTCAGTGCTAGAATATTTTCAAAATATAGGCTCAAAACATGCTAAAAATCGATATTTTATGTTTCCCAAGTCGATATGTGCATGCATGATCAGTACCCGTTTATATCTCAAATTTAGGCTCAAAACACCCGAAAATTCGATATTTTTGGGTCCCAGAAGCGATCTGTATATCCCTACTCCGTGTTTGAGTATTTTCAAAATACATGCCCAAAACATGCTGAAAATCGAAATTTTAGCTGCCCAAATTCGATATGTGCATGCATCTTCTGTACCCGTTTATATCTCAAATTCAGGCTTAAAACACCCGAAAATTCGATATTTTTGGATCCCAGAAGCGATCTGTACATGCCTACTCCGTGTTAGAGTATTTTCAAAATACATGCCCAAAACATGCTGAAAATCGATATTTTTGCTCCACATAGTCGATATGTGCATGTATCTTCTGTACCCGTTTCTATCTCAAATTCAGCTCAAACCCCCCGAAATTTCGATATTTTGTGGTCCCAGAAGCGATCTGTACATGCCTACTCTGTGTTAGAGTATTTTCAAAATATAAGCCCAAAACATGCTAAAATCGATATTTTGGTTGCCCAAACTTGATATCAGCATGCATCTTCAGTACCCGTTTATATCTCATATTCAGGCTCAAAACAACGGAAAATTCAAAAGTTTTGGGTCCCCGCAGCGATCTGTACATGACTACTTCGTGTTAGTGTATTTTCAAAATACAGGCCCAAAACATGCTCAAAATCGATATTTTGGGTGCCTTAAAGACGATATGTGCATGCATCTTCTGTACCCGATTATATATGAAATACCAGGCTCAAAACAACGGTAAATTCAATATTTTTAGGTCCCAGAAGCGACTTGTACATGCCTACTCTTTGCTAGAATTTTTTCAAGATACAGACCCAAAATATCCTCAAAATCGATATTTTAAGTGCAAAAAGTCGATATGTGCATGCATCTTCAGTACTCGTTTATATCTCAAAAGCAGGCTCAAAATACCCGAAAATTCAATATTTTTGGGTCCCAGAAGCGATCTGTACATGCCTACTTCGTGTTAGAGTATTTTCAAAATACAGGCCAAAAACATGCTGAAAATCGATATTTGAGGTGCGCAAAGTCAATATGTGTATGCATGTTCTGTACCCTTTTATATCCAAAATTCAGGATCAAAACACCCGAAAATTCGATATTTTTGGGTCCCAGAAGCGATTTGTACATGTCTACTCAGTGCTAGAATGTTTTCAAAATATAGGCTTAAAACATGCTAAAATTCGATATTTTAATTGTCCAAAGTCGATATGTGCATGCATATGCTGTACCCGTTTATATCTCAAATTCAGGCTCAAAACACCCGAAAATTCGATATTTTTGGGTCCCAGAAGCTATCTGTACATGCCTACTCTGTGTTAGAGTATTTTCAAAATATAGGCCCAAAACATGCTAAATATCGATATCTTGGGTGCCAAAAGTTGATATCTGCATGCATCTTCAGTACCCGTTTATATCTCAAATTCAGGCTCAAAACGACGGAAAATTCAATATTTTTGGGTCCCAGAAGCGATCTGTACATGCCTACTCACTGCTAGAATGTTTTCAAAATATAGGCTCAAAACATGCTAAAAATCGATATTTTAGGTGCCCAAAGTCGATATGTGCATGCATCTTCTGTACCCGTTTATATCTCAAATTAAGGCTCAAAACACCAGAAAATTCGAGATTTTTGGGTGCCAGAAGCAATCTGTACATGCCTACTCCGTGTTAGAGTATTTTCAAAATACATGCCCAAAACATGCTGAAAATTGATATTTTACCTCCACATAGTCGATATGTGCATGCATCTTCTGTACCCGATTATATCTCAAATTGAGGCTCAAAATTCCCGAAAATTCGATGTTTTTGGGCCCCAAAAGCAATCTGTACATGCCTATTCCGTGTTAGAGTATTTTCAAAATACAGGCCCAAAACATGCTAAAAATCGATGTTTTAGGTGCCCAAAGTCGATATGAGCATGCATCTTCTGTACCCGATTATATCTCAAATTCAGGCTCAAAATTCTCGAAAATTCAATATTTTTGGGTCCAAGAAGCGATCTGTACATGCCTACTCTGTGTTAGAGTATTTTCAAAATATAGGCTTGAAACATGCTAAATATCGTTATTTTACGTGTCCAAAGTCTATATGTGCATACATCTTTTGTACCCGTTTATATCCCAAATTCAGGCTCAAAACACCGAAAAATTCTATATTTTTGGGTCACAGAAGCGATCTGTACATGCCTACTCAGTGCTAGAATGTTTTCAAAATATAGGCTCAAAACATGCTCAAAATCGATATTTCAAGTGCATAAAGTCGATATGTGCATGCATCTTCTGAACCCATTTATATCTCAAATTCAGACTCAAAACACCAGAAAATTCGATATTTTTGGGTCAGACAAGCGATCTGTACATGCCTACTCAGTAATAGAATTTTTTTTAAATATAGGCCCAAAACAAGCTAAAAATCGATAGTTTAGGTGCCCAAAGTCGATATGTGCATGCATCTTCTGTACCCGTTTATATCTTAAATTCAGGCTCAAAACACCCGAAAATTCGATATTTTTGTGTCCCAGAATCGATATGTACATGCCTACTTCTTGTTAGAGTATTTTCACAATACAGACCCAAAACATGCTCAAAATCGATATTTTAGGTGCAAAGAGTCGATATGTGCATGCATCTTCATTACCTGTTTACATATAAAATTCAGGCTCAAAACACCCGAAAATTCAATTTTTTTGGGTTCCAGAAGCGATCTGTACATGCCTACTCAGTGTTAGGATGTTTCCAAAATACAGGCTTAAAACATGCTAAAAATCGATATTTTAGGTGTCCCAAGTCAATAAGTGCATGCATGTTCTGTACCCGTTTATATCTCAAATTCAAGCTCTAAACACCCGAAAATTCGATGTTTTTGGGTCCCAGAAGCAATCTGTACAAGTTTACTCTGTGTTAGAGTATTTTCAAAATACATGCCCAATACATGCTAAAAATCGATATTTTAGCTGCCCATAGTCGATAAGTGCATGCATCTTCTGTACCCGTTTATATCCCAAATTCATGCTCAAAACACCCGTAAATTCGATATTTTTAGGTCCCAGAAGCAATCTGTACATGCTTACTCCGTGTTAGAGTATTTTCAAATTATAGGCTCAAAACATGCTCAAAATCGATATTTTGGGTGCCCAAAGTCGATATGTACATGTAATTTCTGTACCCGATTATATCTCAAATTCAGGCTCAAAACCCCCGAAAATTCGATATTTTTGTGTCCCAGAAGCGATCTGTACATGCCTACTCCGTGTTAGAATACTTTCAAAATATAGGTATAAAACATGCTCAAAATCGATCTTTTAGGTGCCCAATGTCAATATGTGCATGCATCTTCTGTACCCGTTTATATCTCAAATTCAGGCTCAAAACACCCGAAAATTCAATATTTTTGGGTCCAAGAAGTGATCTGTACATGCCTACTCAGTGCTAGAATATTTTCAAAATATATTCTCAAAACATGCTAAAAATCGATATTTTATGTTTCCCAAGTCGATATGTGCATGCATGTTCAGTACCCGTTTATATCTCAAATTTAGGCTCAAAACACCCGAAAATTCGATATTTTTGGGTCCCAGAAGCGATCTGTATATCCCTACTCCATGTTTGAGTATTTTCAAAATACATGCCCAAAACATGCTGAAAATCGAAATTTTAGCTGCCCAAATTCGATATGTGCATGCATCTTCTGTACCCGTTTATATCTCAAATTCAGGCTTAAAACACCCGAAAATTCGATATTTTTGGGTCCCAGAAGCGATCTGTACATGCCTACTCCGTGTTAGAGTATTTTCAAAATACATGCCCAAAACATGCTGAAAATCGATATTTTTGCTAAACATAGTCGATATGTGCATGCATCTTCTGTACCCGTTTCTATCTCAAATTCAGCTCAAACCCCCCGAAATTTCGATATTTTGGGGTCCCAGAAGCGATCTGTACATGCCTACTCTGTGTTAGAGTATTTTCAAAATATAAGCCCAAAACATGCTAAAATCGATATTTTGGGTGCCCAAACTTGATATCAGCATGCATCTTCAGTACCCGTTTATATCTCAAATTCAGGCTCAAAACAACGGAAAATTCAAAAGTTTTGGTTCCCCGCAGCGATCTGTACATGACTACTTTGTGTTAGTGCATTTTCAAAATACAGGCCCAAAACATGCTCAAAATCGATATTTTGGGTGCCTTAAAGACGATATGTGCATGCATCTTCTGTACCCGTTTATATATGAAATACCAGGCTCAAAACAACGGGAAATTCAATATTTTTAGGTCCCAGAAGCGACTTGTACATGCCTACTCTTTGCTAGAATTTTTTCAAGATACAGACCCAAAATATCCTCAAAATCGATATTTTAAGTGCAAAAAGTCGATATGTGCATGCATCTTCAGTACTCGTTTATATCTCAAAATGCAGCCTCAAAATACCCGAAAATACAATATTTTTGGGTCCCAGAAGCGATCTGTACATGCCTACTTCGTGTTAGAGTACTTTCAAAATTCAGGCCCAAAACATGCTGAAAATCTATATCTTAGGTGCCCAAAGTGGATATGAGCATGCATCTTCTGTACCCGATTATATCTCAAATTCAGGCTCAAAATACCCGAAAATTCGATATTTTTGGGTCCCAGAAGCAATCTGTACATGCCTATTCCGTTTTAGAATATTTTCAAAATACAGGCCCAAAACATGCTGAAAATCGATATTTGAGGTGCGCAAAGTCAATATGTGTATGCATCTTCTGTACCCGTTTATATCCCAAATTCAGGCTCAAAACACCCGAAAATTCGATTTTTTTGGGTCCCAGAAGTGATCTGTACATGCCTACTCTGTGTTAGAGTATTTTTAAATTATAGGCCCAAAACATGCTAAAAATCGATATCTTGGGTGCCGAAAGTTGATATCTGCATGCATCTTCAGTACCCGTTTATATCTCAAATTCAGGCTCAAAACGACGGAAAATTCAATATTTTTGGGTCCAAGAAGCGATCTGTACATGCCTACTCAGTGCTAGAATGTATTCGAAATATAGGCTCAAAACATGCTAAAAATCGATAATTTAGGTGTCCAAAGTCGATATGTGCATGCATCTTCTATACCCGTTTATATCTCAAATTCAGACTCAAGAAACCCGAAAATTCGATATTTTTTGGTCCCATAAGCGATTTGTACATGCCTACTCTTTGCTAGAATGTTTTCAAGATACAGACCCAAAATATGCTCAAAATCGATATTTTAGGTGCAAAAAGTGGATATGTGCATGCATCTTCAGTACCCGTTTATATCTCAAATTCAGGCTCAAAACACCCGAAAATTTAATATTTTTGGGTCCCAGAAGATATCTGTACATGCCTACTCCGTGTTAGAGTATTTTCAAAATACATGCCCAAAACATGCTGAAAATCGATATTTTAGCTCCACATAGTCGATATGTGCATGCATCTTCTGTACCCGTTTATATCCCAAATTCTGGCACGAAACAAACAAAAATTCGATATTTCTGGGTCACAGAAGCGATCTGTACATGCCTATTCAGTGATAGAATATTTTTAAAATATAGGCCCAAAACAAGCTAAAAATCGATATTATAGGTGCTCAATGTCAATATGTGCATGCATATGCTGTACCCGTTTTTATCTCAAATTCAGGCTCAAAACACCCGAAAATTTAATATTTTGTTGTCCCAGATGCGATTTGTACATGCCTACTCTGTGTTAGAGTACTTTCAAAATACAGGCCATAAAAGATGCTGAAAATCGATATTTTAGGTGCCCAAAGTCGATATGTGCATGCATCTTCTGTACCCGTTTATATCTCAAATTCAGGCTCAAAACACCCGAAAATTCGAGATTTTTGGGTCCCAGAAGCGATCTGTACATGCCTACTCCGTGTTAGAGTACTTTCAAAATACAGGCCCAAAACATGCTGAAAATCGATATTTTAGGTGACCAAAGTGGATATTAGCATGCATCTTCTGTACCCGATTATATCTCAAATTCATGCTCAAAATTCCCGAAAATTCGATGTTTTTTGGCCCCAGAAGCAATCTGTACATGCCTATTCCGTGAAAGAGTATTTTCAAAATACAGGCCTAAAACATGCTGAAAATCGATATTTTAGCCCCACATAGTCAAAATGTGCATGCATCTTCTGTACCCGTTTATATCTCAAATTCAGGCTCAAAACACCCGAAAATTTGAGATTTTTGGGTCCCAGAAGCGATCTGTATATGAATACTCTGTGTCAGAGTATTTTCAAAATATATTCCCTAAACATGCTAAAAATCGATATTTTGGGTGCCAAAAGTTGATATCTGCATGCATCTTAAGTACCCGTTTATATCTCAAATTCAGGCTCAAAACGACGGAAAATTCAATATTTTTTGGTCCCAGAAGCGATCTGTACATGCCTACTCACTGCTAGAATCTTTTCAAAATATAGGCTCAAAACATGCTAAAAATCGATAATTTAGGTGTCCAAAGTCGATATGTGCATGCATCTTCTGCACCCGTTTATATCCCAAATTCAGGCTCAAAACACCCGAAAATTGGATATTATTGTGTCACAGAAGATATCTGTACATGCCTAATTCGTGTAAGAGTATTTTCAAAATACATGCCCAAAACATGCTGAAAATCAATATTTTGGGTGCCCAAAGTCGATATGTGCATGCATCTTCTGTACCCGTATATATCTAAAATTCAGACTCAAGACACCCGAAAATTCGATATTTTTGGGTCCCAGAAGCGACTTGTACATGCCTACTCTTTACTAGAATGTTTTCAAGATACAGACCCAAAATATGCTCAAAATCGATATTTTTGGTGCAAAAAGTCGATATGTGCATGCATTTTCAGTAGCCGTTTATATCTCAAATGCAGGCTCAAAACACCCGAAAATTCGATATTTTTGGGTCAGAGAAGCGATCTGTACATGCCTACTCAGTAACAGAATATTTTTAAAATATAGGCCCAAAACAAGCTACAAATCGAGAATTTAGGTGCCCAAAGTCGATCTGTGCATTCATCTTCTGTACCCGTTTATATCTCAATTTCAGGCTCAAAACACCCGAAAATTCGATATTTTTGTGTCCCAGAAGCGATCTGTAAATGCCTACTTCTTGTTAGAGTATTTTCACAATACAGACACAAAACATGCTCAAAATCGATATTTTAGGTGCAAAGAGTCGATATGATTATGCATCTTCATTACTGGTTTACATATCAAAAACATGCTCAAAACACCCGAAAATTCAATATTTTTGGGTTCCAGAAGCGATCTGTACATGCCTATTCCGTGTTAGAGTATTTTAAAAATACAGACCCAAAACATGCTGAAAATCAATATTTGAGGTTCCCAAAGTCAATATGTGTATGCATCTTCTGTACACGTTTATATCCCAAATTCAGGCTCAAAACACCCGAAAACTCGATATTTTTGTGTCACAGAAGATATCTGTACATGCCTACTTCGTTTTTGAGTATTTTCAAAATACAGACCAAAAAACAAGCTCAAAATCGATATTTTAGGTGCAAAAAGTCGATATGTGCCTGCATCTTCAGTACCCGTTTATATCTCAAATTCAGGCTCAAAACAACCAAAAATTCAATATTCTTGGGTCCCAGAAGCGATCTGTACATGTCTACTCAGTACTAGACTGTTTTCAAAATATAGGCTTAAAACATGCTAAATATCGATATTTTAGGTGTCCAAAGTCGATATGTGCATACATCTTTTGTACCCGTTTATATCCCAAATTCAGGCTCAAAACACCCTTAAAATTTATATTTTTTGGTCCCAGAAGCGATATGTACATGCCTATTCAGTGCTAGAATATTTTAAAAATATAGGCCCAATACATGCTAAAAATCGATATTTTATGTGTCCCAAGTCGATATGAGCATGCATGTTCTGTACCGTTTTATATCCCAAATTCAGGCTTAAAACACCCGAAAATTCGATATTTTTGGATCCGAGAAGCGATCTGTACATATCTACTCAGTGCTAGAATGTTTTCAAAATATAGGCTTAAAACATGCTAAAATTCGATATTTTAGGTGTCCAAAGTCGATATGTGCATACATCTTTTGTACCCGTTTATATCTCGAATTTAGGCTCAAAACACCCGAAAATTTAATTTTTTTGTGTCCCAGAAGCGATATGTACATGCCTACTCAGTGCTAGAATATTTTCAAAATATAGGCCCAATACATGCTAAAAATCGATATTTTAGGTGCCCAATGTCGATATGTGCATGCATCTTCTGTACCCGTTTATATCTCGAATTCAGGCTCAAAATACCCAAAAATTTGATATTTTTGTGTCACAGAAGATATCTGTACATGCCTACTTCGTGTTAGAGTATTTTCAAAATACATGCCCAAAACATGCTGAAAATCGATATTTTGGGTGCGCAAAGTCGATATGTGCATGCATCTTCTGTACCCGTTTATATCTCAAATTCAGACTCAAGACACCCAAAAATTCGATATTTTTGGGTCCCAGAAGCGACTTGTACATGCCTACTCTTTGCTATAATGTTTTCAAGATACAGACCCAAAATATGCTCAAAATCGATATTTTAGGTGAAAAAAGTCGATATATGCATGCATCTTCAGTACCCGTTTATATCTCAAATGCAGGCTCAAAACACCCAAAAATTCAATATTTTTTGGTGCACGAAGGGATCTGTACATGTCTACTTAGTGCTAGACTGTTTTCAAAACATAGGCTTAAAACATGCTAAAAATCGATATTTTACGTGTCCAAAGTCGATATGTGCATACATCTTTTGTACCCGTTTATATCCCAAATTACGGCTCAAAACACCCGAAAATTCGATATTTTTGGGTCCCAGAAGCGATCTGTACATGCCTACTCAGTGCTAGAATGTTTTCAAAATATAGGCTCAAAACATGCTAAAAATCGATATTTTAGGTGCCTAAAGTCGATATGTGCATGCATCTTCTGTACCCGTTTATATCTCAAATTCAGGCTCAAAACACCCGAAAATTCGAGATTTTTGGGTGCCAGAAGCAATCTGTACATGCCTACTCCGTGTTAGAGTATTTTCAAAATACATGCCCAAAACATGCTGAAAATTGATATTTTACCTCCACATAGTCGATATGTGCATGCATCTTCTGTACCCGATTATATCTCAAATTGAGGCTCAAAATTCCCGAAAATTCGATGTTTTTGGGCCCCAAAAGCAATCTGTACATGCCTATTCCGTGTTAGAGTATTTTCAAAATACAGGCCCAAAACATGCTAAAAATCGATGTTTTAGGTGCCCAAAGTCGATATGAGCATGCATCTTCTGTACCCGATTATATCTCAAATTCAGGCTCAAAATTCTCGAAAATTCTATATTTTTGGGTCCAAGAAGCGATCTGTACATGCCTACTCTGTGTTAGAGTATTTTCAAAATATAGGCTGGAAACATGCTAAATATCGTTATTTTACGTGTCCAAAGTCGATATGTGCATACATCTATTGTACCCGTTTATATCCCAAATTCAGGCTCAAAACACCGAAAAATTCTATATTTTTGGGTCACAGAAGCGATCTGTACATGCCTACTCAGTGCTAGAATGTTTTCAAAATATAGGCTCAAAACATGCTCAAAATCGATATTTTAAGTGCATAAAGTCGATATGTGCATGCATCTTCTGAACCCATTTATATCTCAAATTCAGACTCAAAACCCCCGAAAATTCGAGATTTTTGGGTCCCAGAAGCGATCTGTACATGCCTACTCCGTGTTTGAGTATTTTCAAAATTCAGGCCCAAAACATACTGAAAATCGATATTTTAGCTCCACATAGTCGCTATGTGCATGCATCTTCTGTACCCGTTTATATCTCAAATTCAGGCTCAAAACACCAGAAAATTCGATATTTTTGGGTCAGACAAGCGATCTGTACATGCCTACTCAGTAATAGAATTTTTTTTAAATATAGGCCCAAAACAAGCTAAAAATCGATAGTTTAGGTGCCCAAAGTCGATATGTGCATGCATCTTCTGTACCCGTTTATATCTTAAATTCAGGCTCAAAACACCCGAAAATTCGATATTTTTGTGTCCCAGAATCGATATGTACATGCCTACTTCTTGTTAGAGTATTTTCACAATACAGACCCAAAACATGCTCAAAATCGATATTTTAGGTGCAAAGAGTCGATATGTGCATGCATCTTCATTACCTGTTTACATATCAAATTCAGGCTCAAAACACCCGAAAATTCAATTTTTTTGGGTTCCAGAAGCGATCTGTACATACCTACTCAGTGCTAGAATGTTTCCAAAATACAGGCTTAAAACATGCTAAAAATCGATATTTTAGGTGTCCCAAGTCAATAAGTGCATGCATGTTCTGTACCCGTTTATATCTCAAATTCAAGCGTTAAACACCTGAAAATTCGATGTTTTTGGGTCCCAGAAGCAATCTGTACAAGTTTACTCTGTGTTAGAGTATTTTCAAAATACATGCCCAATACATGCTAAAAATCGATATTTTAGCTGCCCATAGTCGATAAGTGCATGCATCTTCTGTACCCGTTTATATCCCAAATTCATGCTCAAAACACCCGTAAATTCGATATTTTTAGGTCCCAGAAGCAATCTGTACATGCCTACTCCGTGTTAGAGTATTTTCAAATTATAGGCTCAAAACATGCTCAAAATCGATATTTTGGGTGCCCAAAGTCGATATGTACATGTAATTTCTGTACCCGATTATATCTCAAATTCAGGCTCAAAACACCCGAAAATTCGATATTTTTGTGTCCCAGAAGCGATCTGTACATGCCTACTCCGTGTTAGAATACTTTCAAAATATAGGTATAAAACATGCTCAAAATCGATCTTTTAGGTGCCCAATGTCAATATGTGCATGCATCTTCTGTACCCGTTTATATCTCAAATTCAGGCTCAAAACACCGAAAATTCAATATTTTTGGGTCCAAGAAGTGATCTGTACATGCCTACTCAGTGCTAGAATATTTTCAAAATATAGGCTCAAAACATGCTAAAAATCGATATTTTATGTTTCCCAAGTCGATATGTGCATGCATGTTCAGTACCCGTTTATATCTCAAATTTAGGCTCAAAACACCCGAAAATTCGATATTTTTGGGTCCCAGAAGCGATCTGTATATCCCTACTCCGTGTTTGAGTAGTTTCAAAATACATGCCCAAAACATGCTGAAAATCGAAATTTTAGGTGCCCAAACTTGATATCAGCATGCATCTTCAGTACCCGTTTATATCTCAAATTCAGGCTCAAAACAACGGAAAATTCAAAAGTTTTGGGTCCCCGCAGCGATCTGTACATGACTACTTTGTGTTAGTGCATTTTCAAAATACAGGCCCAAAACATGCTCAAAATCGATATTTTAGGTGCCTTAAAGACGATATGTGCATGCATCTTCTGTACCCGTTTATATATGAAATACCAGGCTCAAAACAACGGGAAATTCAATATTTTTAGGTCCCAGAAGCGACTTGTACATGCCTACTCTTTGCTAGAATTTTTTCAAGATACAGACCCAAAATATCCTCAAAATCGATATTTTAAGTGCAAAAAGTGGATATGTGCATGCATCTTCAGTACCCGTTTATATCTCAAATGCAGGCTCAAAACACCCAAAAATCCAATATTTTTGGGTCCCCGAAGCGATCTGTACATGTCTACTCAGTGCTAGAATGTTTTCAAAATATTGGCATAAAACATGCTAAAAATCGATATTTTACGTGTCCAAAGTCGATATGTGCATACATCTTTTGTACCTGTTTATATCCCAAATTCAGGCTCAAAACACCCGAAAATTCGACATTTTTGGGTCACAGAAACGATCTGTACATGCCTACTCAGTGCTAGAATATTTTTAAAATATAGGCCCAAAACAAGCTAAAAATCGATATTTTTATAGGTGCCCAATGTCGATATGTGCATGCATATGCTGTACCTGTTTATATCTCAAATTCAGGCTCAAAACACCCGAAAATTTAATATTTTTGGGTCCCAGAAGATATCTGTACATGCCTACTCCGTGTTAGAGTACTTTCAAAATACAGGCCATAAAACATGCTGAAAATCTATATTTTAGGTGCCCAAAGTCGATATGTGCATGCATTTTCTGTACCTGTTTATATCTCAAATTCAGGCTCAAAACCCCCGAAAATTTGAGATTTTTGGGTCCCAGAAGCGATCTGTACATGCCTACTCCGTGTTAGAGTATTTTCAAAATACATGCCCAAAACATGCTGAAAATCGATATTTTAGCTCCACATAGTCGATATGTGCATGCATCTTCTGTACCCATTTATATCCCAAATTCTGGCACGAAACAAACAAAAATTCGATATTTCTGGGTCACAGAAGCGATCTGTACATGCCTATTCAGTGATAGAATATTTTTAAAATATAGGCCCAAAACAAGCTAAAAATCGATATTATAGGTGCCCAATGTCAATATGTGCATGCATATGCTGTACCCGTTTTTATCTCAAATTCAGGCTCAAAACACCTGAAAATTTAATATTTTGGTGTCCCAGATGCGATTTGTACATGCCTACTCTGTGTTAGAGTACTTTCAAAATACAGGCCATAAAAGATGCTGAAAATCGATATTTTAGGTGCCCAAAGTCGATATGTGCATGCATCTTCTGTACCCGTTTATATCTCAAATTCAGGCTCAAAACACCCGAAAATTCGAGATTTTTGGGTCCCAGAAGCGATCTGTACATGCCTACTCCGTGTTAGAGTACTTTCAAAATACAGGCCCAAAACATGCTGAAAATCGATATTTTAGGTGACCAAAGTGGATATTAGCATGCATCTTCTGTACCCGATTATATCTCAAATTCATGCTCAAAATTCCCGAAAATTCGATGTTTTTTGGCCCCAGAAGCAATCTGTACATGCCTATTCCGTGAAAGAGTATTTTCAAAATACAGCCCTAAAACATGCTGAAAATCGATATTTTAGCCCCACATAGTCAAAATGTGCATGCATCTTCTGTACCCGTTTATATCTCAAATTCAGGCTCAAAACACCCGAAAATTTGAGATTTTTGGGTCCCAGATGCGATCTGTATATGAATACTCTGTGTCAGAGTATTTTCAAAATATATTCCCTAAACATGCTAAAAATCGATATTTTGGGTGCCAAAAGTTGATATCTGCATGCATCTTAAGTACCCGTTTATATCTCAAATTCAGGCTCAAAACGACGGAAAATTCAATATTTTTTGGTCCCAGATGCGATCTGTACATGCCTACTCACTGCTAGAATCTTTTCAAAATATAGACTCAAAACATGCTAAAAATCGATAATTTAGGTGTCCAAAGTCGATATGTGCATGCATCTTCTGTACCCGTTTATATCCCAAATTCAGGCTCAAAACACCCGAAAATTGGATATTATTGTGTCACAGAAGATATCTGTACATGCCTAATTCGTGTAAGAGTATTTTCAAAATACATGCCCAAAACATGCTGAAAATCAATATTTTGGGTGCCCAAAGTTGAAATGTGCATGCATCTTCTGTACCCGTATATATCTAAAATTCAGACTCAAGACACCCGAAAATTCGATATTTTTGGGTCCCAGAAGCGACTTGTACATGCCTACTCTTTACTAGAATGTTTTCAAGATACAGACCCAAAATATGCTCAAAATCGATATTTTTGGTGCAAAAAGTCGATATGTGCATGCATTTTCAGTAGCCGTTTATATCTCAAATGCAGGCTCAAAACACCCGAAAAATCGATATTTTTGGGTCAGAGAAGCGATCTGTACATGCCTACTCAGTAACAGAATATTTTTAAAATATAGGCCCAAAACAAGCTACAAATCGAGAATTTAGGTGCCCAAAGTCGATATGTGCATTCATCTTCTGTACCCGTTTATATCTCAATTTCAGGCTCAAAACACCCGAAAATTCGATATTTTTGTGTCCCAGAAGCGATCTGTAAATGCCTACTTCTTGTTAGAGTATTTTCACAATACAGACACAAAACATGCTCAAAATCGATATTTTAGGTGCAAAGAGACGATATGATTATGCATCTTCATTACTTGTTTACATATCAAAATCAGGCTCAAAACACCCGAAAATTCAATATTTTTGGGTTCCAGAAGCGATCTGTACATGCCTACTCCGTGTTAGAGTATTTTCAAATTATAGACCGAAAACATGCTCAAAATTGATATTTTGGGTGCAAAAAAGTCCATATGTATATGTATTTTCTGTACCCGATTATATCTCAAATTCAGGCTCAAAACACCCGAAAATTCGATATTTTTGTGTCCCAGAAGCGATCTGTACATGCCTACTCCGTGTTAGACTTCTTTTAAAATATAGGCCCAAAACATGCTCAAAATCGATATTTTGGGTGCCCAAAGTCGATATGTCTATGCATCTTCTGTACCCGTTTATATCTCAAATTCAGGCTCAAAACACCCGAAAATTCGGTATTTTTGGGTCCCAGAAGCGATCTGTACATGCCTACTCAGTGCTAGAATTTTTTTCAAAATATAGGCTTAAAACATGCTAAAAATCGATATTTTAGGTGCAAAAAGTCGATATGTGCCTGCATATTCAGTACTCGTTTATATCTCAAATTCAGGCTCAAAACACCCAAAAATTCAATATTTTTGGGTCCCAGAAGCGATCTGTACATGCCTACTCAGTGCTAGAATAATTTCAAAATATTGGCCCAAAACAGGCTAAAAATCGATATTTTGTGTGCCCAATGTCGATATGTGCATGCATCCTCTGTACCCGTTTATATTTCAAATTCAGGCTCAAAACACCCGAAAATTCGATATTTTTAGGAACGAAAAGCGATATGTACATGCCTACGCCGTGTTAGAGTATTTTCAAAATACAGGTCCAAAACATGCTCAAAATCGATATTTTGGGTGCCCAAAGTCGATATGTGCATGCATCTTCTGTACGCGTTTTTTATATTTCAAATTCAGGCTCAAAACACCCGAAAATTCGATATTATTGGATCCCAGAAACAATCTGTACATGCCTACTCCTTGCTTGAATATTTTCAAGATACAGACCCAAAACATGCTCAAAATCGATAATTTAGGTGCAAAAAGTCGATATGTGCATCTATCTTCAGTACCGGTTTATATCTCAAATTCAGGCTCAAAACACCCCAATATTCAATAGTTTTAGGTTCCAGAAGCGATCTGTACATGTCTACTCAGTGCTAGAATGTTTTTAAAATATAGGTTTAAAACATGCTAAAAATCGATATTTTAGGTGCAAAAAGTCGATATGTGCCTGCATCTTCAGTACTCGTTTATATCTCAAATTCAGGCTCAAAACACCCAAAAATTCAATATTTTTGGGTCCCAGAAGCGATCTGTACATGCCTACTCAGTGCTAGAATAATTTCAAAATATTGGCCCAAAACATGCTAAAAATCGATATTTTGGGTGCCCAAAGTCGATATGAGCATGCATCTTCTATACCCGATTATATCTCAAATTCAGGCTCAAAATTCTCGAAAATTCTATATTTTTGGGTCCAAGAAGCGATCTGTACATGCCTACTCTGTGTAAGAGTATTTTCAAAATATAGGCTTGAAACATGCTAAATATTGTTATTTTACGTGTCCAAAGTCGATATGTGCATACATCTTTTGTACCCGTTTATATCCCAAATTCAGGCTCAAAACACCCAAAAATTCTATATTTTTGGGTCACAGAAGCGATCTGTACATGCCTACTCAGTGCTAGAATGTTTTCAAAATATAGGCTCAAAACATGCTCAAAATCGATATTTTAAGTGCATAAAGTCGATATGTGCATGCATCTTCTGAACCCATTTATATCTCAAATTCAGACTCAAAACACCCGAAAATTCGAGATTTTTGGGTCTCAGAAGCGATCTGTACATGCCTACTCCGTGTTTGAGTATTTTCAAAATTCAGGCCCAAAACATACTGAAAATCGATATTTTAGCTCCACATAGTCGCTATGTGCATGCATCTTCTGTACCCGTTTATATCTCAAATTCAGGCTTAAAACACCAGAAAATTCGATATTTTTGGGTCAGACAAGCGATCTGTACATGCATACTCAGTAATAGAATTTTTTTTAAATATAGGCCCAAAACAAGCTAAAAATCGATAGTTTAGGTGCCCAAAGTCGATATGTGCATGCATCTTCTGTACCCGTTTATATCTTAAATTCAGGCTCAAAACACCCGAAAATTCGATATTTTTGTGTCCCAGAAGCGATATGTACATGCCTACTTCTTGTTAGAGTATTTTCACAATACAGACCCAAAACATGCTCAAAATCGATATTTTAGGTGCAAAGAGTCGATATGTGCATGCATCTTCATTACCTGTTTACATATCAAATTCAGGCTCAAAACACCCGAAAATTCAATTGTTTTGGGTTCCAGAAGCGATCTGTACATGCCTACTTAGTGCTAGAATGTTTCCAAAATACAGGCTTAAAACATGCTAAAAATCGATATTTTAGGTGTCCCAAGTCAATAAGTGCATGCATGTTCTTTACCCGTTTATATCTCAAATTCAAGCTCTAAACACCCGAAAATTCGATGTTTTTGGGTCCCAAAAGCAATCTGTACAAGTTTACTCTGTGTTAGAGTATTTTCAAAATACATGCCCAATACATGCTAAAAATCGATATTTTAGCTGCCCATAGTCGATAAGTGCATGCATCTTCTGTACCCGTTTATATCCCAAATTCATGCTCAAAACACCCGTAAATTCGATATTTTTAGGTCCCAGAAGCAATCTGTACATGCCTACTCCGTGTTAGAGTATTTTCAAATTATAGGCTCAAAACATGCTCAAAATCGATATTTTGGGTGCCCAAAGTCGATATGTGCATGCATCTTCTGTACCCGTTTATATCTCAAATTCAGGCTCAAAACACCTGAAAATTCAATATTTTTGGGTCCAAGAAGTGATCTGTACATGCCTACTCAGTGCTAGAATATTTTCAAAATATAGGCTCAAAACATGCTAAAAATCGATATTTTATGTTTCCCAAGTCAATATGTGCATGCATGTTCAGTACCCGTTTATATCTCAAATTTAGGCTCAAAACACCCGAAAATTCGATATTTTTGGGTCCCAGAAGCGATCTGTATATCCCTACTCCGTGTTTGAGTATTTTCAAAATACATGCCCAAAACATGCTGAAAATCGAAATTTTAGCTGCCCAAATTCGATATGTGCATGCATCTTCTGTACCCGTTTATATCTCAAATTCAGGCTTAAAACACCCGAAAATTCGATATTTTTGGGTCCCAGAAGCGATCTGTACATGCCTACTCCGTGTTAGAGTATTTTCAAAATACATGCCCAAAACATGCTGAAAATCGATATTTTTGCTCCACATAGTCGATATGTGCATGCATCTTCTGTACCCGTTTCTATCTCAAATTCAGCTCAAACCCCCTGAAATTTCGATATTTTGGGGTCCCAGAAGCGATCTGTACATGCCTACTCTGTGTTAGAGTATTTTCAAAATATAAGCCCAAAACATGCTAAAATCGATATTTTGGGTGCCCAAACTTGATATCAGCATGCATCTTCAGTACCCGTTTTTATCTCAAATTCAGGCTCAAAACAACGGAAAATTCAAAAGTTTTGGGTCCCCGCAGCGATCTGTACATGACTACTTTGTGTTAGTGCATTTTCAAAATACAGGCCCAAAACATGCTCAAAATCGATATTTTGGGTGCCTTAAAGACGATATGTGCATGCATCTTCTGTACCCGTTTATATATGAAATACCAGGCTCAAAACAACGGGAAATTCAATATTTTTAGGTCCCAGAAGCGACTTGTACATGCCTACTCTTTGCTAGAATTTTTTCAAGATACAGACCCAAAATATCCTCAAAATCGATATTTTAAGTGCAAAAAGTCGATATGTGCATGCATCTTCAGTACTCGTTTATATCTCTAAATGCAGGCTCAAAATACCCGAAAATTCAATATTTTTGGGTCCCCGAATAGATCTGTACATGCCTACTTCGTGTTAGAGTATTTTCAAAATACAGGCCAAAAACATGCTGAAAATCGATATTTGAGGTGCCCAAAGTCAATATGTGTATGCATGTTCTGTACCCTTTTATATCCAGAATTCAGGCTCAAAACACACGAAAATTCGATATTTTTGGGTCCCAGAAGCGATTTGTACATGTCTACTCAGTGCTAGAATGTTTTCAAAATATAGGCTTAAAACATGCTAAAATTCGATATTTTAATTGTCCAAAGTCGATATGTGCATGCATATGCTGTACCCGTTTATATCTCAAATTCAGGCTCAAAACAACCGAAAATTCGATATTTTTGGGTCCCAGAAGATATCTGTACATGCCTATTCCGTGTTAGAGTACTTTCAAAATTCAGGCCCAAAACATGCTGAAAATCTATATCTTAGGTGCCCAAAGTGGATATGAGCATGCATCTTCTGTACCCGATTATATCTCAAATTCAGGCTCAAAATACCCGAAAATTCGATATTTTTGGGTCCCAGAAGCAATCTGTACATGCCTATTCCGTTTTAGAATATTTTCAAAATACAGGCCCAAAACATGCTGAAAATCGATATTTGAGGTGCCCAAAGTCAATATGTGTATGCATCTTCTGTACCCGTTTATATCCCAAATTCAGGCTCAAAACACCCGAAAATTCGATTTTTTTGGGTCCCAGAAGCGATCTGTACATGCCTACTCTGTGTTAGAGTATTTTTAAAATATAGGCCCAAAACATGCTAAAAATCGATATCTTGGGTGCCGAAAGTTGATATCTGCATGCATCTTCAGTACCCGTTTATATCTCAAATTCAGGCTCAAAACGACGGAAAATTCAATATTTTTGGGTCCAAGAAGCGATCTGTACATGCCTACTCAGTGCTAGAATGTATTCGAAATATAGGCTCAAAACATGCTAAAAATCGATAATTTAGGTGTCCAAAGTCGATATGTGCATGCATCTTCTATACCCGTTTATATCTCAAATTCAGACTCAAGAAACCCGAAAATTCGATATTTGTTGGTCCCATAAGCGATTTGTACATGCCTACTCTTTGCTAGAATGTTTTCAAGATACAGACCCAAAATATGCTCAAAATCGATATTTTAGGTGCAAAAAGTGGATATGTGCATGCATCTTCAGTACCCGTTTATATCTCAAATGCAGGCTCAAAACACCCAAAAATCCAATATTTTTGGGTCCCCGAAGCGATCTGTACATGTCTACTCAGTGCTAGAATGTTTTCAAAATATTGGCATAAAACATGCTAAAAATCGATATTTTACGTGTCCAAAGTCGATATGTGCATACATCTTTTGTACCTGTTTATATCCCAAATTCAGGCTCAAAACACCCGAAAATTCGACATTTTTGGGTCACAGAAACGATCTGTACATGCCTACTCAGTGCTAGAATATTTTTAAAATATAGGCCCAAAACAAGCTAAAAATCGATATTTTTATAGGTGCCCAATGTCGATATGTGCATGCATATGCTGTACCTGTTTATATCTCAAATTCAGGCTCAAAACACCCGAAAATTTAATATTTTTGGGTCCCAGAAGATATCTGTACATGCCTACTCCGTGTTAGAGTACTTTCAAAATACAGGCCATAAAACATGCTGAAAATCGATATTTTAGGTGCCCAAAGTCGATATGTGCATGCATTTTCTGTACCTGTTTATATCTCAAATTCAGGCTCAAAACCCCCGAAAATTTGAGATTTTTGGGTCCCAGAAGCGATCTGTACATGCCTACTCCGTGTTAGAGTATTTTCAAAATACATGCCCAAAACATGCTGAAAATAGATATTTTAGCTCCACATAGTCGATATGTGCATGCATCTTCTGTACCCGTTTATATCCCAAATTCTGGCACGAAACAAACAAAAATTCGATATTTCTGGGTCACAGAAGCGATCTGTACATGCCTATTCAGTGATAGAATATTTTTAAAATATAGGCTCAAAACAAGCTAAAAATCGATATTATAGGTGCCCAATGTCAATATGTGCATGCATATGCTGTACCCGTTTTTATCTCAAATTCAGGCTCAAAACACCCGAAAATTTAATATTTTGGTGTCCCAGATGCGATTTGTACATGCCTACTCTGTGTTAGAATACTTTCAAAATACAGGCCATAAAAGATGCTGAAAATCGATATTTTAGGTGCCCAAAGTCGATATGTGCATGCATCTTCTGTACCCGATTATATCTCAAATTCATGCTCAAAATTCCCGAAAATTCGATGTTTTTTGGCCCCAGAAGCAATCTGTACATGCCTATTCCGTGAAAGAGTATTTTCAAAATACAGGCCTAAAACATGCTGAAAATCGATATTTTAGCCCCACATAGTCAAAATGTGCATGCATCTTCTGTACCCGTTTATAACTCAAATTCAGGCTCAAAACACCCGAAAATTTGAGATTTTTGGGTCCCAGAAGCGATCTGTATATGAATACTCTGTGTCAGAGTATTTTCAAAATATATTCCCTAAACATGCTAAAAATCGATATTTTGGGTGCCAAAAGTTGATATCTGCATGCATCTTAAGTACCCGTTTATATCTCAAATTCAGGCTCAAAATGACGGAAAATTCAATATTTTTTGGTCCCAGAAGCGATCTGTACATGCCTACTCACTGCTAGAATCTTTTCAAAATATAGGCTCAAAACATGCTAAAAATCGATATTTTAGGTGCCCAAAGTCGATTTGTGCATGCATTTTCTGTACCCGTTTATATCTCAAATTAAGGCTCAAAACACCCGAAAATTCGATATTTTTGGGTCCCAGAAGCTATCTGTACATGCCTACTCTGTGTTAGAGTATTTTCAAGATACAGACCCAAAACATGCTGAAAATTGATATTTTAACTCCACATAGTCGATATGTGCATGCATCTTCTGTACCCGATTATATCTCAAATTGAGGCTCAAAATTCCCGAAAATTCGATGTTTTTGGGCCCCAAAAGCAATCTGTACATGCCTATTCCGTGTTAGAGTATTTTCAAAATACAGGCCCAAAACATGCTAAAAATCGATATTTTAGGTGCCCAAAGTCGATATGAGCATGCATCTTCTGTACCCGATTATATCTCAAATTCAGGCTCAAAATTCTCGAAAATTCTATATTTTTGGGTCCAAGAAGCGATCTGTACATGCCTACTCTGTGTTAGAGTATTTTCAAAATATAGGCTTGAAACATGCTAAATATCGTTATTTTACGTGTCCAAATTCGATATGTGCATACATCTTTTGTACCCGTTTATATCCCAAATTCAGGCTCAAAACACCCAAAAATTCTATATTTTTGGGTCACAGAAGCGATCTGTACATGCCTACTCAGTGCTAGAATGTTTTCAAAATATAGGCTCAAAACATGCTCAAAATCGATATTTTAAGTGCATAAAGTCGATATGTGCATGCATCTTCTGTACCCGTTTATATCTCAAATTCAGGCTCAAAACACCAGAAAATTCGATATTTTTGGGTCAGACAAGTGATCTGTACATGCCTACTCAGTAATAAAAAAAATTTTAAATATAGGCCCAAAACAAGCTAAAAATCGATAGTTTAGGTGCCCAAAGTCGATATGTGCATGCATCTTCTGTACCCGTTTATATCTTAAATTCAGGCTCAAAACACCCGAAAATTCGATATTTTTGTGTCCCAGAAGCGATATGTACATGCCTACTTCTTGTTAGAGTATTTTCACAATACAGACCCAAAACATGCTCAAAATCGATATTTTAGGTGCAAAGAGTCGATATGTGCATGCATCTTCATTACCTGTTTACATATCAAATTCAGGCTCAAAACACCCGAAAATTCAATTTTTTGGGGTTCCAGAATCGATCTGTACATGCCTACTCAGTGCTAGAATGTTTCCAAAATACAGGCTTATAACATGCTAAAAATCGATATTTTAGGTGTCCCAAGTCAATAAGTGCATGCATGTTCTGTACCCGTTTATATCTCAAATTCAAGCTCTAAACACCCGAAAATTCGATATTTTTGGGTCCCAGAAGCTATCTGTACAAGTTTACTCTGTGTTAGAGTATTTTCAAAATACATGCCCAATACATGCAAAAAATCGATATTTTAGCTGCCCATAGTCGATAAGTGCATGCATCTTCTGTACCCGTTTATATCCCAAATTCATGCTCAAAACACCCGTAAATTCGATATTTTTAGGTCCCAGAAGCAATCTGTACATGCCTACTCCGTGTTAGAGTATTTTCAAATTATAGGCTCAAAACATGCTCAAAATCGATATTTTGGGTGCCCAAAGTCGATATGTACATGTAATTTCTGTACCCGATTATATCTCAAATTCAGGCTCAAAACACCCGAAAATTCGATATTTTTGTGTCCCAGAAGCGATCTGTACATGCCTACTCCGTGTTAGAATACTTTCAAAATATAGGTATAAAACATGCTCAAAATCGATCTTTTAGGTGCCCAATGTCAATATGTGCATGCATCTTCTGTACCCGTTTATATCTCAAATTCAGGCTCAAAACACCCGAAAATTCAATATTTTTGGGTCCAAGAAGTGATCTGTACATGCCTACTCAGTGCTAGAATATTTTCAAAATATAGGCTCAAAACATGCTAAAAATCGATATTTTATGTTTCCCAAGTCGATATGTGCATGCATGTTCAGTACCCGTTTATATCTCAAATTCAGGCTTAAAACACCCGAAAATTCGATATTTTTGGGTCCCAGAAGCGATCTGTACATGCCTACTCCGTGTTAGAGTATTTTCAAAATACATGCCCAAAACATGCTGAAAATCGATATTTTTGCTCCACATAGTTGATATGTGCATGCATCTTCTGTACCCGTTTCTATCTCAAATTCAGCTCAAACCCCCCGAAATTTCGATATTTTGGTATCCCAGAAGCGATCTGTACATGCCTACTCTGTGTTAGAGTATTTTCAAAATATAAGCCCAAAACATGCTAAAATCGATATTTTGGGTGCCCAAACTTGATATCAGCATGCATCTTCAGTACCCGTTTATATCTCAAATTCAGGCTCAAAACAACGGAAAATTCAAAAGTTTTGGGTCCCCGCAGCGATCTGTACATGACTACTTTGTGTTAGTGCATTTTCAAAATACAGGCCCAAAACATGCTCAAAATCGATATTTTGGGTGCCTTAAAGACGATATGTGCATGCATCTTCTGTACCCGTTTATATATGAAATACCAGGCTCAAAACAACGGGAAATTCAATATTTTTAGGTCCCAGAAGCGACTTGTACATGCCTACTCTTTGCTAGAATTTTTTCAAGATACAGACCCAAAATATCCTCAAAATCGATATTTTAAGTGCAAAAAGTCGATATGTGCATGCATCTTAAGTACTCGTTTATATCTCAAAAGCAGGCTCAAAATACCCGAAAATTCAATATTTTTGGGTCCCAGAAGCGATCTGTACATGCCTACTTCGTGTTAGAGTATTTTCAAAATACAGGCCAAAAACATGCTGAAAATCGATATTTTAGGTGCCCAAAGTCGATATGTGCATGCATTTTCTGTACCTGTTTATATCTCAAATTCAGGCTCAAAACCCCCGAAAATTTGAGATTTTTGGGTCCCAGAAGCGATCTGTACATGCCTACTCCGTGTTAGAGTATTTTCAAAATACATGCCCAAAACATGCTGAAAATAGATATTTTAGCTCCACATAGTCGATATGTGCATGCATCTTCTGTACCCGTTTATATCCCAAATTCTGGCACGAAACAAACAAAAATTCGATATTTCTGGGTCACAGAAGCGATCTGTACATGCCTATTCAGTGATAGAATATTTTTAAAATATAGGCTCAAAACAAGCTAAAAATCGATATTATAGGTGCCCAATGTCAATATGTGCATGCATATGCTGTACCCGTTTTTATCTCAAATTCAGGCTCAAAACACCCGAAAATTTAATATTTTGGTGTCCCAGATGCGATTTGTACATGCCTACTCTGTGTTAGAATACTTTCAAAATACAGGCCATAAAAGATGCTGAAAATCGATATTTTAGGTGCCCAAAGTCGATATGTGCATGCATCTTCTGTACCCGATTATATCTCAAATTCATGCTCAAAATTCCCGAAAATTCGATGTTTTTTGGCCCCAGAAGCAATCTGTACATGCCTATTCCGTGAAAGAGTATTTTCAAAATACAGGCCTAAAACATGCTGAAAATCGATATTTTAGCCCCACATAGTCAAAATGTGCATGCATCTTCTGTACCCGTTTATAACTCAAATTCAGGCTCAAAACACCCGAAAATTTGAGATTTTTGGGTCCCAGAAGCGATCTGTATATGAATACTCTGTGTCAGAGTATTTTCAAAATATATTCCCTAAACATGCTAAAAATCGATATTTTGGGTGCCAAAAGTTGATATCTGCATGCATCTTAAGTACCCGTTTATATCTCAAATTCAGGCTCAAAATGACGGAAAATTCAATATTTTTTGGTCCCAGAAGCGATCTGTACATGCCTACTCACTGCTAGAATCTTTTCAAAATATAGGCTCAAAACATGCTAAAAATCGATATTTTAGGTGCCCAAAGTCGATTTGTGCATGCATTTTCTGTACCCGTTTATATCTCAAATTAAGGCTCAAAACACCCGAAAATTCGATATTTTTGGGTCCCAGAAGCTATCTGTACATGCCTACTCTGTGTTAGAGTATTTTCAAGATACAGACCCAAAACATGCTGAAAATTGATATTTTAACTCCACATAGTCGATATGTGCATGCATCTTCTGTACCCGATTATTTCTCAAATTGAGGCTCAAAATTCCCGAAAATTCGATGTTTTTGGGCCCCAAAAGCAATCTGTACATGCCTATTCCGTGTTAGAGTATTTTCAAAATACAGGCCCAAAACATGCTAAAAATCGATATTTTAGGTGCCTAAAGTCGATATGAGCATGCATCTTCTGTACCCGATTATATCTCAAATTCAGGCTCAAAATTCTCGAAAATTCTATATTTTTGGGTCCAAGAAGCGATCTGTACATGCCTACTCTGTGTTAGAGTATTTTCAAAATATAGGCTTGAAACATGCTAAATATCGTTATTTTACGTGTCCAAATTCGATATGTGCATACATCTTTTGTACCCGTTTATATCCCAAATTCAGGCTCAAAACACCCAAAAATTCTATATTTTTGGGTCACAGAAGCGATCTGTACATGCCTACTCAGTGCTAGAATGTTTTCAAAATATAGGCTCAAAACATGCTCAAAATCGATATTTTAAGTGCATAAAGTCGATATGTGCATGCATCTTCTGTACCCGTTTATATCTCAAATTCAGGCTCAAAACACCAGAAAATTCGATATTTTTGGGTCAGACAAGTGATCTGTACATGCCTACTCAGTAATAAAAAAAATTTTAAATATAGGCCCAAAACAAGCTAAAAATCGATAGTTTAGGTGCCCAAAGTCGATATGTGCATGCATCTTCTGTACCCGTTTATATCTTAAATTCAGGCTCAAAACACCCGAAAATTCGATATTTTTGTGTCCCAGAAGCGATATGTACATGCCTACTTCTTGTTAGAGTATTTTCACAATACAGACCCAAAACATGCTCAAAATCGATATTTTAGGTGCAAAGAGTCGATATGTGCATGCATCTTCATTACCTGTTTACATATCAAATTCAGGCTCAAAACACCCGAAAATTCAATTTTTTTGGGTTCCAGAATCGATCTGTACATGCCTACTCAGTGCTAGAATGTTTCCAAAATACAGGCTTATAACATGCTAAAAATCGATATTTTAGGTGTCCCAAGTCAATAAGTGCATGCATGTTCTGTACCCGTTTATATCTCAAATTCAAGCTCTAAACACCCGAAAATTCGATATTTTTGGGTCCCAGAAGCTATCTGTACAAGTTTACTCTGTGTTAGAGTATTTTCAAAATACATGCCCAATACATGCAAAAAATCGATATTTTAGCTGCCCATAGTCGATAAGTGCATGCATCTTCTGTACCCGTTTATATCCCAAATTCATGCTCAAAACACCCGTAAATTCGATATTTTTAGGTCCCAGAAGCAATCTGTACATGCCTACTCCGTGTTAGAGTATTTTCAAATTATAGGCTCAAAACATGCTCAAAATCGATATTTTGGGTGCCCAAAGTCGATATGTACATGTAATTTCTGTACCCGATTATATCTCAAATTCAGGCTCAAAACACCCGAAAATTCGATATTTTTGTGTCCCAGAAGCGATCTGTACATGCCTACTCCGTGTTAGAATACTTTCAAAATATAGGTATAAAACATGCTCAAAATCGATCTTTTAGGTGCCCAATGTCAATATGTGCATGCATCTTCTGTACCCGTTTATATCTCAAATTCAGGCTCAAAACACCCGAAAATTCAATATTTTTGGGTCCAAGAAGTGATCTGTAAATGCCTACTCAGTGCTAGAATATTTTCAAAATATAGGCTCAAAACATGCTAAAAATCGATATTTTATGTTTCCCAAGTCGATATGTGCATGCATGTTCAGTACCCGTTTATATCTCAAATTCAGGCTTAAAACACCCGAAAATTCGATATTTTTGGGTCCCAGAAGCGATCTGTACATGCCTACTCCGTGTTAGAGTATTTTCAAAATACATGCCCAAAACATGCTGAAAATCGATATTTTTGCTCCACATAGTTGATATGTGCATGCATCTTCTGTACCCGTTTCTATCTCAAATTCAGCTCAAACCCCCCGAAATTTCGATATTTTGGTATCCCAGAAGCGATCTGTACATGCCTACTCTGTGTTAGAGTATTTTCAAAATATAAGCCCAAAACATGCTAAAATCGATATTTTGGGTGCCCAAACTTGATATCAGCATGCATCTTCAGTACCCGTTTATATCTCAAATTCAGGCTCAAAACAACGGAAAATTCAAAAGTTTTGGGTCCCCGCAGCGATCTGTACATGACTACTTTGTGTTAGTGCATTTTCAAAATACAGGCCCAAAACATGCTCAAAATCGATATTTTGGGTGCCTTAAAGACGATATGTGCATGCATCTTCTGTACCCGTTTATATATGAAATACCAGGCTCAAAACAACGGGAAATTCAATATTTTTAGGTCCCAGAAGCGACTTGTACATGCCTACTCTTTGCTAGAATTTTTTCAAGATACAGACCCAAAATATCCTCAAAATCGATATTTTAAGTGCAAAAAGTCGATATGTGCATGCATCTTAAGTACTCGTTTATATCTCAAAAGCAGGCTCAAAATACCCGAAAATTCAATATTTTTGGGTCCCAGAAGCGATCTGTACATGCCTACTTCGTGTTAGAGTATTTTCAAAATACAGGCCAAAAACATGCTGAAAATCGATATTTGAGGTGCGCAAAGTCAATATGTGTATGCATGTTCTGTACCCTTTTATATCCAAAATTCAGGCTCAAAACACCCGAAAATTCGATATTTTTGGGTCCCAGAAGCGATTTGTACATGTCTACTCAGTGCTAGAATGTTTTCAAAATATAGGCTTAAAACATGCTAAAATTCGATATTTTAATTGTCCAAAGTCGATATGTGCATTCATATGCTGTACCCGTTTATATCTCAAATTCAGGCTCAAAACACCCGAAAATTCGATATTTTTGGGCCCCAGAAGCTATCTGTACATGCCTACTCTGTGTTAGAGTATTTTCAAAATATAGGCCCAAAACATGCTAAATATCGATATCTTGGGTGCCAAAAGTTGATATCTGCATGCATCTTCAGTACCCGTTTATATCTCAAATTCAGGCTGAAAACGACGGAAAATTCAATATTTTTGGGTCCCAGAAGCGATCTGTACATGCCTACTCAGTGCTAGAATGTTTTCAAAATATAGGCTCAAAACATGCTAAAAATCGATATTTCAGGTGCCCAAAGTCGATATGTGCATGCATCTTCTGTACCCGTTTATATCTCAAATTAAGGCTCAAAACACCCGAAAATTCGAGATTTTTGGGTGCCAGAAGCAATCTGTACATGCCTACTCCGTGTTAGAGTATTTTCAAAATACATGCCCAAAACATGCTGAAAATTGATATTTTACCTCCACATAGTCGATATGTGCATGCATCTTCTGTACCCGATTATATCTCAAATTGAGGCTCAAAATTCCCGAAAATTCGATGTTTTTGGGCCCCAAAAGCAATCTGTACATGCCTATTCCGTGTTAGAGTATTTTCAAAATACAGGCCCAAAACATGCTAAAAATCGATGTTTTAGGTGCCCATAGTCGATATGAGCATGCATCTTCTGTACCCGATTATATCTCAAATTCAGGCTCAAAATTCTCGAAAATTCTATGTTTTTGGGTCCAAGAAGCGATCTGTACATGCCTACTCTGTGTTAGAGTATTTTCAAAATATAGGCTTGATACATGCTAAATATCGTTATTTTACGTGTCCAAAGTCGATATGTGCATACATCTGTTGTACCCGTTTATATCCCAAATTCAGGCTCAAAACACCGAAAAATTCTATATTTTTGGGTCACAGAAGCGATCTGTACATGCCTAATCAGTGCTAGAATATTTTCAAAATATAGGCTCAAAACATGCTAAAAATCGATATTTTATGTTTCCCAAGTCGATATGTGCATGCATGTTCAGTACCCGTTTATATCTCAAATTTAGGCTCAAAACACCCGAAAATTCGTTATTTTTGGGTCCCAGAAGCGATCTGTATATCCCTACTCCGTGTTAGAGTATTTTCAAAATACAGGCCCAAAACATGCTGAAAATCGATATTTTTGCTCCACATAATCGATATGTGCATGCATCTTCTGTACCCGTTTCTAACTCAAATTCAGCTCAAACCCCCCGAAATTTCGATATTTTGGGGTCCCAGAAGCGATCTGTACATGCCTACTCTGTGTTAGATTATTTTCAAAATATAAGCCCAAAACATGCTAAAATCGATATTTTGGGTGCCCAAACTTGATATCAGCATGCATCTTCAGTACCCGTTTATATCTCAAATTCAGGCTCAAAACAACGGAAAATTCAAAAGTTTTGGGTCCCCGCAGCGATCTGTACATGACTACTTTGTGTTAGTGCATTTTCAAAATACAGGCCCAAAACATGCTCAAAATCGATATTTTGGGTGCCTTAAAGACGATATGTGCATGCATCTTCTGTACCCGTTTATATATGAAATACCAGGCTCAAAACAACGGGAAATTCAATATTTTTAGGTCCCAGAAGCGACTTGTACATGCCTACTCTTTGCTAGAATTTTTTCAAGATACAGACCCAAAATATCCTCAAAATCGATATTTTAAGTGCAAAAAGTCGATATGTGCATGCATCTTCAGTACTCGTTTATATCTCAAAATGCAGGCTCAAAATACCCGAAAATTCAATATTTTTGGGTCCCAGAAGCGATCTGTACATGCCTACTTCGTGTTAGAGTATTTTCAAAATACAGGCCAAAAACATGCTGAAAATCGATATTTGAGGTGCCCAAAGTCAATATGTGTATGCATGTTCTGTACCCTTTTATATCCAAAATTCAGGCTCAAAACACACGAAAATTCGATATTTTTGGGTCCCAGAAGCGATTTGTACATGTCTACTCAGTGCTAGAATGTTTTCAAAATATAGGCTTAAAACATGCTAAAATTCGATATTTTAATTGTCCAAAGTCGATATGTGCATGCATATGCTGTACCCGTTTATATCTCAAATTCAGGCTCAAAACAACCGAAAATTCGATATTTTTGGGTCCCAGAAGATATCTGTACATGCCTATTCCGTGTTAGAGTACTTTCAAAATTCAGGCCCAAAACATGCTGAAAATCTATATCTTAGGTGCCCAAAGTGGATATGAGCATGCATCTTCTGTACCCGATTATATCTCAAATTCAGGCTCAAAATACCCGAAAATTCGATATTTTTGGGTCCCAGAAGCAATCTGTACATGCCTATTCCGTTTTAGAATATTTTCAAAATACAGGCCCAAAACATGCTGAAAATCGATATTTGAGGTGCCTAAAGTCAATATGTGTATGCATCTTCTGTACCCGTTTATATCCCAAATTCAGGCTCAAAACACCCGAAAATTCGATTTTTTTGGGTCCCAGAAGCGATCTGTACATGCCTACTCTGTGTTAGAGTATTTTTAAAATATAGGTCCAAAACATGCTAAAAATCGATATCTTGGGTGCCGAAAGTTGATATCTGCATGCATCTTCAGTACCCGTTTATATCTCAAATTCAGGCTCAAAACGACGGAAAATTCAATATTTTTGGGTCCAAGAAGCGATCTGTACATGCCTACTCAGTGCTAGAATGTATTCGAAATATAGGCTCAAAACATGCTAAAAATCGATAATTTAGGTGTCCAAAGTCGATATGTGCATGCATCTTCTATACCCGTTTATATCTCAAATTCAGACTCAAGAAACCCGAAAATTCAATATTTTTTGGTCCCATAAGCGATTTGTACATGCCTACTCTTTGCTAGAATGTTTTCAAGATACAGACCCAAAATATGCTCAAAATCGATATTTTAGGTGCAAAAAGTGGATATGTGCATGCATCTTCAGTACCCGTTTATATCTCAAATGCAGGCTCAAAACACCCAAAAATCCAATATTTTTGGGTCCCCGAAGCGATCTGTACATGTCTAGTGAGTGCTAGAATGTTTTCAAAATATTGGCATAAAACATGCTAAAAATTGATATTTTACGTGTCCAAAGTCGATATGTGCATACATCTTTTGTACCTGTTTATATCCCAAATTCAGGCTCAAAACACCCGAAAATTCGACATTTTTGGGTCACAGAAACGATCTGTACATGCCTACTCAGTGCTAGAATATTTTTAAAATATAGGCCCAAAACAAGCTAAAAATCGATATTTTTATAGGTGCCCAATGTCGATATGTGCATGCATATGCTGTACCTGTTTATATCTCAAATTCAGGCTCAAAACACCCGAAAATTTAATATTTTTGGGTCCCAGAAGATATCTGTACATGCCTACTCCGTGTTAGAGTACTTTCAAAATACAGGCCATAAAACATGCTGAAAATCGATATTTTAGGTGCCCAAAGTCGATATGTGCATGCATTTTCTGTACCTGTTTATATCTCAAATTCAGGCTCAAAACCCCCGAAAATTTGAGATTTTTGGGTCCCAGAAGCGATCTGTACATGCCTACTTCGGTTAGAGTATTTTCAAAATACATGCCCAAAACATGCTGAAAATCGATATTTTAGCTCCACATAGTCGATATGTGCATGCATCTTCTGTACCCATTTATATCCCAAATTCTGGCACGAAACAAACAAAAATTCGATATTTCTGGGTCACAGAAGCGATCTGTACATGCCTATTCAGTGATAGAATATTTTTAAAATATAGGCCCAAAACAAGCTAAAAATCGATATTATAGGTGCCCAATGTCAATATGTGCATGCATATGCTGTACCCGTTTTTATCTCAAATTCAGGCTCAAAACACCCGAAAATTTAATATTTTGGTGTCCCAGATGCGATTTGTACATGCCTACTCTGTGTTAGAGTACTTTCAAAATACAGGCCATAAAGATGCTGAAAATCGATATTTTAGGTGCCCAAAGTCGATATGTGCATGCATCTTCTGTACCCGTTTATATCTCAAATTCAGGCTCAAAACACCCGAAAATTCGAGATTTTTGGGTCCCAGAAGCGATCTGTACATGCCTACTCCGTGTTAGAGTACTTTCAAAATACAGGCCCAAAACATGCTGAAAATCGATATTTTAGGTGACCAAAGTGGATATTAGCATGCATCTTCTGTACCCGATTATATCTCAAATTCATGCTCAAAATTCCCGAAAATTCGATGTTTTTTGGCCCCAGAAGCAATCTGTACATGCCTATTCCGTGAAAGAGTATTTTCAAAATACAGGCCTAAAACATGCTGAAAATCGATATTTTAGCCCCACATAGTCAAAATGTGCATGCATCTTCTGTACCCGTTTATATCTCAAATTCAGGCTCAAAACACCCGAAAATTTGAGATTTTTGGGTCCCAGAAGCGATCTGTATATGAATACTCTGTGTCAGAGTATTTTCAAAATATATTCCCTAAACATGCTAAAAATCGATATTTTGGGTGCCAAAAGTTGATATCTGCATGCATCTTAAGTACCCGTTTATATCTCAAATTCAGGCTCAAAACGACGGAAAATTCAATATTTTTTGGTCCCAGAAGCGATCTGTTCATGCCTACTCACTGCTAGAATCTTTTCAAAATATAGACTCAAAACATGCTAAAAATCGATAATTTAGGTGTCCAAAGTCGATATGTGCATGCATCTTCTGTACCCGTTTATATCCCAAATTCAGGCTCAAAACACCCGAAAATTGGATATTATTGTGTCACAGAAGATATCTGTACATGCCTAATTCGTGTAAGAGTATTTTCAAAATACATGCCCAAAACATGCTGAAAATCAATATTTTGGGTGCCCAAAGTCGATATGTGCATGCATCTTCTGTACCCGTATATATCTAAAATTCAGACTCAAGACACCCGAAAATTCGATATTTTTGGGTCCCAGAAGCGACTTGTACATGCCTACTCTTTACTAGAATGTTTTCAAGATACAGACCCAAAATATGCTCAAAATCGATATTTTTGGTGCAAAAAGTCGATATGTGCATGCATTTTCAGTAGCCGTTTATATCTCAAATGCAGGCTCAAAACACCCGAAAAATCAATATTTTTGGGTCAGAGAAGCGATCTGTACATGCCTACTCAGTAACAGAATATTTTTAAAATATAGGCCCAAAACAAGCTACAAATCGAGAATTTAGGTGCCCAAAGTCGATATGTGCATTCATCTTCTGTACCCGTTTATATCTCAATTTCAGGCTCAAAACACCCGAAAATTCGATATTTTTGTGTCCCAGAAGCGATCTGTAAATGCCTACTTCTTGTTAGAGTATTTTCACAATACAGACACAAAACATGCTCAAAATCGATATTTTAGGTGCAAAGAGTCGATATGATTATGCATCTTCATTACTTGTTTACATATCAAAATCAGGCTCAAAACACCCGAAAATTCAATATTTTTGGGTTCCAGAAGCGATCTGTACATGCCTACTCCGTGTTAGAGTATTTTCAAATTATAGACCGAAAACATGCTCAAAATCGATATTTTGGGTGCAAAAAAGTCCATATGTATATGTATTTTCTGTACCCGATTATATCTCAAATTCAGGCTCAAAACACCCGAAAATTCGATATTTTTGTGTCCCAGAAGCGATCTGTACATGCCTACTCCGTGTTAGAATTCTTTCAAAATATAGGCCCAAAACATGCTCAAAATCGATATTTTGGGTGCCCAAAGTCGATATGTCTATGCATCTTCTGTACCCGTTTATATCTCAAATTCAGGCTCAAAACACCCGAAAATTCGGTATTTTTGGGTCCCAGAAGCGATCTGTACATGCCTACTCAGTGCTAGAATTTTTTTCAAAATATAGGCTTAAAACATGCTAAAAATCGATATTTTAGGTGCAAAAAGTCGATATGTGCCTGCATCTTCAGTACTCGTTTATATCTCAAATTCAGGCTCAAAACACCCGAAAATTCGATATTTTTGTGTCCCAGAAGCGATCTGTACATGCCTACTCCGTGTTAGAGTATTTTCAAAATACAGGTCCAAAACATGCTCAAAATCGATATTTTGGGTGCCCAAAGTCGATATGTGCATGCATCTTCTGTACGCGTTTTTTATATTTCAAATTCAGGCTCAAAACACCCGAAAATTCGATATTATTGGATCCCAGAAACAATCTGTACATGCCTACTCCTTGCTTGAATATTTTCAAGATACAGACCCAAAACATGCTCAAAATCGATAATTTAGGTGCAAAAAGTCGATATGTGCATCTATCTTCAGTACCGGTTTATATCTCAAATTCAGGCTCAAAACACCCCAATATTCAATAGTTTTAGGTTCCAGAAGCGATCTGTACATGTCTACTCAGTGCTAGAATGTTTTTAAAATATAGGTTTAAAACATGCTAAAAATCGATATTTTAGGTGCAAAAAGTCGATATATGCCTGCATCTTCAGTACTCGTTTATATCTCAAATTCAGGCTCAAAACACCCAAAAATTCAATATTTTTGGGTCCCAGAAGCGATCTGTACATGCCTACTCAGTGCTAGAATAATTTCAAAATATTGGCCCAAAACATGCTAAAAATCGATATTTTGGGTGCCCAAAGTCGATATGAGCATGCATCTTCTATACCCGATTATATCTCAAATTCAGGCTCAAAATTCTCGAAAATTCTATATTTTTGGGTCCAAGAAGCGATCTGTACATGCCTACTCTGTGTAAGAGTATTTTCAAAATATAGGCTTGAAACATGCTAAATATCGTTATTTTACGTGTCCAAAGTCGATATGTGCATACATCTTTTGTACCCGTTTATATCCCAAATTCAGGCTCAAAACACCCAAAAATTCTACATTTTTGGGTCACAGAAGCGATCTGTACATGCCTACTCAGTGCTAGAATAATTTCAAAATATTGGCCCAAAACATGCTAAAAATCGATATTTTGGGTGCCCAAAGTCGATATGAGCATGCATCTTCTATACCCGATTATATCTCAAATTCAGGCTCAAAATTCTCGAAAATTCTATATTTTTGGGTCTCAGAAGCGATCTGTACATGCCTACTCCGTGTTTGAGTATTTTCAAAATTCAGGCCCAAAACATACTGAAAATCGATATTTTAGCTCCACATAGTCGCTATGTGCATGCATCTTCTGTACCCGTTTATATCTCAAATTCAGGCTTAAAACACCAGAAAATTCGATATTTTTGGGTCAGACAAGCGATCTGTACATGCCTACTCAGTAATAGAATTTTTTTTAAATATAGGCCCAAAACAAGCTAAAAATCGATAGTTTAGGTGCCCAAAGTCGATATGTGCATGCATCTTCTGTACCCGTTTATATCTTAAATTCAGGCTCAAAACACCCGAAAATTCGATATTTTTGTGTCCCAGAAGCGATATGTACATGCCTACTTCTTGTTAGAGTATTTTCACAATACAGACCCAAAACATGCTCAAAATCGATATTTTAGGTGCAAAGAGTCGATATGTGCATGCATCTTCATTACCTGTTTACATATCAAATTCAGGCTCAAAACACCCGAAAATTCAATTGTTTTGGGTTCCAGAAGCGATCTGTACATGCCTACTTAGTGCTAGAATGTTTCCAAAATACAGGCTTAAAACATGATAAAAATCGATATTTTAGGTGTCCCAAGTCAATAAGTGCATGCATGTTCTTTACCCGTTTATATCTCAAATTCAAGCTCTAAACACCCGAAAATTCGATGTTTTTGGGTCCCAGAAGCAATCTGTACAAGTTTACTCTGTGTTAGAGTATTTTCAAAATACATGCCCAATACATGCTAAAAATCGATATTTTAGCTGCCCATAGTCGATAAGTGCATGCATCTTCTGTACCCGTTTATATCCCAAATTCATGCTCAAAACACCCGTAAATTCGATATTTTTAGGTCCCAGAAGCAATCTGTACATGCCTACTCCGTGTTAGAGTATTTTCAAATTATAGGCTCAAAACATGCTCAAAATCGATATTTTGGGTGCCCAAAGTCGATATGTGCATGCATCTTCTGTACCCGTTTATATCTCAAATTCAGGCTCAAAACACCTGAAAATTCAATATTTTTGGGTCCCAGAAGCGATCTGTACATGCCTACTCCGTGTTAGAGTATTTTCAAAATACATGCCCAAAACATGCTGAAAATCGATATTTTTGCTCCACATAGTCGATATGTGCATGCATCTTCTGTACCCGTTTCTATCTCAAATTCAGCTCAAACACCCTGAAATTTCGATATTTTGGGGTCCCAGAAGCGATCTGTACATGCCTACTCTGTGTTAGAGTATTTTCAAAATATAAGCCCAAAACATGCTAAAATCGATATTTTGGGTGCCCAAACTTGATTTCAGCATGCATCTTCAGTACCCGTTTTTATCTCAAATTCAGGCTCAAAACAACGGAAAATTCAAAAGTTTTGGGTCCCCGCAGCGATCTGTACATGACTACTTTGTGTTAGTGCATTTTCAAAATACAGGCCCAAAACATGCTCAAAATCGATATTTTGGGTGCCTTAAAGACGATATGTGCATGCATCTTCTGTACCCGTTTATATATGAAATACCAGGCTCAAAACAACGGGAAATTCAATATTTTTAGGTCCCAGAAGCGACTTGTACATGCCTACTCTTTGCTAGAATTTTTTCAAGATACAGACCCAAAATATCCTCAAAATCGATATTTTAAGTGCAAAAAGTCGATATGTGCATGCATCTTCAGTACTCGTTTATATCTCAAAATGCAGGCTCAAAATACCCGAAAATTTAATATTTTTGGGTCCCAGAAGCGATCTGTACATGCCTACTTCGTGTTAGAGTATTTTCAAAATACAGGCCAAAAACATGCTGAAAATCGATATTTGAGGTGCCCAAAGTCAATATGTGTATGCATGTTCTGTACCCTTTTATATCCAAAATTCAGGCTCTAAACACCCGAAAATTCGATATTTTTGGGTCCCAGAAGCGATTTGTACATGTCTACTCAGTGCTAGAATGTTTTCAAAATATAGGCTTAAAACATGCTAAAATTCGATATTTTAATTGTCCAAAGTCGATATGTGCATGCATATGCTGTACCCGTTTATATCTCAAATTCAGGCTCAAAACAACCGAAAATTCGATATTTTTGGGTCCCAGAAGATATCTGTACATGCCTATTCCGTGTTAGAGTACTTTCAAAATTCAGGCCCAAAACATGCTGAAAATCTATATCTTAGGTGCCCAAAGTGGATATGAGCATGCATCTTCTGTACCCGATTATATCTCAAATTCAGGCTCAAAATACCCGAAAATTCGATATTTTTGGGTCCCAGAAGCAATCTGTACATGCCTATTCCGTTTTAGAATATTTTCAAAATACAGGCCCAAAACATGCTGAAAATCGATATTTGAGGTGCCCAAAGTCAATATGTGTATGCATCTTCTGTACCCGTTTATATCCCAAATTCAGGCTCAAAACACCCGAAAATTCGATTTTTTTGGGTCCCAGAAGCGATCTGTACATGCCTACTCTGTGTTAGAGTATTTTTAAAATATAGGCCCAAAACATGCTAAAAATCGATATCTTGGGTGCCGAAAGTTGATATCTGCATGCATCTTCAGTACCCGTTTATATCTCAAATTCAGGCTCAAAACGACGGAAAATTCAATATTTTTGGGTCCAAGAAGCGATCTGTACATGCCTACTCAGTGCTAGAATGTATTCGAAATATAGGCTCAAAACATGCTAAAAATCGATAATTTAGGTGTCCAAAGTCGATATGTGCATGCATCTTCTATACCCGTTTATATCTCAAATTCAGACTCAAGAAACCCGAAAATTCGATATTTTTTGGTCCCATAAGCGATTTGTACATGCCTACTCTGTGTTAGAGTACTTTCAAAATACAGGCCATAAAAGATGCTGAAAATCGATATTTTAGGTGCCCAAAGTCGATATGTGCATGCATCTTCTGTACCCGATTATATCTCAAATTCATGCTCAAAATTCCCGAAAATTCGATGTTTTTTGGCCCCAGAAGCAATCTGTACATGCCTATTCCGTGAAAGAGTATTTTCAAAATACAGGCCTAAAACATGCTGAAAATCGATATTTTAGCCCCACATAGTCAAAATGTGCATGCATCTTCTGTACCCGTTTATATCTCAAATTCAGGCTCAAAACACCCGAAAATTTGAGATTTTTGGGTCCCAGAAGCGATCTGTATATGAATACTCTGTGTCAGAGTATTTTCAAAATATATTCCCTAAACATGCTAAAAATCGATATTTTGGGTGCCAAAAGTTGATATCTGCATGCATCTTAAGTACCCGTTTATATCTCAAATTCAGGCTCAAAACGACGGAAAATTCAATATTTTTTGGTCCCAGAAGCGATCTGTACATGCCTACTCACTGCTAGAATCTTTTCAAAATATAGACTCAAAACATGCTAAAAATCGATAATTTAGGTGTCCAAAGTCGATATGTGCATGCATCTTTTTAACCGTTTATATCCCAAATTCAGGCTCAAAACACCCGAAAATTGGATATTATTGTGTCACAGAAGATATCTGTACATGCCTAATTCGTGTAAGAGTATTTTCAAAATACATGCCCAAAACATGCTGAAAATCAATATTTTGGGTGCCCAAAGTCGATATGTGCATGCATCTTCTGTACCCGTATATATCTAAAATTCAGACTCAAGACACCCGAAAATTCGATATTTTTGGGTCCCAGAAGCGACTTGTACATGCCTACTCTTTACTAGAATGTTTTCAAGATACAGACCCAAAATATGCTCAAAATCGATATTTTTGGTGCAAAAAGTCGATATGTGCATGCATTTTCAGTAGCCGTTTATATCTCAAATGCAGGCTCAAAACACCCGAAAAATCGATATTTATGGGTCAGAGAAGCGATCTGTACATGCCTACTCAGTAACAGAATATTTTTAAAATATAGGCCCAAAACAAGCTACAAATCGAGAATTTAGGTGCCCAAAGTCGATATGTGCATTCATCTTCTGTACCCGTTTATATCTCAATTTCAGGCTCAAAACACCCGAAAATTCGATATTTTTGTGTCCCAGAAGCGATCTGTAAATGCCTACTTCTTGTTAGAGTATTTTCACAATACAGACACAAAACATGCTCAAAATCGATATTTTAGGTGCAAAGAGTCGATATGATTATGCATCTTCATTACTTGTTTACATATCAAAATCAGGCTCAAAACACCCGAAAATTCAATATTTTTGGGTTCCAGAAGCGATCTGTACATGCCTACTCCGTGTTAGAGTATTTTCAAATTATAGACCGAAAACATGCTCAAAATCGATATTTTGGGTGCAAAAAAGTCCATATGTATATGTATTTTCTGTACCCGATTATATCTCAAATTCAGGCTCAAAACACCCGAAAATTCGATATTTTTGTGTCCCAGAAGCGATCTGTACATGCCTACTCCGTGTTAGAATTCTTTCAAAATATAGGCCCAAAACATGCTCAAAATCGATATTTTGGGTGCCCAAAGTCGATATGTCTATGCATCTTCTGTACCCGTTTATATCTCAAATTCAGGCTCAAAACACCAGAAAATTCGGTATTTTTGGGTCCCAGAAGCGATCTGTACATGCCTACTCAGTGCTAGAATTTTTTTCAAAATATAGGCTTAAAACATGCTAAAAATCGATATTTTAGGTGCAAAAAGTCGATATGTGCCTGCATCTTCAGTACTCGTTTATATCTCAAATTCAGGCTCAAAACACCCAAAAATTCAATATTTTTGGGTCCCAGAAGCGATCTCTACATGCCTACTCAGTGCTAGAATAATTTCAAAATATTGGCTCAAAACATGCTAAAAATCGATATTTTGGGTGCCCAATGTCGATATGTGCATGCATCCTCTGTACCCGTTTATATTTCAAATTCAGGCTCAAAACACCCGAAAATTCGATATTTTTAGGAACGAAAAGCTATATGTACATGCCTACGCCGTGTTAGAGTATTTTCAAAATACAGGTCCAAAACATGCTCAAAATCGATATTTTGGGTGCCCAAAGTCGATATGTGCATGCATCTTCTGTACGCGTTTTTTATATTTCAAATTCAGGCTCAAAACACCCGAAAATTCGATATTATTGGATCCCTGAAACAATCTGTACATGCCTACTCCTTGCTTGAATATTTTCAAGATACAGACCCAAAACATGCTCAAAATCGATAATTTAGGTGCAAAAAGTCGATATGTGCATCTATCTTCAGTACCGGTTTATATCTCAAATTCAGGCTCAAAACACCCCAATATTCAATAGTTTAGGTTCCAGAAGCGATCTGTACATGTCTACTCAGTGCTAGAATGTTTTTAAAATATAGGTTTAAAACATGCTAAAAATCGATATTTTAGGTGCAAAAAGTCGATATGTGCCTGCATCTTCAGTACTCGTTTATATCTCAAATTCAGGCTCAAAACACCCAAAAATTCAATATTTTTGGGTCCCAGAAGCGATCTGTACATGCCTACTCAGTGCTAGAATAATTTCAAAATATTGGCCCAAAACATGCTAAAAATCGATATTTTGGGTGCCCAAAGTCGATATGAGCATGCATCTTCTATACACGATTATATCTCAAATTCAGGCTCAAAATTCTCGAAAATTCTATATTTTTGGGTCCAAGAAGCGATCTGTACATGCCTACTCTGTGTAAGAGTATTTTCAAAATATAGGCTTGAAATATGCTAAATATCGTTATTTTACGTGTCCAAAGTCGATATGTGCATACATCTTTTGTACCCGTTTATATCCCAAATTCAGGCTCAAAACACCCAAAAATTCTATATTTTTGGGTCACAGAAGCGATCTGTACATGCCTACTCAGTGCTAGAATAATTTCAAAATATTGGCCCAAAACATGCTAAAAATCGATATTTTGGGTGCCCAAAGTCGATATGAGCATGCATCTTCTATACCCGATTATATCTCAAATTCAGGCTCAAAATTCTCGAAAATTCTATATTTTTGGGTCTCAGAAGCGATCTGTACATGCCTACTCCGTGTTTGAGTATTTTCAAAATTCAGGCCCAAAACATACTGAAAATCGATTTTTTAGCTCCACATAGTCGCTATGTGCATGCATCTTCTGTACCCGTTTATATCTCAAATTCAGGCTTAAAACACCAGAAAATTCGATATTTTTGGGTCAGACAAGCGATCTGTACATGCCTACTCAGTAATAGAATTTTTTTTAAATATAGGCCCAAAACAAGCTAAAAATCGATAGTTTAGGTGCCCAAAGTCGATATGTGCATGCATCTTCTGTACCCGTTTATATCTTAAATTCAGGCTCAAAACACCCGAAAATTCGATATTTTTGTGTCCCAGAAGCGATATGTACATGCCTACTTCTTGTTAGAGTATTTTCACAATACAGACCCAAAACATGCTCAAAATCGATATTTTAGGTGCAAAGAGTCGATATGTGCATGCATCTTCATTACCTGTTTACATATCAAATTCAGGCTCAAAACACCCGAAAATTCAATTGTTTTGGGTTCCAGAAGCGATCTGTACATGCCTACTTAGTGCTAGAATGTTTCCAAAATACAGGCTTAAAACATGCTAAAAATCGATATTTTAGGTGTCCCAAGTCAAAAAGTGCATGCATGTTCTTTACCCGTTTATATCTCAAATTCAAGCTCTAAACACCCGAAAATTCGATGTTTTTGGGTCCCAGAAGCAATCTGTACAAGTTTACTCTGTGTTAGAGTATTTTCAAAATACATGCCCAATACATGCTAAAAATCGATATTTTAGCTGCCCATAGTCGATAAGTGCATGCATCTTCTGTACCCGTTTATATCCCAAATTCATGCTCAAAACACCCGTAAATTCGATATTTTTAGGTCCCAGAAGCAATCTGTACATGCCTACTCCGTGTTAGAGTATTTTCAAATTATAGGCTCAAAACATGCTCAAAATCGATATTTTGGGTGCCCAAAGTCGATATGTGCATGCATCTTCTGTACCCGTTTATATCTCAAATTCAGGCTCAAAACACCTGAAAATTCAATATTTTTGGGTCCAAGAAGTGATCTGTACATGCCTACTCAGTGCTAGAATATTTTCAAAATATAGGCTCAAAACATGCTAAAAATCGATATTTTATGTTTCCCAAGTCAATATGTGCATGCATGTTCAGTACCCGTTTATATCTCAAATTTAGGCTCAAAACACCCGAAAATTCGATATTTTTGGGTCCCAGAAGCGATCTGTATATCCCTACTCCGTGTTTGAGTATTTTCAAAATACATGCCCAAAACATGCTGAAAATCGAAATTTTAGCTGCACAAATTCGATATGTGCTTGCATCTTCTGTACCCGTTTATATCTCAAATTCAGGCTTAAAACACCCGAAAATTCGATATTTTTGGGTCCCAGAAGCGATCTGTACATGCCTACTCCGTGTTAGAGTATTTTCAAAATACATGCCCAAAACATGCTGAAAATCGATATTTTTGCTCCACATAGTCGATATGTGCATGCATCTTCTGTACCCGTTTCTATCTCAAATTCAGCTCAAACCCCCTGAAATTTCGATATTTTGGGGTCCCAGAAGCGATCTGTACATGCCTACTCTGTGTTAGAGTATTTTCAAAATATAAGCCCAAAACATGC